>JZKD02S1743030.1:32151-64106 GCA_000966675.3 Picea glauca
TCCTTTATTATATAGAATTTGAGTTGGGGGTAGAAATCCCAACTTCCCCCTCTTTATGGGCTCTTTTTGGGCTCAGATCCCATTTTCTAGGCAAAAATCCACTAAAATTAGGCCTAGATTTGGTTATATCCTCCAAATTTGGCCAAATCCGCCAAATTTAGCCTAACAAGAGTAGCCCCCAAATATTAGGCTCCTGGTCGTATGGTGCCCCTTGTGAGAAGAGCCCTAAAAATATGACCTATCTCACATTGGGAAAATTCATGTTGCCACGTGGTGCCCTCTGATTGGGCCACGTGTCACCCCCTGATTGGCCCGAGCCACGTCAACATACGTACTTCCACATCACCTGCCCAGTCAGATACCACATCAACATTTGTTCTACCACTTCAACATCCGTACTACCATGTCACCTTCCATATTGTGCCATGTCATCCTTCTGTACAATGCCACGTCATCATTTTGTACCACCATGTCAGGCTTTCGTGATGCCATGACAACATCCATGTAGTGCCATGTCAGCCTTCCATACTGCCACATCATCCTTCCTTATCACCACATGTCACATTTTCATTTGGCCACGTCATCATCCATATAGCCACATGTCGCATCTATACAGTGCCACATGTCACCTCCATACGGTGCCACATGTTAATTTTTCACTAGTCCACTTCATGCCTGAAAATTCCAAAAATGAGTGACACATGTCACCTCCTCGTATTGCCATGTGTCCCTGCTGAAATCATTTTGATGTACTACTGACATCAGTAGTACGACCTCTTTGACTATTGACTTTGGTTTTTTTTGCCTGTTTGGAAAATTTATCAGAACACAATAACGTTCGCATACGGAGTCCATTTTTGGAAAAACATATATGATCAGAATTGACACGACGAGCCCGACACAATTGCGTTGATTTCTTTTGATTCTGAGAACTTTTATTTTTAGGCCTTCTTGGATCCATTTTGGATCATGCCTCCCCACTAATAACTTTTGGTCCTCCAAAAGGATATTAACTAGTCATCAAGTGTGGGATAGGCCACCCCACTTTTCCTTTGTATTTAAACTTTGTCCTGTGCACCTGTCGAATCATAATCAATTGCATAAAAACCATGACAACTGAAAGCATATTGTTAGCCACTTTAACTCATTCACATCTTACTGAAGCCACTACCATCCATGTAGAAAACATTAGCAGTGATAAGATCATAAATATGACTGAAAATGTACCAATATGTTTGATTTGCTTACACAACATTAACTTATCTTGAAACAAAGTATGGTTGAATTTCCATTCTATATCCATCTCATGTTCATGCTTAATATCAACTACTTTACTTGGCACAATTATAGGTGTGTTTCTTGCATAAGTTTCCTTCCTTAATTGTTCCATTGTTTGAAGAGATTGATTTGCTTTTAAGTGATGAGCATGTACAACATATTCAGTTCCTTCTTTAGTTAAGTGATATTGATTATGTTCCATGTAGAAGATTGCTTTGTGATCATATAAATAAGGGTTGCCTAAGACCATTCCACATTCATTTAGTGGCACCACATCACATGTTACCTCATCCACAAACTTTGATGAAATTAAAAACCTTAAAGTACATTGCTTTGTTATGGGAAATTTATGATTGTTGTTTATCCATTTAAGTGAGTAAGGTTTATTATGTATCTTAGTTGTCAATCCCAATTGTTTAACCACTTCCTCTGAAATCAAGTTAGATTGAGATCCACTATCTATCAATGCATCGATCTTAGTATGTTTCATTATGACCCTTATATGAAACAATTTACTTCTAGAATCATATCCATCACCAATTTTACCTGTCAAGCCAATTGTTGTGATCTTAGTATCATCACCTAAATCATACACCAAGTATGTTGGTCGTGTTGTTGTTGCAAGTATTTCCCTCCCTTTCCTTTCTTTGAACCACTTTGGTCTCTTATATAGGTACAATTTCCAGCAATGGTCATCATCATGCCCTTCTTCCTTGCAATGCTTGCAAGAGAGCTTCTCTTCCTTTAGGTTGATGAACTTTCTTTCTTTCCATTCCCCTTTCATTTGTCTTCTTTCCTTGAAGACGATTCCCATGATACACCAACTCTTTTTTTCCCTACTTCAATATACATTGCTTGAAAAGAAACCTCATCAAGATTAGTAGGTCAAAACATAAATACAGTGTTACGAATATGTGCAAGTAAACCTCATATATACTTCATAAGAGTTTCTTGTGTATGTAATGGGATATTTAACCTTAATGCAATCTTACGAAATCCATCTGTGTATTCCTGCACCATTTATCATTTTCTTAGTTTAAGACTTTGTCATTCAATTAAATCCTTTTCCTTATAACCCAAAGGATAAAAATGCTTTCTAAGTGAAAAAACAAAATATTTCCATGATGGAAATACTTTACCAACTTGTTGCATACCATGTTGCAACTTACTCTTCCACCAAATGAGTTTTGTGCCTGCAAGACGAAGCGATGCCAATTTGATTTGGGTTCCATCATATGTGATTTTTTTCACACTACAATAAACATCCATCTGTCTGACCCAGTTATCAAGCCTCTCAGCATTGACTTCACCATCATACATGGGCAATTCAAATTTTACACCAAGTTTAAGTAATGGCATGTCATGCTTATGTTTATGAGAATGTTTTCTTGCTGTGGAAGTTGCACGTGTACTTGAAGAAGAAGAATATGATGAAGATGAAGGAGGTGAAGGAGGAGGTTTAGGAGGGTCCTCTGCTTCTTCACTTTTGTCTTGTTTTGACTATTCCCCTTGAAAAGGCCTCTTCTGTTCCAAGTAATCATCATATAAGACCTTTACCATATCATACATGGTGAAGAATGTCTTTTAAACTCTATCTCCTTCTGAGACATTTCTTCTTTGGATGCCATCTTCTGACTTTGAGATGCCCTCTTTCTCTATCCAATCTCAGGATCCCCTTCTACAAGCTTGCCTTCACCATGACTTAGCTTTTCCCTAGTAATCATGGAAAATCAAACAACCAACCATCAACCTTTTCTGATACCACTTGATCCAAAAATGATCTTTTAAAGACTTGGTTGAGTTTTAACCATGTGTTAAATTACCACTTAGGAATTAAGGAAAGAAGAAGATATTAATGAAAGAATATTGAAACCATCATAAAAAATAATTGTAGATCAGAAAGTAAACATAAGGAACAACAAACCATAACAACAAGCTTGATAATGGAGTTCAGCACAAATTTTCCTACGTCTCTAGACCTTTGTCTCAGTGGGGAAGTCTTTCTTATTTCTCTTTAATGCTTCAAAAGTACATCAAAATTGCATCAAAACGATTACAAGATGGTCTCACTATGTTCTGATCAACCTCATGAATCCAATGAAACTGATGACATCGAAAAGGCTGAGCATAGCTCTTGGAATTGGCCTCCAATGTTCGCTTCCTCAATGGCTTCCCTGCATAAAAATGGCTTAGGATTTCAAAAACTTCATCATTTTGTTGTCTCTGAACTTGAAAAACACTCAATCATGCCTTGATTATATAGAATTTTATTTGGGGGTTGAAATGCCAACTTCCCCCCTCTTTATGAACTCTTTTTGGGCTTAGATCCCATTTTCTAGGCAAAAATTAACTAAAATCAGGCCCAGATTTGGTTAAATCCTCCAAATTTGGCCAAATCCACCAAATTTAGCCTAACAGGCATAGCCCCCAAATCTTGGTCTCCTAGTCGTATGGTGCCCCTTCTGACCAGGGCCCTAAAAATCTGACTTAGCCCATATTAGGAAAATTTGGTCTACCACGTGGCACCCTCTGATTCGGCCATGAGTCTCCCCCTATTTGGCCCAAGCCATGTTAGCATCCATACTGCCACATCACATGCCTCGTTAGCTGCCATGTCATCATTCATACTTCCACGTCACCTGCCTAGTCAACGACCATGTCAGCATCTGTACTGCCACGTCACGTTCCATAATATTCCACGTCAGCCTTCCATACAGTGCCAAATCACCCTTTCGTACTACCATGTCAGCCTTCCATACTGCCACATCAACATCTGTACAGTGCCACATCATCCTTATGTACTACCATGTCATCCTTTTGTACTTCCATGTCATCCTTTCATACCACCATGTGTTGGATTTTCATTGGCCCATGTCAGCATCTGTACAACCACGTGTCACATCCGTACAGTGCCACATGTCACCTCTGTACGGTGCCACATGTCACCTTCATACGATGCCACGTTTCACTTTTTTACTAGTCCACATCATGCCTGAAAATACCAAAAATGAGTGACATGTGGCACCTCCTCATGTGTCCCTGCTAATGTCATTATGACATCATGTTGATATACTGCTAATGTCAACAGTACGACCTATTTGACTATTGACTTTGAATTTTTTTGCTTGTTTGGGAAATCGATCAGAACACGATAACTTTCGCATACGATGTCCATTTTTGGAAAAAAAACTATATGGCCAGAATCGACATGACGAGCCCGATGCAATGGTTTTGATTTCGTCCAATTTCGAGAACTTTGATTTTTAGGCCTTCCTGGATCCATTTTGGATCAATGGCTATGAAGCCTATCAAGAAAGGAGGTAAACACAGTCTAGGCAAGGTCAACTACAAAACACTTTCTCTATGCAAACACTTTGTAGATTTGACAGTGGGCTACAGGGGTATAACCAGTGGAAAAGAAGTAACAATACAGGGATAAATCGATTAGTTAGGGAAAATTTAGGAAGGGTTTGAGAGATTCAACAAGTTGAAACTAGAAGGTCTTGGAATGACCCTCCAAATAGTGGATATGCCCTAAATATAACTCTAGAAAAAACTTGCAATTATATATAGAGGTAGCTAGTGAAATGACCAGTGAAGAAAGGGTAATGATCTATAAAACAATGAGGTCGCTTGGGAAGATTAGAGGAATACCTAGGAGAAAATACAATCTAGAGAAATAATAGGTATCCAAGTCCTTCAAAAAATGGAGTTTATACATATGATCTAAATTGTGAACTCTGCATATTCAACTAGTGCAAAAATCACCTCAAGAGAGATAGCTTAGGATGCAATAGATAGATAGATCAGACATGCAATACAAGTAAATAGAACCCTAGGGTTTGATAGTACAAGGTGATGGAAAGAAAACACTTCAGACCCTCAGTAGCTAGCTAGGAATTAGGAGATAAAAAATCCGCCAATTGCAAAAAATTGTGTAAGGATATGCGATATAACTCAAGAAAATAAAAAACATGTAGATAGAAAAAAATTGTTACCATTGGGTTATGGGGTCCATATATTCCTATAAAAAAATTCCCTTCTATAAGTGATGAGGTATTCAACACCAACAAGTGAGCATGGAAGATCTTCAAACTATGATAACAAAAGACTAAGAAATACTCCAAACGGAGTTGGATCATGTGGTTGAATCAAACCTCAAATAAATGCAAGAGAGATTAAATTAACCTGATGTTGAGAATACAAAGCCATAAACATTTATCTTCAATAACATATACTAAATCTAACCATGCAAAAAAAACAAGATAGGTTCATAGCCATACCTTGCTTGATTGATCTTCTAGAAAACTCTTTAGCTCATTGAAAATTTCTCATACTCTTGTTATCAAATATAAGCAAGGAAAAAAATCACGAAGAAAACAAAAGAACTCACACCAAGATTTTCCAAGAATTCTTCACTTTATTCCCAACAAAACAAAATGAAGAGAGAAACCTCTTTTATATGAGAAGAGGTGCCTCAAAAGCATCATACAATACAATGTTCCCATGATACCATGTGCTCAAAATACAATCATTTCCAACTTCCAACTAACTCCTCCATATGTGTGAGGTAAAAAGGTACGCTTCTCTAGTACTTATCCACTTGTGAAATGATTTGGTTAAATTCTTGGAGTGCTCCATCAAATCTTATCCATTCCAATCTGTGATGGTGAAAGGGAGGTCAAAACCACTAGCACCCCCTTTCTAGAAGCCTCAAAACAAAAAAAATCCCCCCACACGTTAGGGAGAGGAGAGATAAGGTGTGCTTAGTCTTCACATGTGTTGATTTGTTCAAATAAGATAAATCTCTCCTTCTAGAAGCATCTAGAAACATGTAATGAGAGATAAAGTGGAGTCTATTAATTTTCGCACATATGCATGTAACATACTATCTCAATAATACATCCATAAAGTCCCATGTATGAAAAATGGGCTTAGGAAGGAGACACTCCTCACATATGCTAGATAACCAAATTACAATGTTATTATACTTCATGTGACATCAAATGTTGAGGTGGACACCCTGATGATGTGGTTCCCATAATGACACAAATCCCAAGGTAAAGTGCACGAACTCCTATGTGCAGTGCAAACCTATAATGATGAATCAAGACTCCAACAAGTTGTTAGGCACATAAACATAGATAATTCCCTTCAATATTAATAACATTAGTTGATTTTACCGAATTACCTAAGTAAACCATGGTGGTACAACCTCATCCTTATTACACATGTCTTCCACCTAGGACATAAGGTATTTCTCAAGTGCCTTGGTTAGAAATATGTAAAGGTGAATTAATTTATGGAAGGGGAAATGGAAAAACATTATGATATAACATTCAAAGCCATAAAACGATGTGTTAGGTCTATTACTGGTCCAACTAGCCCTTTTTTGGCTAGGAGTCTTCAATTTATTTTCTACAAACCTTTGAGAGGGAGCTTTCATTTTCATTTTCCATTCATTTTCTTTACATTATTTTCTTTCATTTTCCATTCATTTTTCTTTACATAGGCATTTAGCACTAGGGATTTAGGGGGTGGGCCTTTTTTAATTGAAGTAGTATATATTTTTTCATTTCTCTTCACCTCTGATCCTTTTCTCTTAGATTTATTTAACTTAGGTTTGCCTTGATTTCTTCTTTGATTCTTTTGATAAGACTTTATGGATGACATTTGATAGGATATTCACAAGTAGGGGGATGTAATTTTTTATATGGATGAGACGATAGTGTAAGGGAATTAGAGAAAAGTGTTAAATATGTGTATGATATGGGTACACTATCCATCTTGACTTTTAGTAGTACCTATTGGCCTAGATTAGGAAACACATATCCAACAACAATTATTTCACCCCATGGTTGGCGAGGTAAAAAGGTAACAGTTTTACTTAGTTAGAAATGTTAAAAGTTCAAATCTAACATCTAGCAGTTTCACAAACAATTCAGAAACTATCAAAATCACTTCTAAGCTACAAAACCACATATAGAATCATACCAATTGAATAAATGAAGTTTCATCTACTAGAACATATGCGATAAAAATTATGGAGTAGATGAATCGATATACCACTGAAGAATCAATATGAAGAGCATCGATGTGTGTAATGATAGAATTCAATGGAGAGACAAGACTAGATCTGAGAAGATGGAGTGGGACCTCGTCAATGCAACAACATCACACCCAAATGAGTGTGTCTTTGAAGGTAGTTACCCAATAGGGAAACATCTGGCTCCTAATTGGGGACATGCACTTGCATGGATAGAGTGTATGAGAACTACAAAATCCTAACTCTGGACTTGTAGAATGCACATCTATCTCTAGGAAATATGAGATAAGGGAAAATCTACCACGCTTGAGATCTACGAAATCCATACATAAATGATTTTTTTTTAAGTATAAAACAAAGGGGAGCATACGACTATGATAAACATGTAAAGGAAATATGCATCTATACTATGAAATGAAATCTATTCTAAGTAAAGAAAATATATAAATGAAATTTATTATAAGGCAATGAAAGAAAACAAACACACAAATATCTAATTAATGTTCCAAAGAACGTATTCTTTACCTATTCCTACAAACTAAATAAGAGGAGTGGTTGCTAAGTAAAGTCAAATATCCAATGCAACCAGTTGAGAAGGTAATCCATGGTTTGAAGTATTCCCTTGTGTTTGGTTATAAACCAAAACATGGATACATTAATGATTTGGTGGATGCAAGGTGGAATTTTGGTCACTACTAAAGTGGGTTAGTACCTCCCACAAACTTCCTCCATCCAAAGATCAATGAGATTAATGTAATCAAATGAATGTGTCAACTCATTGTTTTTACTTGACAAACCAAGGAAGAAAGTGTTAGAATATTGAGACATGTGAATAAACATACAACAATACTAAACAACAAAACCTTATTAGTCCATCCTCATATACATATAACAACAACAATTAATCATAATAAGAAAGAGACAAGAGAAAAAGAGTACTCCAGATATACGTGGTAAAACCCCAAAATGGGGAAACATCCACGAGAAGGTATTGTCTTTTTATTCTTCAGAAATCTCCAATCTTACACTTGAGAGCACCTCCACAAATGCTTTAGCCTCTACAAATTTAATAATTTTTCATGTATCTCATGGGTCTCTATTACCTCTATTATATACCAAGAGATATGGAGGAATTACATCTCAATAATACATGTGGGATAAACGTAATTTCACCTCTTTATATAATAAATGATAACAAGAGTGTTTTACTACATGATGAATGTGGGATAAATATTTTACATAACATTACAACTTCTTCTAAAATAACACTAGACATTTTTACCTTCCAAATTAACACATTCCAACAGAAAGATTGTGAAGGAAGCTCTAATTGGGATATGAATGGAAGTTGTTGAATTTCCATGTCACTCATGGTCAAAGGTAAAGGAGGAGAGTACTTATGATTCAAAAGTAAGCAATGGGGGTGATGATACTCGTTGTTCAAATCCAAGGTAGAACAATGAGGATACTCACAAGTCAAAGATAAACTATGAGGTAATAAATGCTCCATATCTAGAATATCCCCTTCATGACTCATACTTTTCAAAGGAGGGAAAAGCATTACTTCATGCTCATGAGGATTTGAACCATTAAATATTACATCAAAATTTCCTAAGTTAAACCTTTCATAGTGCTCAATATCAATTATCTTGACTTCAACCTCATAGTCAATATCATAGATGGGTTCACCTTCAAAGTAAAAACATATTGTATCTCATTTAAGTCTTCCAATTTAGACAAAGTCATCAAGGCATAAGGGAATAAATATGGATTTTTTTGTCAAAGTCAACCCTTTCAAAATCGTTAAATGATTGATCATAAGGTTCAACAATTTGAAAAGGGGAACAAATATCTTCAGGTGGGTGGGAAAAATGAACTTAATTGCTAATACCCTCAATATTTTCATCAAGGTTCTCTCCATCAATAGACTCACAAGGTTGTTCCACATAATCATGGCCAAAATTGCATTTCATGGAAATGTTGTTCCTTGATGGGATCATGAAACCATTTTTGGGTAGGTGTTATATTATTTGCATGTGTGTGGGGGGTGCATCAGATTTGATGTTTGCATTTTTCGCTATTTTCAGTGGTTTTCTAAATTAATCTCGGACTAAGGGATTAGGATTTTGGTAGTTGCAGAATACCTGAATTATTGTATATATTGTATTGTGAATTGTGAAATTAATACAATGAAGATTTGAGAGGTGCGACGCCAAGGAAGGTTGGTTTTCTCCCGGTTAAGGGTTTCGAGCGTAAATATTTGTGTACTATGTGTATGAGCCATTGATTAATTTTTTTTTTCTTAAGAATTTATATGCATTGTTTACTTCACAGGTTTAAAACTTACAACAAATGATCTTCTATGTGAGAAAAAACAAGTGATTTTTCCTCAAGAATGGAGGATGAAGAAGATAGCTCTTCATGTCCTCGAATCTCAATAAAATTGTGAAGTACTTCTTATTCATCATGTGAAATCTATTGGTCTTAATCAATAGACAAAGTTAATGTTTCCTCAATTTCAATGATCTAAACCAATTCATCCTATGTGTTCTCTTGTAAGATAATTATATGGTCATTGAGAGAAATTTTATAATCTTGAAAGGGAGGATGCCAACATTTAAAGAAAACATCAAAGAAAAGAGCCATGGAAGTCATATGTTTTGGAGCCCCGTAATAGCTATCCCAATCACTTTGTTTAATCCTCAAAGAGTATACAAAAATACTCATGATCACATCCTCATGCATTACATTGATCTCTGGAATATATCTTTGAAAAATCACAATGTGAGGAATAGCTAATGAAGGATCACTGCCATATTTTAGGAGGTCCTATAACCATTTTAGAGAGTAATGATTAGGGTATTCAAAAACTTCTTTAACATCAATATTATCATATTGTTCGTGAAATTCCCCTGCATCCATTTTCAACCAAAGTGGAGTCGCCAAGGTGAATAATCAAATGAATTCCAACATGGATGCTTTCTTCACCCTATAAGAAACTAAGTTCTAAATTCTCTAAGGGAATTGGTCTTCTTTCCTTCAATGGATTCATCAGGTGAGTTAATAAAATGATTGGGATCCTACTCATAGAAATATTGTTGTATACAAACTTTGAATACCTAGGGAATGGAATTTATCCCCAACAACAACGACAAAATGTTATCACTCAGACACTCCCTAAAGGAAAATTCCAACCTTACTGGGAGGGGAAAACCTAAGGATAATATAATTTGAATCATTACATGTCACCTATATGATTCACTCCAATATCTAGGCCCGAAAAACCAAGCCAAGGGGGGAATCCCACATGGTCAATCTAGGTCTTATCGTTGTAAATGGGAAAAAATGAGGAAAAGGACTAGACTAAAAAAAAAGAGCAAACCCCTAACAAATATAAGTTGTCAATAGGAAACATAGTGGATAAAGGGGACTTATGAAAACCAACCCTTGGGGGATGCCAAGTCCCCAAATAATGGATAGCGAAGGTGTGAGAGAAATTTATGGTAACTTTATTGCAACATTCACCTAAGGTGAAAGTACCCTCATGAAGACGGACACCCTCCAAAGGAGTCGAAACAGAAATTATGTGTTTGCCTCATGTACTACAAGTACATCCCACCTACAGTCACCTCTCTATATGTCCTAGGAATGGCTAATATGGATACCACTTCACAATTGTCAATAGGTTGGAATAGTCATGGGTCGAGACCACACATATTGTAAAGGAAACTAAACCTGAAATTTGTTGACTCATAAAATCGCCAACTAAGCCACCAAGCCTGCAATTGGTTGCAAGGCACTATTTTAAAATTTTATATCTATCTATAATACATAAATATCTAACTATAGGTGGGTCCCCCTAGGAATAAAACAAGGGCATATCCCCTTGAATGGTTATCACTTGTCTTCTAATATGATTTCATGAGCATATGTCTTGATTACCTTTTTGTTAGTGATTCTAAAATTAATCTCACTTATGTTAGCAGTGGTGGTTATTTATTTAGTTATGAGTTTATGCAAAAGAGAAATGGTCCTACTTATAAATTTCAAGGAAAAATTCATTATATTTATATATGTTATGAAGAGGCCATAAAATATTTGAGGCATCTTGTTGCACCAGTGATTACTTGTTAATGATTCTTCAAGTTTCGGTGGTTGGAAAAGCATAATTTCCTTCCATGTTTATTAATAACAAATTAGATGGTCACCCTATGACATATATATGCATACTAATGGTTATGGTTTTGTTCACATCATAAAAATATTGATGGCATATTACGAGGTTCTCATGGCATATACAAATTGTTGTTGCAAGTGATGAGGTGGTTTCTACATTAAAAATTGGTTTGATTATATCACCATGGTCCAACATGAAATGGTACTCAAACTACATTACACAACCTTAAATGCCATATGATAGTATATGGCTCTCATATATATTGTCTTTGTCATAGTGAAAAGGTGTCACAACGAAGTTAAAAGGTTGGGAATTCTTTTAAGCATAGTACATGCAATGTATTATATGCATTCACGTTGATTTCATATAGCATATTACTATCATTTGAACCTTGCCTTTAACATCTATTTCAATTGGTATATTCCCATTGCATCACTTCATGGCAACGAAAGTGGTTTAATTTGAAAGGAGTTTTGGTTGGTAAGTCTTGACCACTATTCCAATCAACATTAAGTCGTTGATGATGGGATTATGAGGCATGTGATATAATGCATATATGGCATGGATAATTGAGTTGTTATTCATGGTTGTTGGTTAGTGGAAATATGATTTGGAATAAAATTTGATATTTTGGGGATGTGAGGTCCCATGCATTGAATGCATGGGATGTGGGATTTTCATTGAGGTTACCACCCTCAAACATTCTAGAATTTTCACTTTGATGGTTTTGGAATCAAGCTCTGAAGAACTTTGTTCAACCCTAAATCATGGTTGTTTTGGAATTGAAACTCATCTTTATCAAGGGAAAAGCAAGTGTTAAGAGAAGGTATGTGACTATAGCTTATAACCATCAAATGCATGTCAAATTTTGCAATATTAATTTAGAAAGAGATCTATATGGTTGTGAATGAGCATGCTTGCTTGCTCTTCAACTTGTTCTGTAGCATTTTCCCTTCTTGAAAATTGTTGTGTTGCATAAGTTGTTCAATAAATCTTATTATTCAACTCATTTATTTGTTTCTATCCGTTGGAAAAATAATGTGAAATCTTGCTTCTCTTTTCGATATGTTTCAGACTGGGTTTTCAGAATTGGTCTCCAGACTTTTCTCCCTTGACATATTTTCTTTATGAATGATGAGTCTAGGACCTCTATATGATATTGGCACAGCTCGTGTGATGTTTTAAAGTCGCCCTATTGACCTTTACCCTTCTATAATACCACTGCAAAATGGTGAATCCTCTCATCACATTAATGCATGACATTTTGTGTTTGAAAGAAGTTTGCATTGTATGTAAATACCTTATGTCTGAAGACAGGGTCCGTGGGTTTCTTGAACCTTTATCTAGGTTGCATCCTTGTGTTTCCTTTCTTGTAAATACTATCTCATGTCAAGAAGAAATCATTTTCAAAGAATAATAGAATGCATTTGATTCAATGGCTTTGCTTGGTCGAGGTCAAATAACTAAGGAGTTGAGATATTTTTTGTTGCTAAACCCTAAGGTTTTGCGCCTTAGTATGTTTTGGATTTTACAAGATGGGTTTTATGTCTCTTTGTCTTACAACCCTACAACTCTTTTAATATTGTATTGAGCTTTCATGTTAGATAAAATAAAAGGAATTACTCAGTTATGATTCATGGTCATGGTTTGAATGGAAGGTGATTGGGTATAAATGCGTTGTTTGGCTTCATTTAATGGATGTGGATGATTTCCTTTTGAATTAATGTGTAATATATTTATACACGTAGAATTTTTGGGAATGTTTGAACACTTTCATTGGCCATACCTATATTTTTACACAAAAAAATCTATTTGGAAATGGTTCAGTTTCGAACCCAATTTTTTAAAGGAATAAGCTACACTATAAAGAATATATTTTTGATGATATTTTGGGTTTGAGAATTATGTTGAATAATATTCTTGTGATAAAATTGTCCAAACCAGTTTCGATCCTCATTGTTCGAGTGAATGGTTTTGGATGGTGATATAAGTTATATGGATTCGCTAGTTGTGCATATGCTAAGTTTTGAGAATAAGCACATTTTTGTTTAAGAAATGAACTTAGCTTGGTAGATTACATTTCATTGAGACATTATTGTTGGAAGAAAGGTTCAATAAAATATTTCATGTGTTTGCAAGTGTTAGGCATGGTTGTTTGTGCCTTTGATTATTAGAATAAGAATGTGATTGGTTTTGAGGACTACAATGTTTTTTTTTATATGCACGGGATCGATTCCCTCATACTACCACTTTTCATAAATTATTCCTTCATTCCCATTTCCATATATCATTTAAAATGGTCATTTATTTTTCCTCTTGTGGTATGAAATTGAGAATTTCCTTTATCAGATTGATATTAATGTTGAAATCAAGGGTATATTATGATCAATGTGTATGTATGATCATGGAAAAATTACAAAGAATTGTGTTACAGGTTGGTTGTATTTCATGAACTTAGTTTTAATTTGCTCGGGGTCAATTCCTCCATATTTTCATTTTTCAAAAGTTGTTCCCAGCTCCCAAATCCCATCTCCATTTTCATTCAAAATTTTCCCTTGATGCATGACTAATTACTTAACAATAAAGGATTAGTAGTGGTGGATATAGACTTTACAAGGAATAAATGATGATATTGTCAACGGATAATTAGACCTTACAGATAAATTGTTTTGGACACGTGTCGTTATCTTTCCTTACCATTATTTTGTTTTCGCACATTACAAATCCAATCATATTCCTAAAATACATTGATTTTCACATGTTCTTAAATGATAATTACTTGTGTTGAATGAAGAAGTGGTTGAAGGCATAATTGATGTTTGGGTTGATATTCCTTATATGTCCTTGGTTTCTTGCATGATTGTTTGTTGTCAAACAAAGCTATTTCTAAGTTATGTTATGCAAATATTATTTGATGCTTATTGTCTATTGTATGCATGCTCTAACTTTTCCTTGCACTTATAGATGAGTTTCTTCAACAACAAGAGGTAAATCACCTATTAATGAGGATTTAGAGGTCATAAAAGTAACAAAATCACAAGGAAGTGAATGAAGGCAAAATGCCTCTCATAGAAATATGACATGTGATTTTAGTAGTGTTATTTCATGTTGGTTTCATTGTTGGGGACATATCTAATTATTTTTTGAGACAGTGGTTTGTTTGGACAGATTGATCACTCACTATTTTTTTATGTTTCTATAGCAGTACTTTTTGGGCAGCTTGATGATATATTTATTTTGACATTTTTATGACAACTTTTGACTTAAGCAGTAATCTAGTATATTTAATTTTTGATAAACATATTCGAACATTTGGGAGTCACAAGGATGTTTACAATTATTTTTATGAGATGATTGGGATATGTTGATGACTAAGTGAATGTTTGATGACATTAATTTATATTTAATTTCAAGGAGGAACAAGGGGGATATGTTAATAATTAAACAAAAGTTCATTACGAGGTCCCACCTATTAGTTAATATTTATTTTTACCCTTATCATTATTTATTATTATTATAAGTTGTCCCTACTTAAATAAAGATATCTAAGTAACTTAACTAACAGTAGTTGAACTACTCAAACTAATTTTGAGAGAATAAAAGGAGAACCCAAGGGACAAGCAAAGAGAGAGAGGATAGAGACACAAGCTCTGATAAGGTTTTCTCTTGCACTAGAATGAGATTACATTACTACTCCATTCATTTTCTAAAATACTTAAAAGGATAAATACTTCTTATTGATAGTAGGGTTTTACTGAACGTGGTAACAAGTAGGACCAGGAAGCATCAATTATTGACATGCTTATAAGGTTGACCATATTTTTTTGATACTCTGTAAATTCTTATTAGATTTATGAATTGAGTTTCAGTGTTGATTATGAATTTTGTGCATAAACAAGGCAGTGGAAAATTATGGTTGTTGATTTTTGTTGGCCCTTGACCAAGCTTTAGGAGATCCTTGGTCAAGTTTGACCTATTTTGGGACTTCAACAGCCTGTCGAAGGAGGAGCGCAAGACAAAACAGAGATCACGAGATCACGGCCCCTTTTTGGGTCCTTTTTGGGATTTGGGATTATGTAACGAGTACGGAATTTCATCCCATGGGTTTACCCATGTTTAGGCCTATTTTGTAAAGTATAAATAGATGTCTAGGCAATGTAAGAGGAGGCAGTTACAAGTTGTTGCTATGTGCAAAGGCATCTATGTGATGTTAGTGTGATATTGTGCTAAGTTCTAGATCTATTTGATCGAAGGATTGTAAGTGCTCTGTGCATACTGTGTGAGACTTGTTGAGCTAAGTGCAAGTCATTGTAAGACGTTGTGGAAGGTTGTGTGCTTAGATCTACTCGGGGAAGGAGGATCTGGTGAGTTGCGCAGATCTCCTATCCTATGCGGAGTAGGGTTTTGAGGCTCTATGCTTGTAACCTATTGAAGAAGCCAATAAAGAAGAAGAGTTGGTGGACGTAGCCCCAGGGTGGGGGTGAACCACGTATATGTTGTGTTCCTATCATTTGTGCAATGTCTTGATGTGTTATGTCTATACTTTCTAGTTCTTTGATATAGATAGATAGATTTGTTTATGCTTTGTGCTAATGATGTGTATGGATGTTAGAACTGACCCATGTGAATGTGCTTAGTGCTTGAATCTGTTAGATCTAACCTGCTTCTCCATGATAAGTGTTTAGATACATCAGATCTGGATGAATGATGTGATGCTCTATTTTATCTGTGAAGTAGACAGTGGTTGAATATTGATGAACTCGCAGTGTTAAGTGCTCTGTTAAGTATTACAATCACATATCTATGTCCCAGCTAAGGTTGTAGATACCTGAGTTCTGCAACCATCCCTACCTCTACCTCGGGTGAGACTTCATCTGCTTCGCAGGTGTTGTCGAAAGGGCCAGTAGTTATGGTTTTGTCGGTGCATTTTTGTAGCATTGAACCCTAGGTCTCCCCCTATGCCAACAAACAGTTCCATTGTCGGGACCTGAAACTATGATTGGTGGGAACTGAGAAAGGAGAATATTTGTGCAAAGATTTGACCTGAAACTATGATTGCTAGGAACTGAGAAAGGAGAATATTTTTGCAAAGATCCGACCTGAACCTCTGATTGCTAGGAACTGAGAAAGAAGAAGCTTTGTGCAAAGATCTGACCTGAAATTGTGAAATCTTTGTGCGTAGATCTGTTGCTCTAGTGCGCAGTACTCTACTTAGTTTGTGAAGCTCTGTGCTAAAGAAAAGAAGTTTGATCTGAATAAAAGAGGTAAGATCTGAAAGCTTTGTACTCTGAGAAAGGTAAAAGTGAGAATTATTGATTAAAAGAGGTAATATCTGCAAGCTATGTGCTCTGATAAAGGTAAGAATAGTGAAAAGTTCTAGATATGAAATCTTTGTGCTCTATAGAAGTAAGATAAGTGGAAATTTTTGTTTCAAAAGTATGGATCTAGGTATGTTTGATATATTTTGTCCTAGCTTGAAAAGTAGGGCACTAATAGAAGAAATAAGGTTTGATATGTGTAGATCCAATAAGAATAGTGAAAGATATGTCATACCTATGCATAGAAAGAATGTTTGGACTAACAAGTGGATGTAAGATCCTAGAAAGCATTTTTTTGCAGGTTATCTACCATGATCCTAGTGTGCAGTTCAAGAACGGTTGGGGATCATGTAAAAGAAAGAGAGGACTAACCCTCTATTATAGTTGCAAAAAACCAGAACATCTTGCTAAGGAATTCCCTAGGAGAAGACCTAGTTGTCTTTGTTGCAAAACTATGGACCATGAATTATTGGATTTCCCTATAATGATTGCTAAGCTTGAAGAAATGAACATGAGACGAGAAAACCCTAAGGTGGATCCAGAAATGGAAAAACCCTAGAAAGAATTTGAGAAATTATTGATAAAGATAAAAGAGACCCTGGATGACCACCGACATGTCAGTTTATCAGAGATATTCAAAGAAAACGAATGCCTCGAAGTAAGAATAGGAGACTTTGACATTGACTATGTTATGGATGAGGAAACACAGGTGAACATCATGACATAAATAACTTGGGAACCTATAGGAAGGCATGTTATGATCCCTTCCTTGGGAGGAATAGGACTATTCATAGGAAAGTTGATAAACCTATGTGGAAAGATCACCTAGATTTCTATGCATGCCAATGGAACTTCGACAGAGGAATATTTTGAGATTATTAAATTTATTGAGAATAACACCCCATTTATCATGTTACTAGGAAAACCTTTGATTGAAAGAGATCAGGCGAGAAGAAAGGAAGAAGAAGAATTTTTAGCGAAGAAGAAGCAAGAGTTAAAATATTTCATGACTAGAAGAATCGCACACTTAATTGAAGAGAAAAAGAACATATCGAAGCTATCTAACTCCAGAGACCCAGATGTCAAAGTTGCAAGAACACTAGAGGACACTCAGAAGATTCAAGTACCTATCCCAGATAAAGAAGAAGTATCGCCCTCAAATCTTAGGAAATAATCTCAACAACGCGAAGTAATTGTGCCAAGAGAAGATACGAATCAAAATGGAAAAATGCATGCCAAGGCAAAAATCACTGGAAAGAAAGCTAGAAAGATAAGTAAGAAGAGAGGTAAGATCAAAAAGTTACAGAAGGTTCCAGAGGGAACTTCGCAGAAGGAAAGTTTGCAAAATTGGAGCTTCACCGGGATAGCAGAATAGTGTCACATGGCACTTCACCATGGCGAAGCAATATAGTTGTTGGGAACGATATAATCATTCAGCGGACCCTCCGAATGGGTAGAAAGGCATTTATGGTTCACCACTAGACCGTTGGACCGCACCATAATGGAAAGAAGAGAGTTAATGAAGGCTTCTCGACCGTTGAAAGAAATCCGTTGTCAAGTTATCTATTTATCCCATCATGCCATGCACCGAGAACACTTTTGCTAATCGTGAATTTGAGCCCACAGACTTGTTGAGTTTACACAGTGATCATTGCGCTATTGCCTTCTATCCTATTGCAGTGTCTAAGTTACTCTTAGAACCCAAGATTTCCAACCCTAAGTGTGTATGTCAAATGAGTTCAGTATTGCAGAGAGAGTTGTTGAATAATTTATGATCGACCTCATGACTAAAAGAGCAATGTTAATGTCTGCAGGAGTACAAGATTCATCGACGAGAGGACTGCAAGCCTCTCTGTCATCTGCTCATGGAGCAGGACCATCTCGACCATAAGTAGAGAACAGAACCAAGCATAAATACGACCTAGGAAATGCGAAGTTGATACCATCCATATTGCTCGATTACATTCTTCCCCTGGTTGGTGCGATGAATCATGATAGTGTGCCACGAGACTTCGAGTACACTATGGTCATTGTGTACCTCCCGAAGGGGATATGCATAGTTTGAGAAGAGCGGGATAAGATCACTTCGTTTAATTTTAGTGACTTCAACCTAGGAGACCAAAAGATTTATGGTATGATCGCCCCATATAAGTACCTGACTAGAACAAAAGGGAAGAACTCAAAGATCATCCCTCAGCAATGGACTATGGACCTTGCGCAATCCACCCTCTTCAATGTAATGAAGATACTGCACTTTGGAAGGCACCAGGAGGTTAACGCGTGCGTTAAGCTCATGTTGTCATGCTTCCATGGCGGATACTTGTGGTTATACCGTCGCATTACAGTTGACCCAACATCCACAGGATCATAGGACTGAGTATGCAAGGACCCGATCCGCAGGACTTTTATCCAGGGAAAGTCGCAGATCGTGCACTTGCACGAAAGATAAAGGACACCTATGGCGATGTTTAGAAGGGAACAAGAGGATACAAGGTAGCTTCCATCCAGAGTGGCACAATGTGCCTCGCATGTCAACTGATAGCTGGAAATTTAGTAAGGAAGAATCGACCTACGCAGGTTACTAGCTTTGTCGTTGACCTTGCAGGGAAGTGCGTGGAAGGCCTACAGATGAACTGGGTGAAGTACTTAGTTAACCAGTTGGAACTAGATTGTCAAGAAGCACAAGATCAAGGGTATGAATTTCATTTCAACTGGCTCCTGGTCCTCATTGCATTTGTTGCATGGGAAATGCTAGAAGGTGAGACCTTCCCCGACATAGAGTCGTTCGAACCGCTTGCCGTGAATTTCGCTACCTTGTGGTATTCAGCTGATATGAACAAACAGTGGCAATTGAACGTTGTGTTTCATACATACTACCTCCAGCAAAAGAGACCCATCGAAGTCAAGCCTCGCATGACTCTGAACTCCCTACAGAGGTTCCGACCACTAATGAAGTTCAGTGCAGATAGGCACTTTAGCTACATTACAACGTGAGCATATGAACATCAAGAGCATCTCCAGTCATATTATAAGATTACAGAAGAAGACCTGGAGGAGAAAACTAAGGAATGGTTTGATGACCTCCTTATCCCCACTAACCCCACAGAGATATTTGATATTGATAGTCCAGAGGACACTCATAAAGAGAAGAATACACCTGGAACCAACAGATAGAAGAAGACTAAGGAAGTCCAAAACTTAACCAGCACCTCAGGAAAGGCTCCTTCAGTGTCACCTAACTGAGGGGGTGGTGACGAAGTAGAAGATGAACCAAGACCAGGCGAAGTAACACCGCCTAGAGATGAAATTGACCCTTTAAATAAGAGGAAGGTTTCTCCCCTTAAACCTTCTTCCTGGAAGAAATTGAAAGCCACCGTGACCAAGATGCAGACCATCCTCACCTCCGACGATTTTGATTTCATCATCACTGCCCTGAATGATGCTTCATTGGAGATAGTAGAGAAACAAGAAGCGAAGCAGGAAGAAATGTATGATAGGATTGAAGTCGAACTCCGTGGGGTACAACAGGCCCTTCATTCTAGCCGCGTACTCTCCATTGCGCCTCTGCCATCGGGAGAACTAGAGTTGGGAGATGATCCAGCCCAACTCCATTAACTAGCTGATACACTCGAAGCTCGCCTTCGACAAGCACAAGAGGAAATAGAAAAATCCACCCAGACTTTGACGCAGGTGAAAGGAGTACTTATAGAGCAGCGCCAAGCTGCAGAACGGGAAAATATTTATCTCTAAGAAAAGTTCAATGAAGAAAAAGCACAGCTATAGAAAGGAAAAGACCAGTTGTTCGCGGAGAAACTCGAAGTGAAAGAAGCAGTCAGCAGAGCACTTCACTCTATAACAGTCATAGAAATAAAGGCAGAAGATTGAGTCACACAAAAAGTAGACTAGCTCACAGAAGTTATCCAATAGCTACAACAACGCATCGTAGACTTAGAGCTCCGCATAGTGCCTGAGACCCCACAGGATGTACAGGATCAAAGAGAAGCAAATGCTCGAAGAGAAGTTGAGAGAATAAAAGACCTTGCTATGGAATGTAAGCAACTTACTGATCATACTACCCAGACCTATGAGAAACTCACTGAGAATCCAAAACTGAAGACACTAGAGTCACAGCTCCAAGAGGCGAAGTATCAAGCCAAAACGATACAAGCGCAGCTGAATCTTTTGTCATCTATGGAAATAATGAAGTGCTACCAAGAGCAACGCACTGCCCAGCAACAGGTTCACACCACCCAGAGCAAATTTATGGAAGTAACTCAGAGGCTCCAACCTGTACAAGATAAAGCTTATCAATTGTTCACAGAGGTTGAAGGACGAGGATAAGAACTTGAGCAGGTGGTCACTACAGTTGAACAACGCATAGAGGGACCTGTGAATGATGCAGTCCTCCAAGAGTTCACTGAATAGGAGGCCAAGGTGAAGCAGCAAGTCGAAGCAAGTCGAGCCACGCTCGAAGATTTCGAAGCAAAACTACCTAGATCAGAGTGACTCGGGATGAGTCACAGGTGAGTTTTAGGGGCATGTTGTCCCTTGACCAAGTTTTGGGAGATCCTTGGTCAATTTTGACGTATTTTGGGATTTTGACAGCCTGTCGAAGGAGGAGCGCAAGACAAAGAAGAGATTGTGGGATCTCAGCCCCTTTTTGGGTCCTTTTTGGGATTTGGGATTATGTAACGGGTATGGAATGTCAGCCCATGGGTTTACCATGTTTAGGCCTATTTTGTAAAGTATAAATAGATGTCTAGGCAATGTAAGAGGAGGCAGTTACATGTTGTTTCTATGTGCAAAGGCATCTATGTGATGTTAGTGTGATATTGTGCTAAGTGCTAGATCTATGTGATCGAAGGATTGTAAGTGCTTTGTGCATACTATGTGAGACTTGCAGAGATAAGTGAAAGTTATTGTAAGACGTTGTGGAAGGCTATGTGCTTAGATCTACTCAGGGAAGGAGGATCTAGCGAGCTGTGCAGATCTCATGTCCTATGCAGAGTAGGGTTTTGAGGTTTTGTGCATGTAACCTATTGAAGAAGATAATAAAGAAGAAGAGTTGGTAGACGTAGCCCTAGGGTGGGGGTGAACCACGTATATGTCGTGTTGCTATTCTTTGTGTAATGTCTTGATGTGTTATGTCTTTACTTGCTAGTGCTTTGATATAGATAGACAAATATGTTTATGATTTGTGTTAATGATGTATATGGATGCTAGATCTGACCCATGTGAATGTGCTTAGTGCTTGAATCTATCAGATCTAACCTTCTTCTCTATGATAAGTGCTTAGATACATCAGATCTGGATGAATGATGTGATGCTCTATTTTATCTGTGAAGTAGACAGTGGTTGAACATTGATGAATTGTCGGTGCTAAGTGCTCTGTTAAGTATTACAATCACATATCTGCATCCCAACTAAGGTTGTAGACACCTAAGTCCTGCAACCACCCCTGCCTCTACCTCAGGTGAGACTTCATCTGCTTCGCAGGTGTTGCCGAAAGGGCCAGTAGTTAGGGTTTTGTTGGTGCGTTGTTGTAGCGTTGAACCCTGGGTCTGCCCCTGTGCCAACAATTCATTTATTTTTAGTCTCAATTTTACTTGGAAGACACCATTCATCTTTGTGGTGATGTAACCTTTGACTTCTAAGTATTTTCTTGGTCCTTACCCATTCTGGATATGAAAGAATGTATTTGGAAGTGTTCCAAAACTGAATGAATAAAATCACTTGATGGATTTTGAGGTCTCATTTTGGACTATTTGTATGATCTTATTTTATATTTTCTGATATAAATATTTTACTTTTCTTTACCATAACAAAACATAAAATACAACATTAATCTCAAGTATATATTTATTGAAGGTTAATTGATATTTTTGTAAAAGGGATATAAACATAGGGCAACAATCCCGACTATCTTTCCTTAGCCTAGCAAGATTAAAAAATGTTGGTATTAGGATATTCATTCCTTTTCATCAAAAAAATTGTAAGAAGTGATGCCACTCAGAGGGCCTTGCACTTCTGAAATCCCCATACACATAATATTCCATAGACACCAGAACAAACAGAGAGTGGATATCACCCCACTTGATCTAAGTGTGACCTTTTTCTTAACTCTATTGTGAGAGGATCTTTCCGATGAGTGCTCCTTGATACTAATGGATTTATCTCTCACTAGTGACTTCTAGTTTTGTTTTACAGCATTGGAAAATTTCCTCTCCAACCTACACCAAGGCCCTAAATCCTATTCTAGTGTTGGTTTGCTACAAATGAAAAAATTTTATAAATAATTTTAGATCAATTTTTGGTTTAAGGTTATTGATTAATGAAAGGGTTGATTTTGGTGAGCTAGCGGAAATAATGCTTTGTTCGCAAAATGCATTCCATGGTCAATAATCAATAGCACGAAAAGTATGAATTTCAAATTAGAAGGATTATTACAACATGTAATTTTTTCAAACCACATTTTTGAGAGCACATCGGATATAAACAACTGTAAATATTAACTGTGACATAAATGGATTGTTGTGATAATTTATTGGAGTTACATGAGTATGAAATTAAAATGTGCTGCCTTATGAATGGTCAATTATGTGGTACAACCATTAATGCTAGCAAATATTTTTTTAACGGTGATTCATTACAAACATCCCATATAATGTTGTAGAAAATATAAGGTATCCAACCCAAAGGCACATGTTCATATGTAATATAGGAAATAAATCAAATTTATATGCATGCACCCATTTTTTACCATTGTTTGCAACACCATAATCAATAGTTAACATAAATATATCAACAAGTATTTGAGTAACTCAAATCATCACATTAAGGCCCATATTGTAAAATGTGTGTACCAACTATAACTCTAATCACATTTACCTTAATCTATTTTTCAATTGAATCTTTATTACTAGAAATGCTCCAATGGTGCCCAGAGTTAAGCAAACAATGAAAATAGACTAGATTAGCAAGTAACACATACAACTGACTATAAATCATATTTGATCAATCAACCAACCATATGAGAAGTGTAGGTAACACTAAGAGGATTTGGAAGGTCATTGTAAAGGATTTGAGATTGGACTACCTGTGGATATGAAACCTATCAAGAATGGAGGAAAACAAAGTCTAAGCAAGTTCAACTAGGGCGCACATGCTCTCTACAAACACTCTGCATATTTGAAAGTAGGCTACATGGGTGTAATTAGTGGAAAAGCGACAACAATATAGGGATAAATTGAATTTTTTGGACATATTTAGGTAGGATTAGAGAGCTTGAAAAAGTTGAAACCAGAAGGACATGGAATGACCCTCCAAATAGTGCATATGTCCTTGATATAACTCTAGAAAAAACCTATAGTTCTAGACAAATATGGTGAGGGAAATGAACAATTAAGAAAGGGTAACGATTTGGAAAAAAATAAGGTCGTTTGGGTAGATTAGATGAAGGTCTAGAAGAAAATAAAATATGGAGAAATAATAGGTTGTAAATTCCTCTGAAAAATGGAGTATATACCTCTGATCTAAACCTTGAACCCTGCAGATTCAACCAGTGCATAAATCGACTCAAGAGATATAGCTAAGACTCCAATAGATATATCAGACTTGCAATATAAGGAAATGAAACCTCGGGGTTTGATAGTAAAGGGTGATGGAAAGAGAACACTTCAATCCCTCAACAACTGGCTAGAAATGAGCAGATTAAAAATAAGCCAGTTGCAAAAAAATGTGTAAGGATACGAAATATAGCTTAAAAAAATAGAAAATGTGTAGATAAAATTTATTTTTGATTGAATAATGGATGAAGGTCACTACCTACCATTGGGTGATGGGTTCCATATCTTCTTGGAAAAAGCATTACCTTCTAGAAGTGATGAGATCTTCAACACTGGAAAGTGAGCATGTAATATCTTCAAACAATGACAAAAAAGACCATGAAATACTCCAAACATGGTTGGATCGTGTACATGAATCAAACCTCAAAGGAATGCGAGAGAGATTAACTTAACCCTTTGTTGAGAAGACAAAGTCCTAAAAATTTATCTTCAATAACATAAAGTAAATATAACCATACACAAGAAATAAGATAGGTTCATAGTCATACTTTGATTGATTGATCCTCTAGCAAAGCCTTTAGCTCATTGAAAATTTATCATATTCTTGTCATCAAATATGAGCAAGGAAGAAAAATTATCAAGTAAATAGAATAACTCACACCAACATTTTCCAAGAAGTCTTCAATTTATTCCCAACGAAACAAAATGAAGAGAGAAACCTCTTTTATAGAAGAAGAGGTTCCTCAAAACGATTATACAATACAATGTGCACATAATACCATGTGCTAAAAAAAAAGTGGTTTCCAACTTCTAGCTAACTCCTCCACACGTGTGAGCTCAAAAGTTGTGCTCCTCTAGTAGTTATCCACTTGTGAATTTATTTGGTCAAATTCTTCGAGTGCTCCATCAAATCTTATCCATTCCAACATGTGATGGTCAAAGGGAGGTCAAAACCACTCGCACCCCCTTTCTAGAAGCCTCAATACAAAAACAACCTCCCACATGTGAGCGAGAAGAGAGAGAAGGTTCTCTTGGACTTTGCATGTGTTTATTTGATCAAATAAGATAAAGAACTCCTTCTAGAAGCATATATAAACATGTAATGAGAGAGAAATCTTAGTCTAGTAATGTTCATACATGTGCATGTAACATACTAGCTCAATAATACATCCATAAAGTCCCATGTATGAAAATGGACTTAATAAGGGGACACCCCTCACATGTGGTAGATAACCAAAGTAAATTGTTATGATACTTCATGTGATATGAAATTCTTGTTGAAAAGTCAACAAGAAATGTGTGTCTAATTTATTTTTCCCTTAAATAAATTGGACAATAAATATTAATCTATTATCTCATAATTACTTGAAATAATTAACTGAAATGAGAAATCAGTTAACTATAGGAAATTCGAGTTAAAAGGTTGACTGGTGGGACAGGAAATTCGAATTAGTTATAACTGAGTGATTTGGAGTTGTAACAGAATTATAAATGTAGGTATGTGAGTTGTAAAGTAGTTTAACTCAGTTAAGTGAGTTAAGCTCAATTGTACTAGTTGTAACTGAACTTACACTAGTGAGAGTTCAGTGAATTAATTATTAATTAATTCACAATCAGTGATCTCGCATGCAACTGAATATTTACCACTATTAACTACATGCATGTCAGATCCAGTGAAGACCCAATTGAGATAACAGGTGAAAGAGACAGTTTGGCTATCAGTTGTGATTTCAGTCAAGTGCACTGATGCAATCACACACACAGTGGATGTGCCCATGATCAATGTGTAGCCTAGGAAAGAGGAATTCGAATTCATTTGCAAGTTTTTCATTGCAGGGATTGCATAGAGGAGGCAGGTTGTCTAGAGGCAGATAATTGGCACATGTATTTTCTGATTTTTGTATGACAGTGTGAGACGATTGTATTGTACTGAGAGCTCTTGGACTAGATTTTTGTATGATATTGTTTCATGATCCATGATATACATAATATATTATAGTGGGGTTTTTATCTTTAGGATTTCCCGGAAAAACACTTGTGTTATGTGCGATTGATCTTTCTTCTTGATATTGCAATTGGCGATCGTGTTTTAAATTTCGTAGATTTATAGTAGAAGCGATTATGTATTTAACAATGGCATATAATTGTTAGATCGGGAGAATCCAGGAAATATATAATTTGTATTAAAATTTCTACATGGTATCAGAGCACAAAAAATTGTAGAAGTTGAGTTTGTGATTGGATAGAATTCAAATTTGCAGAAAGACTTTCTTGGTGCTACAGCTGATTGAAGATCGAAATGGCTTTCAATGGCTTGATGTTAGAGTATGCACTCGAGGGAAGCTCAAACTAAATTTCTTGGAAGGACAAGATGGAGGCAATACTCAAAGACAATGGCTTTAAGGAATTCATTGACAAAGATGTTCCTAATCCAGATGTTGTAGACGCTGCAAATCTTGATGCATGGCAAAAGAAAGTGGCAAAGGCGAGGAGGATTCTATTGGAGGGAGTACGAGACCACATTGTCTCAAGTCTCTATGGGAAAGACACACCACATGAAATGTGGAAGACTTTGACATATCTATTCCAAAACAGCGGTGACCATAGGAAATTGGCACTCAAAGATAAACTCAGGAAGATCAAGATGGAGAAGGGCGACTCCATTCCAAAATATCTCATGAAGTTTGTCCAATGTCAAGATGAACTGGGGAGTGTGGGAATAAAAGTTGTTGATGATGATTTGGTGAGCTTGTCTCTCCTAGGACTTCCCAAGAGTTGGCACAGTTATCAAGACTCTGTCAATGGAAGGGAAAATTTGTCAGATTGGGAACGACTATGGTCAGATTTAGTGCAGGAGGAGTTTAGGTGGAACATCAGAGATGGATCTTCATAAAAGCATGATGATGAAGAGGATTTTGCCTTGGCTGCTAAGGCAAGGAAAGGGAAGGGGAAGAAATTCCATTCAAAATATGATTCTAAAGTCAAGAAGCTGGATTTTACCAAAGTGAAGTGTTTTCACTATCACGAACATGGGCATCTCGCTACTAACTGTCCGCGGAAGAGGAAGAACAAGAAGGTTGTTGGATCTGCAAATGGTGAGGCCCTTGTCTCGCAATTTGAACTTGACTTCTCTTTGATTGCATGCATGGCATCAAGTGCATCAGGATCAGTGTGGTATTTGGATAGTGGCGCTTCCTTCCATGTGACGGGAGATAAGAAGTTTTTCAGTGACTTGGAGGAGAGAGATCTCAAAATGAATATAGAGATGGGCGACAATGGATGATACATTGCAAATGGTATTGGTACCATTACCTTTCATAGGGAGTAATGTAAACCATTTCAATTGAAAAATGTTATGCATGTTCCAGGTCTGAAGAAAAACCTAGTCTCAGTCACAATGTTGGAGGAAAAAGGCTATGACATTGTTTTCAGCGGTGGAAAAGATTTTATGTGACATAAACAATGGGTCAAGTCAAGAGGATAGGGATTTGAGTTAAGAATATCTACATGTTAGAGGTAGATGGTTGCGCTGCCATGATGGGCAAGGCATAAAAAGTAGTGAGTCGAGATGAGGGTGAATTATGGCATAGGTGATTGGGCCATCTTCATCATGGATCCTTGAAGATCATGCAGCAAATATCTACTAGACTTAGAATGGTAACACTTTCTCAGTTAGATTAGCACAAGGGTTGCACCATGGGGAAGTATGTAAATTCCACCTTTCATGAAAAGGAGAATCGTGCTTCGGTGATCCTGGAGAGAATTCACACAGATGTGTGTGGACCATTCTCGGTTGCTTCAATAGAAAAACATAGGTATTATGTTATTTTTGTTGATGACTTTTCTCATAAATTTTGGATCTTCTTCATGCAGAAGAAGGATCAAACATTCTCAAATTTATGTGAGTTTAAAGCATTGGTGGAGAAAGAGTCGAGGAAGCAAGTGAAGGCTCTGAGGAGAAATAATGGTGGAGAATACATCTCTAATGAATTAAAAGACTTCTACAGCAAAGAAGGAATTCGAAGAGAACTCATAATGCCTCATAACCCACAACAAAATGGGGTCGCGAAGAGGAAGAATAGAATGATCGTGGGCACAGCACGAGCGATGTTGCATGATCAGGGCCTACCAATGCATTTGTGGGTGAAAGCATGCAATAGTGTGGTCTATGTGAAAAACCATTGTCCTCATAGAGTACTTGGCGTGAGTACACCTGAAAAAGCTTTCACTGGTAAGAAACTTGATGTTTCTCATTTTAAGATTTTTGGCTCATCTGTTTATGTGCATGTGACCAAGGATGCCAGGAAGAAGCTGGAACCGACTACTGAAGTTGGGATATTTGTGGGGTACACAGAAACACTCCATAATTATCGTGTGTATTTTCATAAAAGTAAGATGACTGTTATGCAACGAGATATAAAATTTGATGAGGGGAAAACCATGCGGTTGTCGCTTGAGAGGGAGCTAGACTTGCATGCGGAGGAGGAACTGTTGGTTCCCAAAGATGAGTCTCAAGATGTGGATCAGCCACATGAGGAGGTTCATGGATTGGAGGAAGCCACTCATGCAGATCCATCCATCAGAAATGGCAGAAAGCACACCACAGAAGCTGATAGATTGAGACTAAATGTTGCACATAATGTAGAAGCACCTACTTCATAGCGTAGACAGATATAGTCTCATGATCGATTTACTAGATACATGGCTCTCATGAGAAAATGTATTGTGACTAAACTATATTCCTTTCAGAAAGTGGTGCAGGATCCCACTTGGGTTGATGCAATGGTGGAGGAGTATGACTCCATTGTCAAAAAAAGTGCATGGGAAATTGTCTCAAGATCGGTTGACAAATCAGTGGTAGGTTCGAGATGGATCTACAAGGGTAAGATTTGAGTCATTGTTTTTTATGTTGATGATTTAATACTGACTGGTAATGAGTAGTTTATACACTCATGCAAGGAGGACCTTGCAAAGGAGTTCGAGATGAAGGATTTGGGTCGTCTTCATTATTTTCATGGATTGGAAATATGGCAGTGAGATGGTGAACTTTTTGTGTCTCAAGGCAAGTAAGCAAGGGAGATATTGGGTAAGTTTCACATGGAGGGCTGCAAACCCATGGATACTCCTCTTCCAGGAAACTGGAGGAAAGAGGATGCTACTTCTGGAGAGGTAGTGGATGCTACTGTCTATAGACAATTACTGGGTTCGCTAATGTATTTAGTAAACATGAGACCGGACATTTTCTATGCAGTTAACCAGCTGAGTCAAGCAATGGTTAAGCCTACCAAGCTCTTTTGGAAGGCGGGTAAGCATGTCCTGAGATACCTGAGAGGCACATCTGAGTATGGATTATGGTACAGATAGACGGATGAAATGAAGTTGCATGGCTTCATGGATGCAAATTGGGCGGGCAGCCCAACGGACAAAAAGAGCACATCAGGGGGGATCTTTAGTATCGGATCTACAGATGTTTCTTGGTACAGCAGGAAATAGAGATCCATGGCACTCAAGCGGAATACATGGCAGCGATTCAAGCTGCATGTGAGGCTATCTGGATTAGAAAGATCTTGGTTGGTTTGTTTGGTTCTCATTTAGATATGACAGTTATTTATTGTGATAGTCAAAGTTGCATTCAACTCTTGATTAATCATGTGTTTCATGATAGATCTAAGCATATAGATATTCGGTATCATCATCTCAGAGATTGTGTGCAACGGAAGATCATGTTGCTTCAGTACATTCCTACGAAATATTAGTATGCAGACATTCTAACGAAGGCACTCACCAAGAGAAAATTTGAATACCATAGAGATATGATTAGGGTGAAGGATAATCCCTTTCTTGTTGAGAGGGAGTGTTGAAAAGTCAACATGAAATGTGTGTCTAATTTATTTTTCCCTTAAATAAATTGGACAATAAATATTAATCTATTATCTCATAATTACTTGAAATAATTAACTGAAATGGAAAATCAGTTAACTATAGGAAATTCGAGTTAAAAGGTTGACTGGTGGGACAGGAAAATCGAATTAGTTATAACTGAGTGATTTGGAGTTGTAACAGAATTATAAGTGTAGTTATGTGAGTTGTAAAGTAGTTTAACTCAGTTAAGTGAGTGAAGCTCAGTGTTACTAGTTGTAACTAAACTTACACTAGTGAGAGTTCAGTGAATTAATTATTAATTAATTCACAATCAGTTATCTCACATGAAACTGAAGATTTACCACTGTTAACTACATGCATGTCAGATCCAATGAAGACCCAGTTGAGATAACAGGTGAAAGGGACAATTTGGCTATCAGTTGTGATTTTAGTCAAGTGCACTGATGCAATCACACACACAATGGATGTTCCCATGAGCAATCTGTGGCCTAGGAAAGAGGAATTTGAATTCATTTGTACGTTTTTCATTGCAGGGATTGCGCAGAGGAGGTAGGTTGTCTGGAGGCAGAGAATTGGCACATGTATTTGTTGATTTTTGTATGACAGTGTGAGACGATTGTATTGTACTGAGAGATCTTGGATTAGAGTTTTGTATGAGATTGTTTCATGATCCATGATATATATAATATATTATAGTGGGGTTTTTAGCTTTATGCATTCCTAGAAAAACACCTATGTTATGTGTGATTGATCTTTCTTCTTGATATTGCAACTGGGGATCGTGTTTTAAATTCTGCAGTTAACAGTGGAATATAAATTTTAGACCAGGAGAATCCATGAAATATATAATTTGTATTAAAATTTCTACAATGTTGAGGTGGACACCTTGGTGATGTGGTGCCCATGCTGACACAGATCCCAAGGTAAATTACTCAAGCTCCAATGTGTAGCACCCAACCTATAATGATGAATCAAGACTCCAACAAGTTGTTGGGCACATTAGCATAGATAATTCCCTTCAGCAGTAATAACATAAGATCATTTTACCAAATTACCTAAGCAAGCCATGGTGGAACAACCTCACCCTTATTACACATGTCTTTCACCTAGGAAATAAGGTATTTCCCAGGTGCCTTGGTTACAAATAGGTAAAGGCGATGTAATTTATGGAAGGGGACATGGAAAGAACTTATGATATAACCTTCAAAATCATAAACTAATGTCTTAGGTCTATTACCGATCCAATTAGCCCTTTTTTGGCTAGGAGTATTCAATTTATTTGCTAGCAACCTTTGATAGGGAGCCTTTTTTCTCTAATTTTACTACTTCAACACCTTTTTCTTATCCATTTACATTATTTTCTTTCATTTCTGTTGGCAGCCAATTCAATTTTTTCAATTGCCCTTAAAGCTGCCTACACCTATGTCTATGGACTTCAAATTTCTGTCGCATTTTGCAAACATAAGATATTTTTATTTCATGCGACATTTGCAAATTGGTTTCGATTTATTTTTCACGACTGAAAGCGTAAAAAAATCCCCCATCATTCTTTGGACTGTCATGATTTACTCATTGATATTCTGATTGGTACTTACCTTTGGTTTGTTTTTCGAACTATGTACATTTGCTTGTTATCACTCTGATTGCGCAACTTGATTTCTTATTAAATTGCTAAGGCATTGAGTATG
>JZKD02S1743030.1:64669-86575 GCA_000966675.3 Picea glauca
GTTAGAAATGTTTAAAGTTCAAATCTAACATCTAGCACTTTCACAAAAAAGTCAAAAACTATCAACACCACTTCTAAGCTAGGAAACCACATATAGAATAATACCAACTGAAGAAATTAACTATCATATGCTAGCACATATGTGATCAAAAGTATGTAGCACAAGAACTGATATACCACTTAAGAATCAATATCAAGAGCACTAATATATGTAATGATGGAATGCAGTGGAGGGACAATCTTATATCTGATAATATGGAACAGGAACCTCATCAATATAGAAACATTAGACCCAAATGGGTGTGCCTCTAAAGGTAGTTACCAAAAAGGAAAACATCTGACTCCTACTTGGGGACATGCACTCACATGGATAGAGTGTATGAAAAGTTCAGAATCATGAATTTGGACCTGTAGCTTGCACATATATCTTAGGGAAATATTAGATAAGGGAAAATCTACCACCCTTGAGACCTACAAAATCCATACATAAATAAAAATTTTTACATTTTTAAGTCTAAAACAATACGACTATGATAAAAATGTAAAGTAAATATGCATCTATACTATGAAATGAAACCTATTCTAAGTAAATAAAATACATAAATGAAATTTATTATAATGCAATGAAAGAAAAGAAACACTCAAATATCTAAACTAATGTTCCAAAGAACTTATTCTTTACCTATTCCTACAAAATAACTAAGAAGAGTGGTTGCTAATTAAAGTCAAATATCCAATGCAACGACTTGAGAAGGTCATCCACAATTTGAATTCTTCCCTTATGTTTGGTTATAAACCAAAACATGGATATATTAATGATTTGGTGGATGCAAGGTGGAATTTTGGTCACTCCTAAGTTTGGAATGAAGGAAATATTATATTCATGAATTATAAGGTCCAAAATGTACCATGGTGGGTTAGTACCTCCACAAACTTCATCCATACAAAGATCAATGGGATTAATGAAATCAAATGAATGTTTCAACTCATTGTTTTTACTCGACAAATCAAGGAAGAAATATTTTGAAGGCGGCTCTAAATAGGATCTGAATGGAAATTTTTTAATTTCCATGTCACTCTTGGTCAAAGGTAAAGGAGGAGAGTACTCATGAGTCAAAATTAAGAAAGGGGGATGAGGATACTTTCAATTAAAATACGGGGTAGAAGGATGAGGATACTTACAATTCAAATGTAATCTATGAGGTAATAAATGCTACATGTCTAGAATAGCCCCTTCATGGTTCATCCTTTTCAGAGGGAAACAAATTACTTCATTCTCATGAGGATTTGAACTATTAAATATTTCATCAAAACTTCCTAAGTTAAACCTTTCATAGTGCTCAAGCTCATCTATATTGAATTCATCCTCATAGTCTGTATCATAGATGGGATCACCTTCAAAGTAAAAAGCATCGTGTATCCCATGTAAGTCTTAGAATGTGAATAATTTCCTCTAGGCATGAGGGAATGACTATGGATTTTTCGTCAAAGTCGCCCATTTCAAAATATTCAAAGGATTGATCATAAATTTCAATAATTTCATTAATACCCTCAATATTGCTCATACCCTCAATATTTTCATTAAGGTTCTCTCCATCAATAGAATCACAAGGTTGTTCCACACAATCATGGCCAAAATTGCATCCTTAATGGAAAAGTTTTTCCTTCATGGGATCATGAAACCATTTATCTTCTATGTGATAAACAACGAGTGATTCTTCCTCGAAAATGGAGGATGAAGAAGGAATCTCTTCATGTCCTCAACTCTCAATGAGATTGTGAAGTACATCTTGTTCATTATGTGAAATTTCTTGATCTTGATCAATAGACAAAGTTAATGTTTCCTAAATTTCAATTGTCTAAACCACTTCATCCCCATTGTTCTCTTTTAAGGTAACTATATGGTCATTAAGAGCACTTTTATAATCTTGAAAAGGAGGACCACAACGTTTAAACAAAATCTCAAATAAAAGAGCCATGTAAGTTATACTTTTTGGAGCCCCACAATATCTAACCCAATCACTTTGTTTAATCCCCAAAGAGTATACAAAAAGTATCTTCATCACATCCTCATGCATTTCATTGATCTCTAAAATATATCTTTGAAAATTCACAATGTGAGGAATAGCTAATGAAGTATCACCATCATATTTTGGGAGGTATCCTAACCATTATAGAGAGTAATGATTAGGGTATCCAAGAAATCCTTTAACCCCAATAGTAGCATATTGTTTGTGAAATTCCCATATAGTCATTTCCAACCAAAGTGGAGTCACTAGGGTGAATAATCAAATGAATGCCAACATTGATGCCTGCTTCACCCTACAAGCAACCAATATCTAAATTCTCTAAGGGAATTGGTATTCTTCCCTTTAATGGAGTCGCTAGGTGAGTCAATGAAAATCTTTTGATCATACTCATCGAAACATTGTTGAATCAAAACTTTTAATAACCAAGGAATGGATTTTATCCCCGAAAAGGTGCCAAAATGCTATCGCTCAAACACTCCCTAAAAGAAAATTACAGCCTTATTGTGAGGGGAAAACTCAAGGATATTATCAATTGAATCACTACATGTCACCTATATGATTCACTCCACTCTTTAGGCCTAGAAAAATAAGCAAAGGGGGGAATCCCACGTGGTCAATCTAGGTCCTATCATTGTAAATGGGAAAAAGTGAGGACAACGACTAGACTTAGAAACAAAGAACATGCCCCTAGAAAGTATAAGTTGTCAAAAGGAAAACCAGTGGATAAAGGGACCTTCCAAAAACCAACCCTTGGGGGATTTTTACGGAAATATTCCTCTGTGGACAGGTGAACTTTCCCTTGGATTACAGAACCCTAATACCAAGACAAAAAAACACAATTGGACACTAACATCCCTTTGAATTTATTTTAACAAAATGGAAAGAGAGAGAGATAAGGAGAAAATGTGTGATGCACCTACTTTCAAAGTTTTTCCTCGTTGCTTCCAATCTGAGCTTGATCTCCAAACTCCTTAGCACAACTTGATACATGCCATGCAATAGACAGAAAATGGAAACAAATAAATCCTACTCTACAAGATTAGATCAAACAAATTCATCTACAAATATTGAAGGAACAGTAGAAAAGCACATGCAAGAATACACAATCTTGAAGGAAATAGGCCAAGTATATTAAAATGAGAACCCAAAGAGAATACTTACAAACATGAATGATGATGCATCACTCCTCCAATCTCTCCTTGTCTAGACCCTTGCAAGAATCCCATGATCATAAGTTTGATATCTCCAAGCTTCCTCCTTTCTCCCCTTTTCTAGTCCCCTTCTCCATGGAAATACCTCATTATATAGGATTCATGAGATTCTCAACCTCTCCTTGAGATTAGGAAACTAAATGTGGGGTGGACTCTTACACTAAATTAATTTTCTTTTTATGAATATTAATAAACAATTCATGTGCACGTAGTATTTTGACCTTCATATGATGTCTTTTTCCTCCTCATTGACTAGGGATTGTGACAAATGTTCTTTCATGGTGTCAAGGTGTATGCAACACTTAGAAAGGTGAATATGACATTTTTAAAACACTTGTGACACTTAGGGTGAGGTACTTAAGTGTGGCATTTTTATGTGTAACAAATTTCCTAGTAAAGTGTGAGGTCGAAAGAGAAATTGATTGTCAAAACACTTTACAATTCTTCAATGCAAGGGTGTGGAATTGGAGAACTCGGAAGAAGCTGCAAACAACCATCAAATAGTATGAATATATGTTCTAATGGAATGTTTACAGGAAGAGTGTGCTTGTAATTTATGGCAAGAATAGCAGTGATTATGGCAAATAAGAAAGCAGCGATGATAGCACCGGAATAAGTCCTCTTATATGAAGACAGAGCTCGGGAGGAAAAGCAAAGACAAGACCTTTCAATTGGTCTCACAAAAGAAGGTTCAGAGGCTGAAACCTTTGAATACTTAGAAAATATTCTAAGTCGAAAGAAATCGTAAGCTCAGGAGGAGGAGCGATAGTGGTCTTCGGATCGAGCACTATGAAGAATCTGGACCATTGGATCAGAGTCCAAACAAGAGGAATGAGCGCGCAGAGGAGGAGAACATATCTCAGGAATTAGATCTGAGCACGTGGACCAATCATCGTTGGATCCAGAGGTAAGTGCATGAGCTTTAATTCTTTTATAGTGCACAAGAGAAGCGAAAAATCGCGAAGTCCGAAATCATGAGGAAATCTTATTCGTTGGTGTTGGGAAGGAAACGTGGCAGTAGATAAGAAGATTTGCAGAATCATGAATTGGAAGAAATGCATCAAGCAGCCCGTAGACATCGCGAAGCATGAAGTCTTGAAGTAATTCTGGACCGTCGGATCATAGAGGATTGTGGATCATTGATCTAGTTCGGAGTTCAGGAGTTTAGACTTCGAAGAAAAGAAGTGATCTAACTTCTGACATCGCGAAGCGCGAAGTCCCGAGGTCGTGAAACGTGATGTCTCAAAGTACTTTGGAGATCAGGATTTGGGAGATTCAAGGTGACTCATAGAAGAATATCTGAAGCGTGAAGTCGCGAAGCGCCTTTTTGATTGGCGTATGGTCACAGCAAGTGGTCATGTGGAGAGAAACCTTGCGCCCATCGACACTATATTTTACACATTGAAAATTCAAAAAGCCTCCAGTAGAAGATCCAATGTGCAAATTCGCAAATCACCTTTTTAATAGGCATGTGGTCACAACCGGTGGTCACATGGGGGGGATCTTACACCCGGTGCTAGTTCGTGCGGGTGAAGTTCGCAAGGAGCTTCTTTGTGAGGACCTCTTGTAAGTATCAGAGAAGATCAAATGTAACTGTAAAAGAGAGAACAAGATCAATTGTAATAGAGAAGATCAACTGTAACTGTCAAAGAAGCCAAAGAGAATCAGGATAAACACCAGATAAGTTGAAGGGTTGCACTGTCAGAGAAGCCAAAAATAATATCAGGATAACGACCACTGATGATGAACAAACTCGAGATAACCGCCAGAGAAGACGAAGAGTTGCGAGTATTATCTAGCAGAGGACTTGGCATGATAAAAATACGCAAAACAGAGAACATTTAGGGTTTTATTTTTTAGCTACTTATGTGGGTAGAAGGTGGCCGTGTGCAGTGTCTAAACAACACAGAATAGGTGCAATGCATAGAATGCAGATGGAGCACAGAGCATAAAATGCAGAAGAAAATTTGAGCAAAGATGCAGTGGTGCGTAAGAGGAGAAAGAGTGGAGCATAGATGAAGAATAGTGCAGTGGAGTCACAAAGCATAGAAGCATAAATATGCAGAAGTGGAATAGAGCATAAAAGCTGAATAAGGCAGAGGAGACATCGAGCTGTAACAGATCAGATCAGAGACAGATAAAGTAAGTAAGTTTTGTAAGATTCAATAAGGGTGGTAGGGTGGTGCTAGGGAGTATTGTAGTCCTCTAAATTCTAGTTGATGCTAGAAGATATTATGGGATTTGGTGCTTCCATCTAGTTGGTGCTAGAGAAACCTAGGAGCTGGTGATTCCATCTAGTTGTTGTTAGAGAAATCTGAGAGTTGGTGCTCTCTGCAAGTTGTAGCTTGCTATCAGAGGTTGTAGCCTCATATTTGAGTTGGTGCTCAAAGACTATGGTGTATATGAAAGTTGGAGCTTGATTGACATCCTAAGAAGAAGAGGTTTTCTCCCTTTATGGGTTTCCTCATGAAAATCAGTGTCTTTTTGTATTCTATGTGATTGATAAAATATTGTATATCTATGCTTGTTAAGTTATCAGCAACACATTAAATAATAATTTAGAAAGATTCAGAAAAGAACAGGAAAAGTTTTAATCTTATATATATAATTGATTCACCTCCCCCCTCTCTCAGTTATTTTTCCAACAATTGGTATTAGAGTCGGTGCCTTTGATCAAAGGTGGATCCATAAGCTTGAACATGACTAGTCATGAAGGAAGTTCAACTAATAGAGCCCCTATGTTTGATGGAAAAAACTTTTCCTTCTAAAAATAAGGATGAGAACATATTTAATGGCTTTGGGTGCTGATGTTTGGGATGTCTTTGAAACTGGATATGTGAAGCATGTAGTCTTCGCCTCAAAAGATTATAAGCTGGAGTTTAGATTTAATGCAAAATCACTGAATGTCATCCTCAGTGGACTTGCAGAAGCTGAGTTTGTTAAATGCATGCACTGTGATTCAGTAAAAGTTATGTGGGACAAGCTGATAAGTAGTTATGAAGGCAATGAAAAGGTGAAAGACACAAAACTTCAGACTCACAGACCGAAATTCGAGCAGTTAAAGATCGATGAAGATGAAACTATCAGTAAGTACTTCTTACATATATAATAACTTTTTAGCACTATGAAAGGTCTAGATGAAACGATAGATGCATCTTTTCTAGTCCAAAAAATATTAAGATCTCTTCCTGATAGATTTAACTCAAAGGTCTCTGTTATACAGGAAATAACTGATCTCAAAATGTTGACACTAGATCAACTTCTTAGAACCCTAAATTCTTATGAAATGAGAATCACCAAAGGTAAAATCCACTACAAGAGAGGCATCCTTTAAAGTAGAGAAAAAAACAGACTTTGATATACACGAGATTGAGGCAAAATTTGTGAGAAGGCTAAAGAAAGGATCAGGAAAATACCAAGGCAAGCTATCATTTAAATGCTTCAACTATGGTAAGACGGGTCATTTTTCATCTAAGTGTCCTCACAAGGAAAAATACAAGAACTCTGATGATGAAAAGAAATACAAATTTAATAAATATAGTAAAAAGAAAAGTTTGTATGCAAATAACGATGAGTCCTCAAAAGACATAGATAGCAATTCATCTTGTGAAGATAAAGTGAATGATTTTATTCTTATGAACATAGGAGACCTTGATAATGAATACAAAAGAGGTGACATGAATGACGAAGAATTTGTGGTTGATATGGAAGGTGAACTAATCAGTTCTTTAGAAGAGATTGATAGACTCAGAGAAAAGAAAAGAAAAGAAAAACAGTTACTGCTCAGGTATGAGAAAACATGCAACGAACCATCTAAAAAAAATTTCATGTTGAAGGTTAAGTTAGAAGAATCTAAGAAGATTGAATACATCCTCAAACAACAATTGAAGGAAGCCAAAACAAAAGGTGAAAAATTGGAAGCTGAAGTAATGACTGTCAAAAAATATCTAGAGAAATTACAGGCCTTATATCATCAGAATCTGACAAGTATTAAATCCTCAGAAGGATTAGCCACCATTATGAATCGGCAAAGGAATCCAAAGTTGAAAATTGGTTTGGGTTATGAAGAAGGATCAAGTAGTGGTCATCCAAGAAACAAAGAATCCATCAAGTTTGTCAAATCTACAACCATTGACAACAACAAACCTGCAGAAGCAAAGGAAGATAATCATCCGCCGAGGAGGAGTGAAGAAAAAGGTACCAGAACTGAATCTGTAGAACAAAGAAATAATACACCCTCTTCTCAAGGAAATCATCAGCATGGAAGAAATCAACCTGCTCAAAGAAGACAACCATTTTCCAGGTTGATGCAGGAGCATCGCCCACATCAAGCGAGCCAGCGTGGAAGTGAAGGACAGTTGGACAAGCCCAGCACAAATTTTGAAATTGTCTCAAAGATAATGCACCAACCTTAATTGTGATAGTTAAGGAGAGGCGTACTTATGCATTGTATAGGACCTTGAGTGATCCGCTCTCATTCATAGTAGGTAGAAGGCATTTATATAAGTAGGTAGAATTGAATATTAGATTAGACAGTTTTAGAAGGAGTGGAGGGAAAACGGATATAGACATCCTCATTGTGTATTGTAACATAGTTAGAAGCATTGGAGCATAGAAGAGAAGCAGAGAGCTATGTAAGAACACCCATGTACTGATATTTGGATTAATAGAAAGAGGTTGATTCAAATTCATGGTTTTTGTGTTTATTCCCTGTGTATTGATATTGAATGATATGCTCATGAATGTTTGCTTCCTGTTATACATTTGCTTTTATATGTTGTGTATGTGATTTCATGGTCTGAGTTTGAAGTCTGGAAGGAAGAAGGAATGAGTTTCAATTGTTTCTCTATCTAAGAAAGATTCCTGCAAGGGGTGCAGTTGAATTGTCCACAAGGAGTGCGTCGAAAAGGGGTTCAGAGGGTTGTCTCTGAAAGCTCAGGAGAGATAGAGGTTGTTCTCATTTCCCCAGAGTGCATTTGGGCACAGGAACCGTGCAAGGAGTGCGCAGGCCAAGTGAGGTCCCAGGGTTGCGAACCTGAGCAAAATATCGAAAAACTACTGTTGCAGGTGTGCGTAGAGTCGAAGGGTTCTCAGATATTTGAAAGTATCTGAAGGTCACCGCAAGGAGTGCATGCAAGGATCCTCTTTGAGGCTCGAAGTTGTGAGAAGCTCTGGAGGAATAAGGCCTTTGAAAAAATTTAGGGACATTAGAAGTTTGTAGTGCAAGCAGATAAGTCCAGGGAGGATTTCTTGGTTTTCCTTCATAGAAATCATCAAAGGGAAGAAATCGACGGTCAGGAATCTGTGGGGAGGATTAGCAAAATACAGTCAGCCGTCAGATCTGCCAGAGAAGCGAGAAGGTTACAGTTGTATCCGGAGTCCAAACTCAGGAGATTGTGGACCACCAGATCTGCACATAGATACCCGTCAGCCATTGGATTGACCGGGAGTTGCACAAAGGTTAAGCTTCGTGGACGGAAGGAGGAAAGTTCCGACGAGAGGCGTGGTCCTTGGGATTTCGACATTCGCGAAATCGGGAATCATGAGGACGAGTGATCAGGAATTTTCATAGTGAAAGTCTCAGAATCAATCAGGGTCGTTCATCTCTAGAGGATGTGTGGCGACAATCAAGGCTATCGAGGGAAATCCCGACAGGGAAGCCAAATCGGCATATTGGGATTCAGCGTTTCACGAATCCTGAAGACAAGGCAACCTGAGAATTTGAAATCGTGAATCGCGAAATAGCGAGGAGTAGCGAGGACTGTCCATCCTTGAGGACACGTGGCCGAGATCGAAGCCTTCGGGGAATTCCCTGAAAGGAAAAGTCAATTGTCGGGAAATCGGGGATCCCATGGACAAGAGGCCCAATACATATTGACACTCGAAACCCCGAATCTCGATAAGAGATAGGATTGTGGTCATATAAGGTAGGGTCGTGTGGACTAGGAGCGTAGCCAGGAGGGGCTGAATAAAAAAGGAAGCGCATTGGGATATCGAAGATCGGGGATTCGAGGAAGTAAGTGTTGGTGACTTCGGGGATTGGAAAACCCCGAAACCCGATTGTTACTTTCTATTGAGAACGGAGAAGCGCTCAAGCCTAAGGGCTATAACGAGAAGGACAGACCTGTGGGTCAAATCTTAATAAGGATTCCAGGGGAGAATCAAAGGAGCCACTCCGGCTCGAGGGTAATTTAGAACGATCCTTAAGACCGAGAGGTTAGGCACGGGGCCTGCTGAGGTAGGTCCCTAGGTGGAACCACCAAGTGGTATCAGAGCATAGAAAAGCTTCTTTGCTTTCTGTAGCAGGAAGAGGGAAGATTCACCATGCTGCCGAGAAGGAGAGATAGACAATCACCCGATCCAGAGGAGGAAAGGGAGACGTCCAGAGGAAGGGGTAGACAGGTGCAGAACCCAGAAGTAGAAAGAGATCTGCATAACATATGCGCCAGACTTGTGGACATGGAGATAAGACAAAAACGCACAGCTGATGTAGGAGATATCAGTGAGTCTGAAAATGAAGATGATGTTGGACATGGAGAAGAGGAAATCACAGTAGAGGATGCAGCAAATGAGCGCTTACTTAAAGTTGTTGCAAGAATGGGTGCAAAGGTGAAGATGGACATTCTAGTTTATGAGGGAAAACTGGATGTAGAAGAGCTTCTAGACTGGATTAGAGCTCTAGACACATATTTTGACTATGAATATGTCGAAGAGGACAAGAAGGTCAAGCATGTCGTCACGAGATTAAAAGGACATGCAGCATTGTGGTGGGATGAACTACAAGCGGACAAGCGTTGCCAAGGCAAGTAGAAAATTAAGAGCTGGGACAGGATGATTGCAAAGATGAAGGAAAAATTCATCCCCAGGGACTACCAGATTACTCTGTTTAGGAGAATGCAGAACCTGAGACAGAAGCTGATGTCAGTAAAGGAATATACTGAGGAATTTTACAGGTTGAATATCATAGCAGGTCATCGTGAAAGCAATGATGAAAAATTATCCAGGTATATGAATGGCCTGAGATATGATATCCAGGATGAGATGAGCATGGTAACCATCTAAACGGTGGAATATGCTTATCAGATGGCTTTGAGAGAAGAAGAGAAGCTGAGCCGAAAGCAGAGTCAAAGAGGTCGAGGCAGAAGTCAGCCCAGAGGCAAATCAGTTGCCCAAGACAAATACTAGAAGCCCAAGGAGGACTGGAAGAAACCTCAAGCTAGAAATCAGAGAGTTGGAACCTCACAGCGAGGGCAATATGCTAAACAGAGAGGACAACATACTGAAAAAAGAGGAGATTATGCTAACAACAACACTTTTCCTCGTACTAGAGGTAGGGGAAGAGGCAGAGGTGGAGTAATTACATGCTTCACATATGGAAAGAATGGGCACAAGTCTTATGAGTGTCCTGATAAAAAGAAAGAGGGTGGAGAGACTCACATTGCCGAAGCACAGGGGTGAAATGCTGAGGTAGAAGACGTTGAAGGCGGAAGATCACTGATGATGTGAAAATTCCTTTTGACACCAGAGAAGGAGGTGGAGAATTCATTCCAAAGGACCAGACTTTTCCAGACTGCTTGCAAGACCAAGGACAGGGTATGCAAGGTCATTGTAGACAGTGGTAGCATGGATAATCTTGTATCTATAGAGATGGTAGAGAAGCTGGAGCTGTAGACGACTGATCATCCAAGCCCATACAAAGTTTCGTGGCTACAGAAAAGACACCAGGTAACTGTCACTAAACAATGTTTAGTTGAATTCAAGATAGGAGGATATAATGATAAGATCTTGTGTGATGTCATTCCTATGGATGTTTGTCATTTATTGTTGGGTAGACCATGGCAATATGACAGAAATGTGATTCATGATGGGCGAATGAACACATATACCCTAGAGAAGAATGGGAGAACACACATGTTGCTTCCAATAAAGGATAAGGAGGTGAAGCTGGAAGTAAGCAACACTGTACTTCTCATGAGTGGGAAGGAACTTCTTACAGAGGTGAAGAAGAAGGAGGATCCACAGTTCATTGTGGTCAGAAAACCAAAGATTGTTCTGACTAGCACAAGAGTGGATGATTTGCCAGAAGAAGTTCAGGAACTGCTGGAAGAGTTCACTGATATAGTAGTGGACGAATTACCTCGTTCGTTGCCACCGATTAGAAGTGTGAGTCATCACATTGATCTCATACCAGGAGCCAGTTTTCCGAACAAAGCCACGTATAGACTGACGCCGTAAGAGAATGAAGAGGTCAAGAGGCAAGTCCAGGATTTGTTGGACAAGGGTTTGGTCAGGGAGAGCTTGATTCTGTGTGATGTTCCATTAGTACTCAGTCTGAAGAAAGAAGGAGGCTGGAGGATGTGTACTGACTCAAGGGCGATCAACAAGATAACCATTAGGTACAGATTTCCATTGTCGAGGATGGATGATCTGATGCATTGTTTGAGTGGAGCAAAGTATTTTTCAAAGATTGATTTGAAAAGCAGATATCACCAGATTCGCATGAGAGAGGGTGATGAATGGAAGACAACATTCAAAACAAACGAAGGGTTGTATGAATGGCTTGTTATGCCATTTGTCTTAACAAATGCGCCAAGTACCTTCATGAGGTTGATGAATGAAGTCCTGAAGGAGTTCATCGGAAAATTTGTTATCGTATATCTGGATGATATACTAATTTTCAGTAAAACAGAGGCTGAACATCTGAAGCATTTGGCCATTGTGATGAAGAGATTACAGCAAGAGAAGCTGTTGATAAACATGAAGAAGTCCTCATTCATGAAGACAGAGCTCATTTACTTGGGATTTGTTATTTCTGCAGATGAGTTGAGGATGGATCCAGATAAGGTGGAGGTAATCAAAAATTGGCCATCACTGAGGAACATATTTGAGGTGAGAAGTTTTCATGGGTTGGCTAGTTTCTACCGAAAGTTCATTAGGAATTTTAGTAGAATCAGTGTAGCAATGATGGATACAGTGAAGAAAAGACATAAATATTTTCACTGGACAGAAGAAGCTGAAAAGAGTTTCAATTTGTTGAAGAGGAAGATCATGGAACAACCTGTTCTGGTGTTACCGGATTTCCGAAAAACATTTCAAGTGAAATGCGATGCAATCAATTTTGCAATCGGGGCGGTCTTGAGTCAGGAAGACAGGATGATAGCATACTTCAGTGAGAAGATGAATGAAGCAAAGGTGAAGTATTCCACATATGATAAGGAGTTTTATGCCATCATACAGGCATTGAAGAAGTGGAGGCATTATTTGATTCCGAAAGAATTTATTCTATACAGTGACAACCATGCACTGCAGTTTGTGACACAACGGGAGAAGTTGAATCAAAGACACGTCAAATGGGTATAATATATGCAGAATTTCACTTTTGTAATTAAACACATTTCTGGTACTGCTAACAAAGTTGTTGACGCTTTGAGCAGGAAGTGTTTGTTGTTGCAGGAGTTCAAAGTCAAAACATTGGGTTTTGATGATCTCAGGGACATGTACGTAGATGAACCAGACTTTAAGGAAGCATATGAAGCAGTTGAGAATCTAGTTCTCAGAGATAGTAGCTAATGGGCCGAATACATGATCCAGGAAGGATTGTTGTTTAAGGGCAATCAGCGATGTATTCCGAATTGCTCCATGAGGGAGAATCTGCTGAAGGAAAAACACAGTGGAGGATTGGTCGGACACTTCAGTCATGAAAAAACATTCGCAAAGCTGAGCGAATCATACTTTTGGCCAGGGATGCGATCAGAGGTTAAGATATTTGTAGACATATGCAGAATTTTCCAGCATTCGAAGGGAAGGAAGCAGAATGCGGGATTTTATCAACCATTGCCCATACCAGAGAGGTCGTGGGATGCGATAAGCATGGATTTTGTATTGGGGTTGCCAAGGACACAAAGAGGTGTTGATTCAATCTTTGTGGTAGTGGATAGATTTTCCAAGATGGCACACTTTATCCCATGTCAGAAAACCAGTGACGTGACTCACATCGCGAACCTGTTTTTCAAAGAATTCATTCGACTTCACGGCTTGCCAAGGAGCATAGTTTCGGACAGAGATACGAAGTTCATAGGGAATTTCTGGAGAACCTTATGGAAGAAGCTGGGAACTAACTTTTTATTTAGTTTTTCTTATCATCCTCGGATGGATGGACAGACATAAGTAGTAAACAGAATTCTGAGAGATTTGCTGAGAAGCTTGGTGACAGAGCACCATAGCAGTTGGGACAATATATTGCCACAGGCAGAGTTTGCGTATAATGACTCAGTGAATAGAAGCACAAGACAGAGTCCATTTCAGATTGTTTATGGTATGCAGCCAAGAGGAATTTCTGAACTGAGGGATTCAGAACAGACTGCGACTAGTAGTGCTAGTGCAGAAGAATTCCCAGAGGCGATGAAAGAACTTCACAGCCAGGTGAAGGAGTGATTGCTAAAATCAAGTCAGGGGTATAAGCGTAGAGCCAATCAGCATTGGAGACAACTTCAGTTTGAGTTTGATGATCTGGTTTTGGCACATCTGAGAAAGGAAAGGTTCCTGAGAGGAACGTATAATAAATTGAAGATGAAGAAGATCGGACCATGTAGGGTCTTGAAGAAAATTGGAGAAAATTCTTATGAGATTGAATTACCCGATGGGATCGAAATTTCTCCGATATTCAATGTCTTAGATTTATATCCATACAAAGCTGAGGAAGTAGGAACAAATGATGAACATTCAGAGTTTCAGTGGTGAAAGCAGATGCCAGTTGCAGATAAGCCAAAGATGGAGCGGATACTGGATAAACGAGTGGGTAAGAAGACCAGAAGAAAGCAGTACTTTGAATATTTGGTCAAGTGGAAGGACCATCCAGTTGAAGATGCCAGCTGGGAGAACGAAGTAGAGATACAGAGGCATGGATGAACCATGCACGAGCTCATGGATAGGATCCCATGAATATTTTCAAGCGAGGGAGTATGATGCAGGAGCATCGCCCACATCAAGCGAGCCGGCGCTGAAGTGAAGGACAATTGGACAAGCCCAGCACAAATTTTGAAATTGTCTCGAAGATAATACACCAACCTTAATTTTGATAGTTAAGGAGAGGCGTACTTATGCATTGTATAGGACCTTGAGCGATCCGCTCTCATTCATAGTAGGTAGAAGGCATTTATGTAAGTAGGTAGAATTGAATATTAGATTAGACAGTTTTAGAAGGAGTGGAGGGAAAACGGATATAGACACCCGCATTGTGTATTGTAACATAGTTAGAAGCATTAAAGCATAGAAGAGAAGCAGAGAGCTATGTAAGAACACCCATGTACTGATATTTGGATTAATATAAAGAGGTTGATTCAAATTCATGGTTTTTGTGTTTATTCCCTATGTATTGATATTGAATGATATGCTCATGAATGTTTGCTTCCTGTTATACATTTGCTTTTATATGTTGTGTATGTGATTTCATGGTCTGAGTTTGAAGTCTGGAAGGAAGAAGGAATGAGTTTCAATTGTTTCTCTGTCTAAGCAAGATTTCTGCAAGGGGTGCAGTTGAATTGTCCACAAGGAGTGCGTCGACAAGGAGTTCATAGGGTTGTCTCTGAAAGATCAGGAGAGGTAGCGGTTGTTCTCATTTCCCCATAGTGCATTTGGGCACAGGAGTCATGCAAGGAGTGTGCAGGCCGAGTGAGGTCTCAAGGTTGTGAACCTGAGAAAAATATCGAAAGACTGTTGCTGCAGGTGTGCGCAGAGTCGAAAGGTTCTCAGATATTTGAAAGTATCTGAAGGTCGCCGCAAGGAGTGTGTGCAAGGATCCTCTTTGAGGCTCGAAATTGTGAGAAGCTCTGGAGGAATAAGGCCTTTGAAAACATTTAGGGACATTAGAAGTTTGTAGTGCAAGTGGATAAGTCTAGGGAGGAGTTCTTGGTTTTCCTTCATAGAAATAATCAAAGGGAAGAAATCGACAGTCAGGAATCTGTGGGGAGGATTAGCGAAATCCCGCCAGCCGTTAGATCTGCCAGAGAAGCGAGAAGGTTATAGTTGCATATGGAGTCCAATATTAGGAGATTGTGGACCACCGGATCTGCACATAGATACCCGTCAGTCATTGGATTGACCGGGAGTTGCACAAAGGTTAAGCTTCGTCGACGGGAGGAGGAAAGTTCCGACGAGAGGCGTGGTCCTCGGGATTTCTGCATTCGCGAAATAGGGAATCACGAGGACGAGTGATCGGGAATTTTCATAGTGAAAGTCCCGAAATCAATCATGGTCATTCATCTGTAGAGGACGTGTGGCGACAATCGAGGCTATCGAGGGAAATCCCGACAGGGAAGCCAAATCGGCATATCGGGATTCGGCGTTTCGCGAATCCTGAAGACAAGGCAACCTGAGTATTTGAAATCATGAATCGCGAAATAGCGAGGAGCGGCGAGGATCGTCCATCCTTGAGGACGTTTGGCCGAGATCGAAGCCTTCGAGGAATTCCCCTAAAGGAAAATTCAATTGTCGGGAAATCGAGAGTCGGGAAATCGGGGATCCCGTGGACAAGAGGCCCAATACATATTAACACTCGAAACCCCGAATCCCGATAAGAGATAGGATTGTCGTCATATAAGGTAGGGTCATGTGGACTGGGAGCGTAGCCAGGAGGGGCTGAAGAAAAAAGGAAGTACATTGGGATATCAGAGATCGGGGATTCGAGGAAGTAAGTGTTGGAGACTTCGGGGATTGGAAAACCCTGAAACCTGATTGTTACTTTCTATTGAGAACAGAGAAGCGCTCAAGCCTAAGGGCTGTAATGAGCAAGATAGACTTTTGGTTCAAATCTTAATAAGGATTATAGGGGAGAATCAAAGGAGCCACTCCGGCTCGAGGGTAATTTAGAACGATCCTTAAGACCGGGAGGTCAGGCGCGGGGCCTGCTGAGGTAGGTGCCTGGGTGGACGCCACCACAGGTACAAATATTTTTTCTATGGATATTGTTTTTACTGTTCTAACTTTGGCCACAAAGCTCTAAATTGTTTTTTAAGATTTATACATGAGCAATCAAGACACCCAAGGAATAAATATCTACCACAACAAAGAATGAGACGGTCAAGTAACAAACAACCACATACTGCAAATCATGTGATGGTTGGGAAAAAGACGCAGATTAAGCATAAAAATTGTTATGATCCTTTATTCAATGAACAAGAATGTTACATCTGCCATAATTATGGACATAAAGCTACAGACTGTCGCCTAAAGAACTATAAGCCAGATTCAAATCATAGCGTTGAAAACGTCAAGGTTTGGAAGAAGAAAGAATATAACAAGTGTGGATTAGTGTTGTCAACTCAAAGACAAAAGAACCCCTGGTATATTGATAGTGGATGATCCAGTCATATTACAGGTGAAAAAAGTAAGTTCCTATCACTCAAATAAAGTAAATCAGGAAATGTGACTTTTGGAAATGATGCTCTAGGAAAGATCAGAGGTAAAGTTCTAGTAAGCTTAAGTAATGGAAGAGGAAAAGCTCAAGATGTATTATTTGTTGATGGATTAAAGCATAATATTCTTAGTGTCAGTCAGGTGTGTGACAAAGGATGTGAAGTCACTTTCACTGCCAAATATTGTAAAATAAAAACAGTGAACACAAGAGAGTTGATTGCAAAATGGGTTAGAACTAAAAACAATGTCTATGTTCTGAAGGAAGATAAAGAGGAATATCATTTAAGAAAATTTGATGAAAGTTGGTGATGGAATAGAAGGCTCTGACACCTTAATTTTGATCATATTGTCAAGCTGAATAATGAAGGTGCTATGAAAGATCTTCCAAGAATATCTAAGCCTTATAACTCTGTATGTGAATCCTGTCAAATGGGGAAGTTGACTCGTGCTCAATTCAAATCGAAGAGTTTCACATATTCATAGAAACAACTTCAAATTATTCATATGGATCTGTGTGGACCATCATGAAAGGAAGGAACTGGAGGAGAACGTTACTTTATGCTGGTCATTGATGACTTCTCCATACTTACGTGGGTTGCCTTTCTGAGAGAAAAATCCGATGCATTTGAGAAGTTCAAAACGTTTAAGGCATTAACTAATAATCATACAGGAAGGAAGTAAAAGGAAATTCGCTCATACAGGGGAGGAGAATTGTTTTCAAGAGATTTCAAATAATTTTGTGACAGACATGGAATTAAAAGAGAATATACTATTCCAAGTACTCCTCAACAAAATGGAGTTGTAGAACGCCAAAATAGATCAGTTCAGTAGATGGCAAGGGATATGATGAGTGAAAGGGACATTTCACAAACCTCTTGGGTGGAGACTGTTCACACGGATGTTCATATTCTAAACAAAGTGCATCTAAGGCTGAACAGTGATAAAACTCCATATGAGTTGTGGTTTGGTCGACTTGCATCAATCAAACACTTCAAAGTATTTGGAAGTAAATGCTACATCAAAAGTAATGATGATCACCTAGGAAAATTTGATGGTAGAGCTAATGAAGGTATATTCTTAGGATATGCAACGAACAGTAAAGGATACAAATGCTTTAACAAAATAATGCATAAATTAGTAGACTGTATTGACGTTCGAATTGATGAAGACTCTCCTATAAAAGATCAATAGAGAATAAGCACCAAGTCAGATGAAGAAGATGATGAGAATAATGAAAATGAAGAAACACAAATCTCAGTCACAAGAATATGGTGAATCAGGTGGAGAAGATGCACCCAGACAAGAAGAGTCAAGACAACAATCAACATCAAATACTTCCTCCAGAATTACTAAAAAGAATCATTCTGCAAGTCAAATAATTGGTGAGAAAGACAAAGGTGTACAATCCAGGAGAAGGATAATCAAAGACACTGAGAAATCAAATATATCCTTCATATCCATGGTGGAACCCAAGAACTTTAATGAAGCCAGAAAAGATGTAAATTGGTTTAAATGAATGAATGAGGAACTGGAGCAGATTGAAAAGAATGACACTTGGGAACTTGTTCCTAGGCCAGCAAATAAAAATGGAATAGGATCCAAATGGGTCTACAAAAATAGATGAATGAGCAAGGAAATATTGTAAGAAATAAGGCTAGATTGGTCTGCAAAGGGTATTATCAAATAGAAGGACCGTATTTTGAGCAAGATTAGAAGCTATTAGAATGCTTCCTGCCTATGGTTGTCATAAGAAGTTTAAATTCTATCAAATGTATGTCAAGTCAGCATTTCTAAATGGATATCTAAAAGAATAATTCTATATGGAACAACCAGATGGTTTCCAACTGTCAGATAACCCTGACTTTGTCTGTAAGATGAATAAATCCGTATATGGGTTGAAACAAGCTCCTCGTGCCTGGTATTACAAATTGGATAAGTATCTTCAAGACAAAGGATTCAAGAGAGGAACAGATAATTGCAATCTATATATCAAAACAGAGGATAATGATTTTCTCATTGTGTTGGTCTATGTAGATGACATCATCTTCAGAAGTAATAATGCTTCATTGGTCCAATAGTTTGCTTCTGCCATGCAGTCTGAATTTGAAATTTCTATGATAGGGGAACTGTCATTTTTTCTTGGTCTACAAATTTCTCAGAGGTATGAAGGAATATTTCTCTCACAACAAAAATATCTAAGAGAAATGTTGAAAAGGTTTCAAATGGAATATTCTACCCCTGTGAGCACACCTACGGTCATTGGATGCAAGTTAAGCAAGGATGATGACTCACTTGACGTTGATCAGATTTCATATAGGTCTATGATAGGCAGCCTTTTGTACATCACAACATCTCATCCAGACATAATGCATGTTGTTGGAATGGTAGGAAGGTATCAGTCTGCACCTAAACGGAGTCATTTGATAGCTGTCAAAAGAATATTCAAATACTTGAAAGGAACAATGAACTATGGCCTATGGTATCCTAGGAATCAAAATTTTCAATTATCATTCTATTTAGATGTTGATTGGGTTAACTACATGGATGAAAGGAAAAGCAAGAGTGGAGGCGCATTCTACTTAGGAGATTCTCTTGTAGCATGGTTGAGCAAGAAGAAAGGTTCCATTTCCTTACTGACTACAGAAGTTGAATACATTGTATCTTCCACTTGTTGTACCCAAGTATTGTGGATGATTCAGACACTTGCATACTTGGAGGTAAAGTATATTGCACTGATCCCAAATCATTATGATAATAATAGTGCAATCGGTGTGTCAAAGAATATTGTATTTCACTCCAAGACCAAGCATATACCCATCAAGTATCACTTATTGAGGGAACAGGTAACTAACATTGTTGTTTCTTTGCATTATATTCCATCCAAAGATCAGATTGTTGATACCCTTACTAAACCTCTTGCAAAATCTCAGTTTGAGTATCTACACCAAAAGTTGGGCGTGACCCCATTATCAAGTTAAAATAGTCTATCTGATCAAGGAGAGAGTGCTCATAGTATATCCAATCAGGGGGAGAGTGATTATTGTATCTATGATTAGGGGGAGAACAGATTCACTCCCAGTTTTCTTTGACATTGATGTCAAAGGGGGAGAAAAAGGTGTTGGTTGGATGCTACAGTTGGAGTTTTAAGAAGAATAGTGCAGCCTTTCAGGGTTGCCATCAATGCCAAAGGGGGGTATTGTTGGCATGTTTACAGGAAGAGTGTTCCTATCATTGATGGAAAGAACAACAACGACAATGGAAAACAGGAAAGTAGTGATGATAGCACCGGAAGAAGTCATCTTTTATGAAGATAGAGCTTAGAAGGAAAAGCGAGGACGAGACCTTTCAATCAGTTTCACAGGAGAAGGTTCAAAGGCTGAAATCTTTGAATACTTTGAAAATATTCTAAGTTGGAAGAAATCATAATCTCGGGAGGAGGAGCGACAGTGGTCATCGTATCGATCACTGTGAAGAATCTGGACCGTTGGATCAGAGTCCAAATAGGAGGAACGAGCGTGCAAAAGAGGAGAACAGATCTCATGTGTTAGATCTGAGCATGTGGACCAACGGTCGTTGGATCTGGAGGTAAGTTCACGGGATTTAATTCTTTTAGAGTGCATAGGAGAAGAGAAAACTCGTGAAGTCTAGAATCGCAAGGAAATCCTAGCTATTGGTGTTGGTAAGGACATGTGGCAACAAATAAGCAGATTCACAGAATCGCGAATCGAAAGAACTACGTTGAGAAGCCCACGGACATCGTGAAACATGAAGTTGTGAAGTAATTCTAGACCGTCGGATCACAAAGAGTTGTGGACCATTGATCTGGTTCAGAGTTCAGGAGTTCATACTTTGAAGAAATGAAGTGATCTAACTTTTGACATCGTGAAGCACAAAGTCCCGAGGTCGCAAAACATGAAGTCTTGAAGTACTTCAGAAATCAGGAGTTGGGAGAGTCAGGGTGACTCCTGGCAGAATATCCAAAGTGTGAAGTCGCAAAGTGCATTTTTGATTGGTGTATGGTCACAGCAAGTGGTCATGTGGAGAGAAACCTTGTGCCCGTCGACACTATATTTTACACATTGAAAAGTCAAAAATCCTCCAACAGAACATCCGATGTGTGAATTCGTGAAGTGCCTTTTCAAAAGGCGTGTGGTCACAGCTGGTGGTCACATGGGGATAATATTGCAAATGGTGCTAGTTCATGCGGGTGAAGTTCGCAAGGAGCTTCTTCGTGAGGACCTCATGTAACTGTCAGAGAAGATCAACTATAACTGTAACAGAGAGAATAAGCTCAACTATCACAGAGAATATCAACTGTAACTTTCAGAGAAGCCAAAGAGACTCGGGATAACCACCAGAGAAGTCAAAGGGTCGCACTGTCAGAGAAGCCAAAAAGAATATTAGGATAACAGCCACTGATGAAAAACAGACTCAGGATAACCACTAGAGAAGACAAAGAGTTGTGAGTATTATCTAGCAGAGGACTTGGCGTGATAAAAATATGTAGAACAGAGAAGAGTTATGGTTTTCATTTTTAGTTATTTATGCGGGTAGAAGGTGGACGTGTGCAGTATCTGAAGAGCACATAAGAGGCATAGCACATAGAATGCAGATGGAGCACAGAGAATAAATGTAGAATAAAAGCTGAATAGAGATGCAGTGATGTGTAGGAGGAGAAAGAGTTGAGAATAGACAAATAAGAGTGCAGTGGATTCGCAGAGCATAGAAGTAGAAATATGAAGAAGTGGAACAGAGCATAAAAGTTGAAGAATGCAGAGGAGACATCGAGCTGTAACAGATCATATCAGAGACAGATCAAGTAAGTAATTTTTGTAAGATTCAATCAGGGTGGTAGGGTGGTTCTAAGGAGGATTGCAGTCCTCTAAATTCTAGTTGGTGCTAGAAGATATTCTGGGAGTTTGTGATTCCATCTAGTTGGTGCTAGAGAAACCTGGGAGTTGGTGCTTCCATCTAGTTGGTGCTAGAGAAATATGAGAGTTGATTCTCTCTGCAAGTGTAGCTTGTTATCAGAGGTTGTAGCCTCATACTTGAGTTGGTGCTCAAATACTGTGGTGTACATGAAGGTTGGAGCTTGATTGACATCCTAAGAAGAAGAGGTTTTATCCCTTTATGGGTTTCCTCATGAAAATCAGTGTCTCTTTGTATTCTATGTGATTGATCAAATATTGTATATCTATGCTTGTTAATTTATCAACAACACATTAAATAATAATTAGAAAGATTCAAAAAAGA
>JZKD02S1743030.1:86733-98728 GCA_000966675.3 Picea glauca
CTTTACAATTCTTCAATGCAAGGGTGTGGGGTTGGAGAACATGGAAGAAGCTGCAAACAACCATCAAACAGTATTAATATATGTTCCATTTCCAAGGAAGGTATACCTATGCTCGGAATACGAGATGACTCAAAGCACGGTCGCAAACCAATACACTGCGGATATATGAAAAATATTGACTAAGTATATGGCCACCAAAGATACAATGTGGATCCATACCTTCATGACATGAACTGATCATAGCCATGAAAAATAAACAGTGGAGCTACAAGATGATAAAACATAGCCACGGACCAATACAATGTGGATCTATGTGACAATATATATATCGGCATGCGCAAACGATTTCCTTTACAGCCTAGGAAAAGCAAATAACAAAGTGAACTCTCAACCCGGGGTCTTCGTCCCAATCCTGATGTGGTACGAATCTATCCATGTGAATAGATGATTTGATGTCGAACATGGTAGAAACTACTTGATTACTAATCATTGAGCTAAATAGTTAACAAGTGCGAGGTAAATCACCAATGATGTCAATGACTCCCAAGGTACCCTAGTACATTCTAGCGAATGTGAATAAATGAGTTGAGGTTGAACATTCATGGAATCATCTGATCAGAGGTCAATGATGTAAACATATTTTCGAAAGTGAGGAGGCATGTTATTGAGGCATGTAGGTCCCAAGGTACTAACTAGTTTCTAAGTCTAATTCTCTGATGATGTGTTGAATTCAACAGGAAAAGACTCGTCAAAGGAGGTCCTTGATGTATCCCCCAAAATTGACATGAAATTGACACAGGAAAGTGATGTAAGATGGTGAATCGAATGAGTATGGACTGACATAGGAATGGAAACTAGAAATACTGTAAATGGATGGTTTGAAGTGAAACTTCCCTTGAACATGATGAAGCACAAAAAATGACTTGGAAGCATTGACTCGATGAGTACCAAAAATGTAATGTGAAAACAATAAGAGAAGTCTTTGAATGGACAAAAAAGTATGGCAACACATGGAATTGGTATGACTCAGAGACAAGCAGATTACCCAACTGTAAGATGAGGCACAAACAGGTGCCATGTTCAAGGGCAACAATAGCTGCCATAAAGGATTCCCAAAAACTTGACCCACTTCCTTCAATTTTTTCCCAACCCAGATAGATGAGTACCTCTTTTTCATTTAACGAGCTCGAGGAGGGTAACACATGCTTGATATAACTCACCTTTGGTAATTTCCTCCTCCTTTATTTAATGAACTGGAATAAGTAAGGGTTTGTTCCCATATGGGTCCTTCAATGTGTAGTTTAGCGACTCTAGATAAGGAAAACATAGTTTTCTTCATGTTTAGAGAGTTTGAAAAGAACTTAAAGGCGACTCCATGGATGATTTTTTCGTAAATTTAGTCTCCCAAGCCCGAAAAAAGTGTAAAACAATACAGGGGGAACTCTTCTAATCATGCTTGGTTAGAGTGTTCCTTTTTCGTAATTAGTCTCACGAGGACGAAAAAGAAATAAACTATCACTCAAAAGACGCCCTTTCAAACCTTTTAACGAGTGTCAAAGGAAGCAAGATCACTCAACAATATTTTTATGTTTAGAGAGTCATAAAAGAGTTGAAAGAAGACTCCAGGGGGTTCCTTTTTCATATAACCTTTACGAGTCTGAAAAAGTGATAAAAGTATACTCAGTCACATTCTCATGTATTTACGAGCACGAGAAAGAACAAAGACTAAGCTCATAATTGGTTTCATTTTTACACAAGCTTGAAACAAAATTAAACTATGTTTTTAATTTCCCAGCGTAATTTCCAAAGTTTTTGAGGGATACCCATGGATGGTTGGTACTTTGTCCCCAGCTTGAAAAGCTAGCAGCATAACTCTAGAATGATAATCAAAGGCTGGATACATGTCCTCCCAAACTTCGTTTCATTCGTCGACACTTATATGTACTGGATGGAGGAAATAGGTCAACTGAAAAAGGCGGATGAAAGGAAGGTTCAAATATGAGACTTAAAAAAAGACTCGACTTGACATCTATGATATCTAGCTAAAGACTCGACTTGATACCTACGAGAACTATTGAAATGAATCGACTTGATAGGAGAGGTGACTTTTTCATTTTTAAATGAGCTTGACACATAAAAAGAACTATGCTCATGGCTCCAGGTTCAATCCCCATATTTCTTTTATTTTTTTAATGACCTTGATACAAAGAAGAAAACTATGCTCAAGACCTCTATTTCATTTTTTAACGAGCTTGCCACAGAGAAGAAAAAATATGCTCAAAACCTTTGTTTCACTTTTTAATGAGCTTTCCACAAAGAATCAAAACCATGCTCAAGACCTTTGTTTCATTTTTTAATGAGCTTACCACAGAGAAGAAAAACTATGCTCAAGACCTCTCCTTGATCATGGCTTCCAAGAGGACAATTCTCTGGAAGGAATATATGTCAAGGAACAAACACCAGTCATGGATTTCAGGAGATCTTCGCTAGATGGAAGAAAAACACTCTGGCAGGAATACATGTTGACGGCCTTGACAAGGGTAGGGAGATATAGCTCTAATATCCCTATCGAAGAGATGACCATGTAAACTACCAGATCTAAGTCAAGAGAAGGGATGGATTCCCTCTCATGCAGGTTTGAACGCATGGGGAAGGTTGTAACATAATTGACCTACGGCGAGGTGGACATTATTGACATGTATGGACTGTTCTGGGAAGGTGAATGGTTGACCATCAGATGAGGATCAATGAATGAAAGTTGGTCGATCATTACTATGTTTCCATTGTGACAAAAACATATCACTCAAAAGAGAGTGGACACAAAATATCTCATAACGTAGACATAGTATTGCCCGAGGAGCAGGTTAAAGTCCAAGGGGTCGTGAAATACCATCACATCGACGTAGACCATTTTTCCTCCCAAAGTAACCGAAAACTAAGGAAGGATACCTAAAGGTTGACTAACTCTTTTGTCAAAGGTCAATAGATTTTGAATCACGGGCGTAAGCTATGGGGAACCAAAATCTTGTTAGACATCTGCGGATAAGATGCTAACAAAAGAACCTTCTTCTATTATAGTGTTAGGAATATTCTTATCACAAACATGCATTGTGATTTGGAAAGGCACGTAATAAGGAAGATGGGGTTCTGTCAAATAATTCCAATTAATAGAAATCATTTGATTGCTTGAAGGGGGTTCCATCAAGATGGGTGGGGTGCCCCCTTGTTTGAGTGAATTAGTATTAACGAGGTAGATCTGAGTGACATCCTCGCTCTTTGAATGAGGAGTGGGATCGACCGATGACAGAACCAGATTGACCACTTTGGTTGCACTCTTCAAGGGAGGAGTGGGATCGATCATGACAGAACTGGATCGACTACTTTGGCACTCTTCAGATGAAGAGTGGGGTTGATTGATGACGGAACTGGATCATTCACTTGGGTTTCACTTTTCATATGAAGAGTCGGGTTGATCGATGACAGAACTGGATCAACTACTTGGGTTAGTGGTTCAACCGAGGATGAAACCAGATTGACCACCTGATCAACTAGAATGACCGAGGATGGAACTAGATTGACCATTCCATCAACTAATGATGGTCTAGGAGAGATCTTATGATAACCAATTGGAAGTTGAATCTTTTCCAAAATATAAGAAGCATCTTCCATACAAGGGAAAATGTGAGAGTAATGATCACCTTCGCATAACATACAAGGAAATTTGGCAGTTTTATTCTTCTTACCAACCTTAATGTCACTAGTTGACGGGGTGTCACTAGCATGTTCAGCAAGAGATGATGACGTGGAACACTACAATTTTAAGACCTTAGGAAGACCAAGGAAATCCATCAGAAAGTGGTCACCCTACAAATCTTGCAAGGGAATTTGGGTTTAGGATTCTTCATTTTAGACTTGTCGATTTTATCAACACTCCCAGTACGATTAACAGTAGTTAGTTTCTTAGATCCAACATGATCTGATGCAGTTGGAGGCTTGGTATGTTTCTTATTCTTCTTCTTCTTACCCTTTCATTTCTTTTTCTTCTTATCAACCTAGCTACTTTCTTTAGATATTTCACTAGGCGAAGAAGGAGAAAGGGAAGGAGACTTGATAGGTGAAGAACAAGAAAGATCGACATGAGGTTGATTTGTGGGTGGTGTGCTTACATCTGAAGCATTAGGTGCATTCGAAGCACTAGGAAAAGTCGAGATCACCGGAGTGGGGAACAACCAAACTGGTAACCCGGGTGATTCCCGGAAGACTCATTGTGGAAATGCATAAAGGACCAACATTTCCAAAAGAAGGAAAGGTGAAATGCTCCTTGGGAAAAGGGGTTCCTTCATTGGTACTCCCAGGAATTGACGTCATTGAAACTAACTCGACCTAAGTTCCACTAAGGAAAACAAATAGCACACGCTACAAATTTAAGAAGAAAGCAATCAAAAAAACCTTTCCACAATGAAACCACAGGTTGGTGATGAAATTCAACATCACGAGATCAATATAGGAAGGGGTTGGGATAGAGTGAGTGGATCAGTCACATTGGTGACCTGCTTAATGGACTTACCCTTGGTGTAAATTCCCACACGGTTTTACCCACGGGTGTACCCTCCAAGGAGCCCAAGTGAGTTTGACCAACGTCTGAACTAGGTACAGTGAAGACTCCCCTTCACTGTCACCTTGTGTATCAACCCTACAAATATAGGCCGTTAAGGTTACCAACTCACAATTATCCTCGAGGAAGGTACAGCTGACATTCGAGAAGGAACATATGGGTAGGATAACATGTGTGAAATTATTCAAGAGAACTGAAGACAATTGGACCAGAATACTACTAAGAACCTCGAACGAATTTGGGATTCACGAAGCTTCGAGACCAAATGAAACCAATCATTTCTCAGGAAGAACCCCCAATATACGATCTTTCCACTATGCAGGTTAAGATTTGAAGGGGAAATCTCCATTGCTCTCTCGCACGTGACCTCGTGCTTAACCCTTGTGTGAGAGGGGGATCCCGACTATGCTTATACGAACAATTGGATTTACCACTCCCTAGCACAAGATTATATGCTTTTCTGATGGGTTTGGAAAGTTATCCTCACAACCTGTTCCAATTCCCTACACTTTAAGCTAATGTAGGTTCTCTACTAGATAATATAAAAGTGTCTGATCAATTTTATAAGCGCTTTGTTTTAGGGTTGTTGTTTACTCATGGGTGTGAAAGTGAAAATTATGATGTTTTAGACTCAACTCCAAAAGAATGCAAAATAATGAGATGCAAATCTTTTTCTTCAATGAATCCTACATACGAGATGGAGAAGAGGTTCAACTTTCTTCAACAAAAACATCCAATTCCGAAACACAATTTTCTAAATGCAATATACTACACTACCCAAATGCAAGAATGCAATTATCTTCTTTATTTGATTTTAAAAGAAAGAAAATGAAAATCCTTTAATGCTTCACTACTTTCAATCAAAATGAAAGAGTCAGATGCAGATACAAAAGACACGAAGAAAAAATATTTCAAACAAAGAATGTACTCAAAGGATAACGTGAATTGAAAGAAACAGGTATAATAACTTGTTCAATCAAGAAATAAAATATGTAAAAGAGAAAGAAGATAAACACTCCCGAAAATCCTCAAACGAAGAGCAACAAGAAACATAAATCAATCTAGGTTGTCATAAGATTCCTAATCATCCAAAAAAGTGAGATGTTTCAAATGAAGAAAAGAAGGCTCAATACCAATTAATCTTTGCAAACCTTACTTGGTGAACAATCATAAACAGACAAGCAATTTGAAAGCTTTACGAGACGAATATCAGATAAACTCAAAAGGAAAAAAAAAAAAAAAAAAAGGGACCATGTTAACCCAAGGGGACCACAACTAAGAGAAAATTTTCAAACTCAAAGGATAAACATAAATAAGTGATAAATGACCAACTCTTAGCAAAACAAATTCAAGAGTATTCAAAGGTCTCTGAGCAAAAAACTCCTCAGGATTAGACTGAGAAAAAGTGAGTAGAAAAGGGAAGAAAAACCCAAAAAAGGAGATCAATGCTCTTGTTTCCAAAGGGACAGAGTGCTACAATGCTATGATATACACTACAGGGGAGATTTGATAATAGATCATTGCTCTGGTATACACAGTGAGGTGGATTCTCACACTAAATTAATTTCCTTTTTATGAATATTAATAAATAATTCATGTGCACATAGTATTTTGACCTTCATATGATGTATTTTTCCTCATTGACTAGGGATTGTGACAAGTGTTATTTCATGGTGTCAAAGTGTATGCAACATTTAGCAAGGTGCATATGATATTTTTACGACACTTGCGACACTTAGGATGAGGTACTTAAGTTTGTAATTTTGATGTGTAACGGGGATGCCAAGTCCTAAAATATTAGGGAGAAAAGGTGTAAGATACAGTTATGGTAACCTACTCGCAACTTTCACCTAAGGTGAAAGAACTCATAGTCACCTCTGTAGATGTCCTAGGAATGGCCACTATAGATACCAACTCGCAATCAACGATTGGGAAAAATAGTCATAGGTTAAGACCACATGTATGGGAAGGGAAATTAAACCTTAAATTATTCACTTTCAAAATCCTTGTACACGTAGTAGTCCATGGACACTGGAACCAAAAACTTTATGCAGCAAAGGAAAACTCAATGCAACAAACCAGAAATTTATGCTATAGGAAAAATATATCATAGATTAGAAATATAAATTGCAGAGAATAATTATAGCAAAGTGGCAAATTCAGCTGCGGGAAATAAGAAAATGTAATAACAATGTTGATCCCCAATTCAACCAATTACATTGCTGCAAATTAGGTACACATAATTGGTTCATAGTTTTAATCTTATTGTAATAAGGAAACTAAAAAACAAAAAAAGAATCTTAAACTACTTGTGCGTGAAAGTAATTTCAATCCAAAATAAATCTCTTTTACAGAATTAGATTGCAAAACAGAAATTAACTAACAGAAAGAAAAACTCCACTAATCAAGCAATGAAATTAATGCTAACTAGGTTGCAAAAGAAATAGGATCACCATGGCTATAGAATGGCCCTTTCTCTATATTATGTTGGTTGATCCCTAGGTTAAACCAACTAATCACAGCAAGAACAAGTTTTATCAAAGAGACAATTTGTAACCAACAATGATATATTGATAATCAAAATTTCAAACCCTAGTAGGTTCTTACCCTTGTTGCTTTATACAAAACTATCAAGTGTTCTTGAGCGGTTTCCCTCTTTCCAAGAATTGACTGAAAAATCATTTTATTTATGTGTTTTAAAAGAAAACCATGTTCCCAAAAATAGATTCGTGTCTTTCAAAAATCAAATACATAAGTATCGTACCCTTGTGAGTAGTGCTCAATATACTCCACATGAATTCCTATATTTTTTCTAATTCTTTGTTAGTAGCTCAATATAGACCACTCTCTCTTGAAAATATCCTTATGTTGATGAGAAACTCTTCAGCACTGCGTAGCTCTAACAATTGGTATTCATGATGAAGAAAACATAGCATTTAGAATATTTGATCTTCTGAACTTCAGATAATGAGAAATTTTGCAGCTCCTAATCAAATAACCAAGAATACACAATTTGTTTCTTGAATCTTGTAATTAGGCAAGTTAGAATCATGAAAACATAAATCATGTATCCACATTCCTTTCCTAATAAAATCATTTATTTAATATAAAAATTCAACCTAAATATCCATGTTATTCAGGAAGGAAAATGAAGTAGAAATGGTGGGTAATGGGTAAGAAATGGTCTAGTTTTCTCAATTAGGAAGGATAATGAAGTAGTTGAAGGGAAAGAAAAAGGACAATTATCACACTCATCATACTCCCTAGCTTAGTCGTTTTCACTTCCCCTGTGCAACTAATCTAAATCCACGAATATTGCTTGAACATGTTGTGTGGAATAGGTCTCTCTAAAATCATAGGGAAGTAATTGTGTAGTAGTTACTTCGGTATGGAATCCTCCCAAAATTTCTATCATCTTCCATATTTTTCTTTCCTGTTCTTTATTGACGGCATCATCCTCTATGTAATATGGTGTTGGGTGAAATATCATGGGAAATTTAAATCGAAGGCCTATACGTTGAAGGCCAAATTATCTGACATAAATAACATACATCCTGCTACGATATAAGGATGCACGAAGATTTGGTAAAGGGTGTGGCTCTTTCATGTTCAGTGTATCACTCAAATCAGTCCACCTTCCTCTACAAGTTGTAATCATTGACTGCTCTGGATTGTTGTAGAAGTCGATGAACTCACTTATTACTTCACTTTGTACTCTATTCATAACTGCTCTGATTCTGGGGTCTGCCGTTATTTTATTATGAATTTTAAAAATATTTGGTATATAAGTTGCTTCTGGCCTAATCCATAATGGAACAGTGGATTCCTCTCCTTTGTACAACTCCTTCTCATGAGCCCTTTTCAATTCATTTTGAAAAATAGATAGAAATGCTCTCAAATTCACATCCCTAATGAAATGATTTGGGCTCCACATGGTGTTGTCAGACATCAAATATCTATGGAAATAAAATTCACAAAGTAAATTTCTTCTTTCCTGTCGACTAGAGAAATACATGTTACAAAAATTCCTTCCATTAATTTTTAAATCCACAAGCTTGTTGGAGAAAATTCCTTATATCTGAAACCTCAACCATTGTTCTCTCAAATACAAACCATAAACTGGTGAAGTTGACCTGCATGGCAAGGCCTCTAATACTAACTCACCAATTTTCATTATTCATTGTTTTAAATTCTTAATTTCTTCATCGTTTTCATTAATAACATTGTGTTTCTCTATTGTTTCTTATTTCATTTGATCACAACTCTTTTCTATTTTTTCAAAATGAATATAGTTCTCTTTATGGGTGTCAACCAAATGTTTCCAGGTATTATTTTCCAAAGTCAACCCCTTTACTTTCTCCCTTAATTGTTCAATTTCATATTTCTCTACAGTTAATCCTTTAAGTTGTTCTTTCAATTTTTCAATTTCCAATAGTACATCAAGGGGAATAGGAGTAGGAGTGGGTTCAAGTTTTACCTAGAAAGTTGTGTCTTCCTTTTCAATTTTGAATAATGCTTATCCAACTTCTATTAATTATTCATCAATCTACCTAGATGATGAATCTCCTTAAATGCGATGGGATCTACTTCCAAGTTAGTCAACCAATCATATTCTTTTCAACATTTGTCTATGTTTCTCTTGTTGTTGTTGAGTCGATTTTTCTCTCTGTTGTTGAGTCAATTGTTCTCTCTATTGTTGAGTCGACTATTTTGGTGTCATTTCAACATCTTCTTCAGCAGGGTTGACGCGTTGTTCCACAAATTTCTCCCAATCTTCCCAAGGACATTGTTGAAGAAATGCACACTTAGTAATGAGATATATGAGACCATGATGTTCCAACTGGTCTCATTTTCCCTTTTGGAACTATTTTTCCATGACTTCCAGGGACTTCAAGAAGAATATGGTAAATTTATTTTCGTGTTATTCCGCAAATGGGCCAGGAAACAAAAGTGACATGCCATGCAAAGGAAATAATGTCCCTTGCAGATAATGTACTTGATAATGTGATGGAGTACTTCACCCCATGGCTTTAGTAGAGACAATCTCTTCACCCCTTTCCCTATGTCTTCCACCACTTCATCTTGTTCCAAAAAGACACCTCTGGACCTGGATGAATTCACTCTCTCCTTATACGAGCACCTTCTATCTGCCTCCCAACCTATAGCTTGTGAGATCAATTCCTTTGTCATAGAGAATTCCAAATACGATATTTTTTCACTCCATCTCTGAAAATTCTGAGAAAAATGCTCTGCCAATGGTGTATTATTGTTTTGTATTATCTCAAAAAACTTCAATTCACCAGAATGATATGCTATAGAGTAAGCATTATGTAGAGAAATATGTTTTGTGGAATTATGTTTCGTGCAATATTATTATTTCTCAATTAAAAAAAAAATAACTACTACAGATTTCTCATAATGTGTTACTACAACACTGGCAGGCAAATGGAAACAACGTACAATGAAATATACCAAATTAACTATCCTATCAACTCACCCATAAAATCGATAACTAATCAGCATTCATGGAAAAATGATGGCAAGGAGTGGTAATGACATGTGTCTTATAGAATAGTGGGGGTAATAAATAAGAATTAACCTCAAGTTATGGTGGATGACATGGAGATACGGAAAAACTTATGGTATTAATTGCCACACGGAATATAGTGGTATGGTTGATATGTCGCGATATGTTTGTCACGTCACAAATATTTGCAGTGGATGAAAACTAATTTTCTTGTCAAATTAACCTCACCCCATAGGAAGTAGTGGTTGTCTTAGCAACTGGAAAAACAATATCCATGAAACATGGTGAATTTAAATAAGAAATAAAGAAACTTAAAAGAAAAATAATGGGAATACCTAACCGTTGTGTGAGGTGCACACATGTAGAGACTGATTCAGCAGTGAAAGAAAGTCATCGATGTTGTGTAGAAAATCTAGAGCAACATTGAGGTAATGAGGTTGCCACACGTGGCATTGTTGAATATGCAAAGGCCGAGTAGGTAGTCCATTTTTGCTGAGAAAAGTGGTCGTTGTTGTGGTAAGAAATAAAATAGTACGTGTGATGTAGAAAAAGTTAGCAGTAGGAATAAAATGTGAATAGAGAAAAATATGCTACTAAGAAATTATGCATGAAAGTCAGCTGCAAAGAATCTGTGCAGCAAAATTGTTTCATTTTTTTTAATTCCATAAAGGGACCCTCCATCACTGGTTTTCAAGTCTCTATGTGCCCTGCAACACCATTTATGGTTTTCATCACAAGATTTTATCCATTTATTTCCATGAAAAACTCCTCCCATTGTGGTTTTCAAAGTTTCTCATGGCTTGTAATGTCATTGTTGGTTTTCATAACAGGGTTTTTTTTGTTTGTTCGTAATTATTTTCTACAATACTAGAACTAGGTGAAGTCAAGAGTTTGAAGTCCCTCGACTACAATCAGAGAGTGTTGTTGTTGTAGACTAGAAGTGAACTCCCCTTTGGACTTTGGTTTCTTGTACAACTTCAATCAATGGCCATTTACCAATAATGGAAGTCTTTTTGTATCAATTATTCTTAATTGTATTGTGCCGCTATCGAAGACAGTGTCAACTTCATATGGACCAAGCCATCGTGTTGTTATTTTTCCTTTAAAATCATGAAATGTGGAATCAACTAATAATGCCCAATATCTTGTTTGATATTTCTTATCCTTGATGAAATGGTCATGCCATCATTTGCATTGTTTCTGCAGAGTTCCTATATATTGTAGAGCTTCTTTATGAAATGCATCCAACATGTTAAGTTGTGCAATTTGTTCTTTCTATGCAGCGGATATATCAATTTCTAATTCAATTGTTGTGCCAAGAGTCTTTATTTCAAATTTTGTTGGAAAAAGCATTGTTTTCCATAGACTAATTCATATGGTGTAATCTTGTTGATGTTTTCCAAGTTGTGTGATAAGCCCAAACATCTTCAGAAAGTTTATTTGCCCAATCTCTATGGTGGAATTGAACCGTCTTAGTTAAAATATTTTCCATTTCTCTATTAGTCACTTCCACCTTCCCATTTTATTAGGGATGATAATTTGGTGTCTTCCTATGTTTGGTTTTATATCATTCCATAATATGTACAATCAACTTCGAAGTGAACTGGGCTCCTCTATCTGATACGATTTGTCATGGAAATCCAAATCTGGCGAAGATGTTGTCGTAAAAAAATTCAGAAAATCTCTTATCTTGAATAATTTTAAGGGGATGAACTTCCACCCACTTGGTAAGATAATATTTACACACTAGTATGTACTTGAACTGATTAGATGGTGGATTGATAGGGCCCACAAAATCAATACCCCACTTTTCAAATGGTTCAAGAGAAACATGTGGTTGTAATGGAATTTCT
>JZKD02S1743030.1:98956-112222 GCA_000966675.3 Picea glauca
AGTAATTTATAATGTTTGCAAACCATGGTGTAATCACAGACACAAAAAATAGGTGTTCATCAGGAAAAGAATCATCCATTGGTTCATCCTCTCGACCACCTAGAACTTGTGATAAAAAAATATGCAACCACATTTTCTCAACAAGGCTTATCAAGTATAGTTATGTCAAATTCTTGAAGAAGTAACAACCAACGAATTATCCTACCATTCACTATTGGTTTATTCATTAATTATTTAAGTGTTGAACAATCTATATGCACAAATGTAGGATACCTAGTGATGTAATGGCGAAACTTGTTAATTCCATAAACAACTGCTAAAAACTCATTTTCTGTCATAGTGTAATTATGCTCATCTTTTGCCAGATTCTTGTTGATATAATAGATTGTGTGCATAGTCAAAGTTTATGTTTTCCCTAACACAACACCCAAACGTTTATCATAAGAATCAGTATAAATATGGAACAATAATTTCCAATTAGGTCCTCTCATAACATGGGGTTGTGATTAATTTATGTTTTAAATCCTCAAAGGCCCATTGACAAGATTTTGTCTAGATGCATTTTGCATCCTTAGTGAGAAGAACAAACAATGTAGAGGTCGGTTTACTAAAATTTTGAATAAATCTTCTAAAATATCTACTATGGCCAAGAAAACTTCTTACCTCGTGATGTTTTGTTGGTACTGGCATATTTTTAATAACAACAATTTTTGCAGGATCTACTTGAATTCCCTAAGCATAAATATGATGTCCTAACACAATTTCTTCCATAATCATCAAAAAACACTTTTGATTATTCAATGATACATGATTTTCTACACATAGTTGAAGAAATTTTTCTAATCTATCTAATGCTTCATCAAATCGATTTCCAAAACTAGTGAAGTCATCGATAAAAATTTCCACACAATCAGGTATTAAATCAGAGAAAAATATTTAAAACAACTCTTTGAAAAGTGGTTGGTGTATTGAAAAACCCAAAGGGAAGAACTTTATAAGAAAAGGTTCCCTAGGGACATGTGAATTTTGTTTTGTCTTGGTATTTGGGTGCTATCTAAATTTGGTTATACCTGTTAAAACCATCTAGGAAGGAAAAAAAAAAAAAACAGATAAGGAATCCAAAACTTGGTCGATGAATGGTAAAGGGAAATGACATTTTCCATTCGATTTTTTGAGTTCCCTATAGTCAACACAAACATGCCACTTTCCCGATTTATTAAGAACTAACACAAGCAGAGAAACCCACTCACTATCAGAAATTGGATAAATGAACCCAGTTGTCAAGAGTTTTTGTAGCTCATCTTTTATGGTATCTTTTAGGACAAGATTCATTCTACATTGTGGCTAAAAAACATGTTTCATTCCATATTGAATGTAAATGCAGTGCATACAAATGGATGGATCAATACCATGCATGTCTTTGTAATCCCAAGCAAAGGCTACAAAATATTTATGTACCAATTTCTGCAATTTTTGTTGTTGTTTTGTTTGTAGCCAATTGTTTAAATTTATAGATTATCCTAGAAAACTATCAATGGTTTTAACCTGATTGCTAACAGATTCCTCTAAAAAATATTCTTCCAGGTATTGAGGAGCATCATCATCACCAAGATTTGAAAGTGACTCATTAGAATCATCAATTTCTGTATTGCTAACAGAGCTTGATCCTTCTTATTTTATATGATGGTCACATTCCTTACTGCCAATAGTTGTTGAATAAACATTATGCATAAAGTTTGATATCATCCTTTCATCAGATGGTTCTTTTGGTGTTAGTGATCTTTCAATTGTAAGAATTGGTTTTACATTTTTCAACATAATAATAACCCCCATCATCAGATGGAATCCACAAAGTTTCTTCTATTTCCAACACTGAATTTGTTGGGGGACACAATTTTAGTTTCTTAATATATTATCCTTGTGAAATTGTCATTTTTTCTTAGTGGCATTCTATGTAAGCATCGATAGATGCTAACCATGGATGCCCCGATATTAATAGATAACCCCCTCATTCTTGTTTTGGGATGCAGTATTATAAAATATGTTGGGTACTCCCATGAATCAGTTGTCACTAGAATATCTTCCAATATCCCTTCTGGTTTAATCGTTAACCTATCATTCATTTGCAAAACTATTGGTGTTTAACGCATTAGATTTTGAAGATTCGAGTTCTCCATAAATTCTACATGCATTATATTAATGGCTACGCTGAAATCAATTATAGTATTTGTAAGTGGAGTTTTTCCAATATAAACTTGGACTACGGGATTACCTAGATCATTGTACTTTGGATTAACAATTTTTCCTACTACTTGAATAGTAGGGGGATCTTGTTTCTTCCTTCTTGATTTCTTGACACATGGATATCTAATTACCTTACTATAAATGAGAATGTATTTTATGGCTTTAATCAAAGGGATTTTAAAACAAAATTTCCATTTCTCCCATAATATCAAACGTTGGTTGTGGTTGAATTTTAGGTTTATTTAATATCTCTAGAAAAGGTATAGTGTTATCCTTGTTATCTAAATAATCTTGGACATCATATTCAATAGGAGTGGAGGAGATTGGTTGCAATTGTTCTCTGACCTTCTCAACCACTTTTTGTTCCTCACTAATGTCTTCTACCTTAAGGGGTCTAGTATCTTCTAACACTTTTCCTGGCCGAAGATGAGTGACTTGACAGTCAAGTGCAGAGACTGTATAGGCTAGAAAATATCTCACTTAATTATATTAAATTGGCTAACCTAGTTGTATTGGTGGGTTGGATTGATTGGATTGGTTTGATTGTTGTGGATTTGGTTGTGTTTAGTTGGTTTTTCCTCCTCTGTTATTAGGATTTGGATTAGGTTGGGCAGAAAATTGCAATGGTCTTTCTTGTGTTGGACTATGGATTGTACTGGAGGAGGCAACATTTTTTGTTGTTGTTGTGCAAGACAATTAGTATATGCTTGGAAAGTTTGTTGTTGATTTGGCCATGTGTTCCCTTGAATTGCATAAGGTTTGACCATAATTCATTGGATAAGAGAAAGGTTGTTTCCATGGTTCTTGATGAGTTTGAAACTGTGGAAAGGATTGTTGACTATGTTGGAATGGTGAAAAAATGGTTGATTATTATGTGGAGGATATTGAGTATACCATGGTGGAATCGAGTATTGTTCATGTTGACCTCCCAGAAGTTGTGGTCTTGACTCTCCAAACCATCACTGATTAATAAAGTAGCGTGTTCAGCATTTTGTTCAGTATTTTGATATATTGCCTTTGAACCTGACAACTATGGGTTGTTGCTAGTATCATGATTTTCATAATAGACATTGCAAACTTTTATTACAGCAAGTGGACACTCATTTTTTGGATGTTTCTTAGTGCACCTAGGACAGAAAAGTGTTAAGGATTTATCATTTTCCTCTTGTTTCTTTTTTGTTTGCAGAGTATCCAATTGCATGGATAAAGAATTTAGAATATTTGTCTTCATATCCTCTATTAGATTCCCAATTTCAGCTTTAGTAATTCTAGTTGTATTCTTTGATGTTGAAGGTAAAATAGTTTTTAACCCTCTACCATTCCTCATGGTTTCTCTTGAGTAATTTTTAAACATCTTCTTCATTTCAACATAGGTGAACTGATAAATATCCCTTGCAGCAATAAAATCAAATTTTTCCATCAAATTTTCCCTTACTCCTCTAAGCAACACCTATTTGAGTGATTCATCATCAATATTACAATTTGTTTCCCATTTATAACTAAACGAAAACATCTCAATGTAGTCCTCCAATGTTTCATCAACCCTTTGTATCAAATGAAGAATTTTATCTCTTGTTTCTCGTGCTTTACAATAATCCTTGTACTTTTCTAAGAAAAAATTATTCACCTCTTTCCAAGTACCAATGCTTCCTCCTTGCGGCCCCATGAACCATATGAGGGAAACAATCTTAAATTCTAAGTATCATTTTTGTACTCATGTGTTTGACACAAAACTTCAAATTCAAACAAGAAAGTATCTAGTTCCTATGTAGGTAGCCCATAAAATAATGGAAGAATTGAGGGGTTTATGGTTTTCATTTTAGTGTCTTCATCATATTTCCTAATAGGAAAAGGATATTTCTCGTATTCACTATTTGTTTCATTCCCTGGAATACTTATTTCTTCCTCATGTCTCTCATATATATCTCCCATATTGAACAAAGTCTCAAGTTCCCAACTAGTGGGTTCAAATTTTACTCTAGAGTGTAATACCCCTAGGATGAACCCCAACTGTAAATATACATATACTTTATAGGATAGTGATCCAAGATGTTTTGGGACAGAGTGTCTTTATATATGTGTTTTGAGGCCAGAGTGCCTGTGTGATTTAGACTAGGGATCCTATGAGTTGAAATGCCAGTGATCCTAACAAATTTAATATGTAATCATGCTCAATTATATTAATAAAATACATCATTGTTGAAGACCAAGTCAGATGGAAGAGTATGGGGGGGTAAGACTCCACAATAGGGAAAGGGGGCTAAGGGATTCATAAAAGGGGCTAAGTTTGTTAGGTACCAGATCTATTATAATAGCACAAGAAGAATTATTGCAGTGAATAATAGTGGATTCAACAATAGAAAATAGAAATACTGCAGATGATAACAACGAAACAGAAAAATAGATGGATCCACAACACCAAACTAATACCTTTACTAGTAGGAAACAATGTTCACTTGCTTCTTCGAGGGGGAAACCTCTAGTAGAGAAGAGCTCTATTACAATAATTCTTAATACAAGACCCTCTCATACCTTCTACTCTTATTTATACTAATATTATCTTCTAAAGAAAATTCTATAGGAAGATCTTTCTAGAAGTGGAAGCTTCTATTAGGTATTGTTACATCGACTTGTTCATATTTACTAAATAGGCCTTATTAACTAGTATCGACATTTATTACAATGGAATATATTATTCTACCTACATGAGAGGTTATGGTTTTATGTCCCTAACATGCCCTCCCCCTTGAAGAAGAGTCTTTTCCTCAAGGCTTGAGATGAGGAAAGTACTAGAGAATAGTGGTCGGCTCCCAGGTGGCATCTTCTAGAGTTGTATCTTTCCACTGCACTAACACCTCCTTGATGGTGTGTTGATGGAGATGGTGTTCGCATTGGTCCAAGACTTCCTTTGGATACAACCATATGGAACCTTCAGCATCCAACTCTGGAATATTGGTTTGAGTTTGGCACTTAGTTCCAATCACCCTCTTTAAGCATGAGACATGAAAAATGGGATGGATCCTAGAATCACTATGCATAGATAATCGATAGGCCACTAGCCCCATGTTCTTGAGAATTGTATAAGGACCATAAAATTTGGGAGCAAGCTTCTGACGGTGTTCATCTTTGAGTAAAGTATTCTTGTAAGGGTGTAGACGAAGAAACACTTGATCTCCTGTAGAAAATTGGAATTATCAATGTCCTTGATCTGCTTGTTGTTTCATATGATTATGATCCATGCCAAATTGTCTTTAAGAGCATGGAGAATGGAAACACGGATTGTAAGAGTTTTTTCAACCTCTTGAACCTTCGAGACCCTCGGTATGTAGGAAAGAACTAATGGGGGATATCTCTATATATTGCTTCAAAAGGAGTCATGTGGGTAGCAGTATGGTAAGATGTGTTATACCACCATTGATCAGCTAGGGGCAACCACTGAGCCCACTGATGTTTCCAATCAGATGCAAAACAGCTCAAATATGCTTCCAAACACTTGTTGACAACTTCAATTTGGCCATGAATTTATGGGTGATAAGCAGTACTAAGATGTAATAATGTGCCTAGAGCCTAAATATTTCTTACCAAAAATTGTTGGTGAAAGTGAGATCTCTATCAAATACAATAGAATGATGCATGCCATGAAGCTTGAAAATATGATCCATGAAAATATGAGCCACTGTGTGTGCTATGAATGGGTGTTGAAGAGAAAAAAATTGAGCATATTTGGAAAGGCGATCAACTACCACTATGGTGACTAACTTATTGTCGGATTTAGGTAAGCCCACAATGAAATCCATTGAAATGTCCCTCCAAATAGTTGGTTTAATCAGAAACAGTTATAGTGTGCCCAGAGATTTGACAGTTTCCCCCTTGTTGTGTTGATAGACATCACATTAAGCCACAAAGGTGTGGATGTCTTGTTTCATACCATCCCAGAGAAAAGAACGCTTAACTCGTTCATAGGTTTTGGTAAACCCAGAATTCCCTTTTGTGGGTGAAGCATGAATCTTAGAAAGCACCATGGATTTAAGTTGTGACTAGTGGCTTAAATACATATGGAATTTGTAGTGAAGCTCTTCATTGTGCCAAGAGTACGTTGGAGAAACTGGAGAATTTCTTGCAATTTTTGGATCATTCGAGAAGTTTTCGGGTCTTGTATCCATTCCTGACGAATAGCTTGGAGCCAATATGGTACAATGAAGGAGAGGGAAAAAGGGATCCTTCTTCTTTGTACTTTCTGGAAAGAGCATCAGCCACAACATTTTATTTTCCCTTCTTATAAATGATCTCATAATCATAGCCAAATAGCTTGGTCACCCATTTTTGTTTCTCCTAAGATGAAATTGTATGTTCTAGGAAATATTTGAGGCTCTAATGGTCTGTTTTAATTGGGAAGCGTTGCCCTAATAGATAAGGATGTTAGAGATCCACAGCATTCAGAATAGCCAACATTTCCTTTTCATAGATTGATTGGCCAAGATGTCACTCTGAGAGTTGTTTTCTAGTGAAGGCCAAGGGCCTACCCTCTTGTATGAGTATTGCTCCAATTCCTTTCCCGAAGGCATCACATTCGAGGACAAAAGTCTTTGTGAAGTCAGGAAGGTCCAAGATAGGAGTTGTGCACATAGCTTCTTTCAATGCTTGAAATGATTGATTAGTTTTTGGAGTCCAAGTGAAAGCATTATTTTTTAGGAGAGCAGTAAGAGGCGCTATAATTTTTCCATAATTCTTAACAAACTTGCGATAATATCCTATTAAATCTAGAAAACCATGAAAGATCTTGAGATTTTTTGGGTGTGACCAATCCTGCATAGCTTCAATTTTCTTATGATCCACCCATACACCATCCTTGTCGACAATATGACCCAAGTACTCCACCTCCAAAGTTCCAAAGGAACATTTAGATTTCTTGAGAAAAAGTTAGTGTTGAGAGAGTAGAATGAGAACTTGATCCACATGGGTAAGATGGTATGTCCAAGTTTTACTATAGATGAGAATATCATCAAAAAAAACTAGGACAAAATGACAGAGAAAATGACAGAAAACATGGTTCATGAGACTTTGGAAAGTAGAGGGAGCATTACATAGGCCAAAGGGCATGACCAAGAATTCATAGTGACCCTCATGAGTGTGAAAAGAAGTCTTAGAAATGTCTTCCTCTTGCATATGTATTTGGTGGTAGCCAGAATGGAGATCAAGTTTAGTAAAATATTGAGAACCACTTAATTCATCCAAGAGATCATCAATGACGAGAATGGGAAATCTATCTTTGATGTTGAGTTTAATGAGGGCGCAAAATTCTGGACACATGCGCCAAGTACATTATTTTTTGAGTACCATAGGCGAAGAATAGGGGATGGTGCTAGGGTGGATAACACCTGCAACTAGCCATTCTTGAACATTTTTCTCAATTTCATTTTTTTGGACAAAGGGATGACAATAAGGGAAAACATTGGGAGGAAGATTGTTGGGGATGAGAGGAATGGAATGATCATGGACACCACGAGAAGAAAGAAGTCCCTAGGGATTGGAAAAAATAGCTTGGTTTTTGGAGATGATACATTGGAGGTGAGGATGCACCACATGTGTCTCAATTGCTTGAATAGAATGGAGTTGAGAAATAATGTCGGAATGACCTTTTTTGAGGATATTTTCCATTCGATGGGAACTGGTGATCTCAAGGGAGCTTGTTGTGACTCCTTGGAATTTATATTGTTGTCCTGTTTGTTGGAATTGCATGGTTAATTCCTTAAAATCCATGAGGATGGGACCAAGAGTGTGTAACCATTATGCACCAAGAACAATATCACAACCACCCATGTGAATAGAAAACATATGAGATTCCAGGTTGTACTTCCCAATTTGGAGATGCACATTTTCACAATGCCCCCCACATTTCATGGAACCTCCATTGGAAATCATGATTTGAAAGTTGTTGACTGCATGTATATAGTAATGGGTTTCTTGGGAAATATGATCATTAATAAAATTATGAGTGTTTTCGTTGTCAATTAAGATGATGACCTTTTGATTCTTAATGTATCCAATAAGCTTGAGGGTTTGGGGATCGGAGAAGCTAGTGACAGCATTCAATGAAATGATAGGTTCTACTTCTGGTTGGTTAGAGGGTGGAGTAATATCAGTTGGCTTGGGTAAATCTGCCACGGGAGGCATCTCAAGCTCTTTTTCATAAACATCCTCAAAGATCGCCATAAACAAATTTTTTTCCTTATGCTTGTGCCCTCAAAAAATTTTGTCATCACAATTATAAAAAAGTCCCTTGAGTTGGTGTTCCACCATTTCAGCCTGGGTTAATTTCTAGATCTTAAGGGGAGTGGGAGGAGGGGAAGGGTTGGTAGTTCAAGTGCAAGGAAAAAAGGAAGGTTTGTGGGTCTAAGAAGATACAATTTGTTGGGCTTCCTTATCACATTGAGTAGCTTCCAACAAAGTGTGAGGGAGAGCCATGAGGACCTGGGTTCGAATTTCATCTTTGAGGCCATTGATAAAACATTCCTAGAAGAAGGAATCAAACATGCCCTCCATTATGAAATCCAAGTGTTCAAAGGAAGATGTAAAGTCTTCCACTGCGTCAGATTGCTTCAACTTGATCAAACGGCCAAGATAGTGGGTGTCGGTGTCAAAGCGGTCATATATCTCTGCCACAAACTAAGTCCATGCAACATACATCCAGCGTGTCTTTCTACGTCATTATCACCATTTCCAATGTTCCAGATCCAAATAGACGACACCATAATGAAGTTTGGCTAGATCATCAGTAATTCCATGCAAGGGTAAATAATGTTCCATCTGAGTGGCCCAACCAATGGGATATGATCCATCAAATTTGTTCACTTCAACTCAGGGAAGACGGGGATTATGAGGAAGGGAATTGGAATGAAGGGCCATATTATGGGAAGAGTTATCACCTTTAGAGTGGGAATTTTTTTCAAAGGAGGGAGAACCAAGGGATTGTTTCAACCACTGGGTGAGGGAGGACAATTCACCCTTAACATTTTCCAATTCGCCTGTAACTTCCGCCTCAAAGGTGTCCAAGCAGGAATTGTTGGAAGAAATTTTAGAGGTCATTCTTTGGATGTCTACCTTGTGTTTTTTAGATTCATTTTGCAGGTGAAGGAATTCTTGGTTGTGATTTTTGGTCATGGGTGAAGGAGGGGAATGGAAGAGGGGAAGTGGGACCACAGAAAAAAGAGTGGAAAAGATACATATGATTATGTTCAGTGTGAAAAGAGGAATGCAATGAGATAGGAATCAAATAAGGGTTTTGGGAAGGGGTTCGGTCCACAAGAAAACAAAGGGGTTGAAAATGATAGGTACCATTGTGATCAGCGAGAAGAGAAGAATCCAATGGGACAGGTCTCAAATAATGGGGTGAGCAAGACCCAAACTTTTTCTTTTTTCTTTTTTACTCCTACAGAGTTATACTCTGATCTGAATAATATTGTAGTAATGAAATGGCCAAATGCTTAACAAGAAGAAATGTGTAGGAATTTCACAACCATAATGCAAGAGGTACAGATGCACAGCAATAGATCTTGCCTGTTCTATTTTTGTTTTCATCCCAAGGGTTAGGATATTCAGGGTTTCTATAGACAAGGGTTTTCCCTGTGTTATAGCTCTTTGATATATGTGTGGGGTCCAATAGTAGTACTCGAACCAATATCTCAGGGCACCAACTAAGGATGTTAGATCGTGCCCTTATCCATACTAACCGACTACCCAAGTACTAGAGAGTATCTTCTCGAGTGTTGTTTTTGGTGGAAATATAGTAGTTAGGTGGTTGATTGGTTTATCTATGAAGGGCTTTAGGATATCTAGGTCAATCCATATATATGTGTTGTTTGATGTGTTACCACTCGAAGGGGTACTAACAGGGGTTACAAGGGTGTCCAATAATGTACGCTTGAGTACCACTTGTAGTTTTTGCATGTATGCTTCCTAGGCCATAGATTTATGCATTGAACGACATATATCCATAGCTTTAAGACATTGAAATATGTCCCTACACAAACAAAACAAAAAAAATAAATAAATAAATTACCCATAGTTTCTTCCAAGAAAGGTGCTCTAATACCACTTGTTAGGTAGCAAATCTATTATAATAGCATAAGAAGAAATATTGCAATGAATAACAGTGGATTCAACAACAAAAAATATAAATACCACAGAGACTAACAATGAAACAACAAAATAGATGGATCCACAACACCAGAATAATATCTTTAATGATAGGAAACAATGTTCACTTGTCTATTCAAGGGGGGAACTTCAAGCAGAGCAAAGCTCTATTACAATAATTCTCAAGACAAGACCCTCTTATACCTTGTACTCTTTTTTATACTAATTATGTCTTCTAAAGAACATTCTAGAGGAAGATCTTTCTAGAAGCAAAAGCTTTTATTAGTTCTTCTTACATTGACTTGTTCATATTTATTAAATAGGCCTTATTAACTAGTATTGGCATTTATTACATGGAAATATATTGTTCTACCTACATGAGAGGTTAGGGGTTTAGGTCCCTAAAAAATTCAAGGGGGCTTAAGCCAAGGAATAAAATAATGTTATTCCTAAGTCCTAAGTCATGTGATATAATTGTATCCTAAGTTCCTAAATGTTGGGAATGAATCACCAAGTGGAGTCAAAGGAAGTTCCTAGAGTGACAAGTGTCAAGTTAGGAACATGAAAATATAACATTGGGATTAGTGCAATTTTGTCATTCATTCCATCATTCACTCAATCATTGGAATCCATCATCCATACCTTTGTTGGAGAGGAAGTGGAAATTGATTGTTACCCAGTAAATCCTTGGTGGTTTGGGCGAAAGAAACGGGTTGTCATGCCTGTGGAGAATTCTCTTTGGGTGAGAGAATTATTGGGAATAGGTTTCCATGTGTGTTGGGCTCGTGGTTTTTGTAACTCCTTGAGAAACCATGTGTTCAAGGTGCCATAGAGATTTGAGACTTCTTGGTCGGCCTGTTGTTGAAGCCCTGGAAGGCAAGTGGGACAATCAAAGGACTGTTGAGCAGAGAAGGGGTACACTTCCTTGGCTATGGTTAATGAGAGGCTATGATCCTGGGACTATTTTTGGATTTGACACTTAGGCCTGTGATTTATTGAGTTGTCTATTAGACCTTAGTTTGGATTAGGAAGCCTTTAACCTGATGGAGTCATAGCCTTAGCTCGAGGGTGACATGTTGTTGTGAGTGCATGAACAGCAAAGTCTACGACTAGGAGGAACGTCTGAGGTATGCATTCAATCGGTCGTTTAATTCATGGGGTATTCACTCAGTGAAGATGTGACATAGCGCCTTTGTTCATGGGATATTAAAGAATACCCCTAATTTCATCAAATATTGATAAATACCTCCCAAAATCCTTTTGTTGAATCCTCCCTCCCAAAACTTATTTTTAATAAACGAAACCCGTATTTTTACTATATACCCCTTTTTATACCCCCCCAATACCTATAAACCCTCTAAGACCCCACATCCCCCCCAATACCTACAATATATTCACTTTATTTTTCACAATTTAGAAACCCCCTTTATGAATGACCATGCGAAGATATTGGTCAACAAGGTGAATCCCCCATGGTTTAATTAAAATATAAGGTCTCTTGTATGTGTATTATTATGTTGAATAATGGGTATTCTTATGTTAATTATGTTTGATGAAAATGTACATAATTGTATGCATGTATTATATACTATTAGGACTCCATAATTGTATTCATATGTTGGGCATATTCGTTAATTAAAAGGTATCAGAGAAACAATTTTATGTGGTGTGGCCTAGCTAGGAAGATGGAGACATTACACAGAGGGCCTATGAAATCCCCACAAATCAATATGTGTTATCTAATTCAATCTTAACCTCGTGTTCATATTTTAAAATGTGAGAGGCTAAATCATAATCCTCTTCCTTACTTAATTCTTTAGGATTAGAAGTATTAGGTAGAAATCTCCAAAATTATCTCTCATCCTCCTCATTCATTCTCCTTTAGAGAAGTATACTCTAGTGAATAAATCCCTAAAGCCAAATGCAAAGAAAAATCTCCAAAAATATTAGTGCTTCCCTGACAACGGTGCCAAAAAATGATGGCTTCAAACAATGTTTGGAATTAACACTACATTAACCGCAAGAACCTACTTTAATTATCAACTTTGAGAACATAAACTTTCAAAGAATTGTGCAAAGTATATGCTTATTTTTGGGGTTTTGTTTGTTTGTCTTTAATTCTATCTATTGTTTTGTTTCTTTTGGTTTCGGGGGGGGTGTCACCTTTCTTATTCTTCCTGATTTAACAAAAATTAATACAGCAAATCAAAAGTTTAACTACAAAAATTTATGTTACGGGAAAAATATGCAATAGATTAGAAATATAAATTGCAGAGAATAATTACCGCAAAGTGGAAAATTCGGTTGCAGGAAATAAGAAAATGTAACAACATTGTTGATCCCCAATTCAACCAATTGCATTGCTACAAATTAGGTACAAAATTGGTTCATACTTTTAATCTAATTGTAATAAGCAAACTGAAAAAATAAATAAAAAAAATAAAAATAAAAAAATCTTAATATACTTGTGCATGAAAGTAATTTCAATCCAAAATAAAGCTCTTTTACAGAATTAGATTGTAAAATAGAAATTAATTGACATAAATAAAAACTCCACTAGTAAAGTAGTGAAATTAATGATAACTAGATTGCAAAAAAAATAGAATCACCATGACTGTAGAGTGGCCCTTGCCCTACAGTATGTTGGTTGATCCATAGGTTAACTCAACTAATCACAACAAGAACAAGTTTTATCAGAGAGTCAATTTGTAACCAAGAACGATATATTGATAATCAAAATTATGAACCCCGATAGGTTATTTCACTTATTTCTTTATACAAAGTTGTCATGAGTTCTTGGGAAGTTTCCCTCTTTCTAGGAATTAACTAAAAAACTATTTTACTTATGTCTTTTAAAAGAAAATCATTTCCCAAAAATAGATTTAT
>JZKD02S1743041.1:36528-107358 GCA_000966675.3 Picea glauca
TGTAAAACAGACTCAAAGAAAAATGCACAGAAATGCTGAAAACAAACTTTTTCTAGAATGCAAAACCAACAACTTTTCAATGAAAAGACTTCTTTTCTTTTTCAGATTTACTAAGGTTTTATGTAGTAAATGAAGAGAATTTTCACTCAGATCTGCGAGCTACTTATACTGGACATGCACTGTAAAACTTATGTAAAAGACTTCTTTCCCAGCTACTGCTGCAACAACTCAATCCTCAATCCAAGGAGAAAAATGAAGCAATAGATTGTTTTTTATTTCGTTGTAAAATCACACAACAAGGAAAAATGATGACAAGTTCAAAACCAAGAGAAATAAAAAGAAAAACTTTGGCTTAAAGCGCAGATCGCAAACAGAATCAGAGCATGAAAATGCAACCAAGCAATCTCAAAAACACCAATTCCAACACTTGCCTAAAAACCATAAAATAAATATTTTTTCTCTTTTGTCTTTTCTATCAAAAAATCAAATACCAAGCACAAGCTAAGGAAGAAATGCCCTAACCTGCTGATTGTGCATCCTCAGACTCTAGACCTCTGAGAGGAGATCTTCTCACCACAGGGGGGGATGACTGCCCCACCCAAGCTGAAAAGCCACCTAACAGACCTGCGACTGTCACCAAGACAACACGCGTGTAACCGCGTGCTGTTCCACTACAGTGCACGGGTATCCACGGGCTAAGCCTAAGCAGGCCACGGGTATGTCCAAATACTGAGAAAAAAAATGATACATGGACAATCTAGTCCTGAAAAAGGCTTCTGGTACTGACAACCAGAGTCTCTGACAGACTGAGATGCTATTTAACAGAAAAAATAAATTTGCAAAAAAGAAAAACCAATGTGAAGAAACACACCACAAGAAAGACTGAAACACAAGACTATAAACCAATTCAGACCTAGACAGGATCCAGAAATCCCCTTGAGAAGATAAACTTCTGACAGGGGAAGAGGGGACTGCCTCTTAAACTTCCTGGTCACTACACGCTACTAAAACCACTGCAGGACGTGGATATCCGCGCGCTATAGAAGGTTAGGGTGCGGGTCACCCGCGGGCAGGGCTTCTGCAGGCCGCGGGTACCTCTGTGTGTCCCTAAAAGAAATGTTGAGCGTCCGTCAAGGAAAACTGGTATTGATGACCAGGTTCCCTGCTAGCTTTCGACTAATAGAAAACAAAATGAGCAAAGAAACAGAAACTTAATTCTTTGAACTACCAAAAGATCTTTCACCAAACCCGGAAACCCTAAGAGTAAAATATGATCCCCAGTGGAGTCGCCAATTCTGTTGTGGGGTATTCTACCCTACGGACTAATAAGCTAGGGCTCTAAACTTATACGCAGATCATGACCCTTAAGATTTAACTTTTAACCTTCTACCCAAAATCTCAACCCCTTTTCAAGCAAACAATGGAAGAATCGGCTCACCTTTTTAACGATGATTGAAGTAGATCCTCCGTTGAGCCTTCTATTTCCTTGCTGCTGCTGCCCCTTCTACAAAGCTTCTTGCCATCAAAGTAAGACTACACATGCATGCTACTAATCTACTAGAGGGTTAGAAATAACACATAAATCAAATAACATAGATGAGATTCATGAACTTGGGATGGGAAAAGCATCTTTTTCATTAGTCTCAAAATGAATCACTTACAATGAGTTCTAAGACTGGCCATTGTTCCTCGATCCTGATCCTGGGCTCCTCCTCTTCTTTTGTCCTCCAACTACTACAATATGAAGTTCTCCTGAAGCTTGAGGCAAAGCTAAAGGGTGGGGACAATAATGGACTTGGAAATTTGGCAGAGTTTCTTTTCTATCCTTTTCCCCCCTTTGAATAGTACCCCTACCCCTCCTTTTATAGGCTAGAAGGAGCTAGGGTTTTAGGTGAACTCTCGGCCATGCATGGCGAAGAGTTCCAGTTAACTGACAAAAAGCCTCATGTCCCGGCGGAAACTTTCCTAATTTTTTGCTTTGTTAGGTACCCGCGGGCTATTTTGGGTTAGCCCGCAGATGCCCACGTGCAGTATAAGGACAACAAGCGATTGCCCGCGCCCAGTAAGAAGTTAGGGCGTGGGTTTCTTGTTTTAAGTGGTTTTTTGAGGAATTGCTCAGCATGGCTTTGGCTAGGAAGAGGCATGAGTAGGCCTGATGCCAGGTAAGAAGGGATAATGCAATTTAGGGTTATAACACATATTCTAAGGCATATATATCGATATTGAATGATTATTATAGATTTGTAAATGTGAGGAAAGGTTCGAAACACAGGCAATGTGTTATCACTGAAATTTCATCCGCAAATGGTTACAAGAATCCAACATCTTCAAATAGCTATGAGTCCACCCATGGACCAAAATTACCAAAACAATATTTCCAAAAAGTCCAAAACTATACAACCAGTTATAAAATCAAGGTGCACTATGACTACATAGGGCGCGCGCACACATGCGCCATCCAGAAACGCAAGAAAAGTGCACATGCACACGATGTGTGATTATGGTCGCTAAAAGCCATGCACACCTGAGAACGGTGCATTTATGAGATTGGTCGACCTCCCACCCACATCTGGTTCAACTTTCAAGTTGATTTGACATCCAAATCTCAGCTGGATCCAACTGGGTGTCTGGTCAAATACCTAAAGGTGCCCTAAAGAACCCCTTTTCACACTAAAAGTTGGTTGCACAATACCTCAAAGTGCTGCTATAAAACAAGGCCATGGGTGCACTACTTTTTCAAGGAATTCATTTGCAAGGTTATGCTCCTGCTAATGCCTTTGGGAATCCTCTTTTCTCATCAAGAGCATACTAGCATCATTACATTTGGGAAATCCACCTCACCTTTTGAGTGGATTAGATTGGGATTCTTTCACCATTTCTTTCAAGTTTCAAAGTTGTAAGAAGAGCTCAATTGTGGGGGTCCAAGAGCCCTCCCTTAGAGGAAGAAGGGACCCAAAGTCCTCTTTCTTCTTGGTGTTTTATTTTCACTAATATAATCCTTTCCATTGGTGACATGAGTCTTGTTTGTTCCTTGTTCTTATGTCCTTATGCTCAATAGTTTAGTTATTATTTCATTTTCTAGTTTAATTCTTAGCTTAGTCTTTTATGTTTCTTTTTATAACCCTTTCCTTCACTCCTGTCTTGCTTAGCTAACCCAACTAAGCTTGTAAGCACCTCTATTTTTCCCATTTGAGTGACAAAAGAGGCGCAACATATTGACAACTCCACCAGGGAAAGGTATCAATTTCCTACCACATTTGGGTTTTTCTAGCTCTTCTTTTGGTTTATTTAACCTGTAGGTACCATAATCGGCCCAATATGACCTGTAAAACATCCAATTCAAAGATGATTTGAGAGAATTCCATCGGAAATTTTCTTCACGTTCATGTGACAGTTGTGCGCAGGTTTATTGGCCCATAGTCGTGCATCATGCACACGTGCACCAAAATTACTGTTTTATTCAACGCATTCCATACACCTGTGCCCAAAAGCCTCTTTCATTCCATGCATTGGCACCCATTGCGCCTCTGTCTACTTTGAGACCCGTGCACCTATGTAGAAAAATACACATTGTAAGCCTTTTTGTGATTTGTGGAAGGCCCCTAGCCCTCTTAAAAATGATCCCATGCATGTTGTAATCTGCACCACACTTAGTTCCCTCTTCATATAAAGGTATTAGTCAAAAACACATAGGCACTTAGGAGGTTTAAAAATCATTATTTCCTCTTTTTCTTTCATTTTTCCACATGGATGGCTTTCTTTGACTAAAGAGTATAAGTTGGAATCATTTGTAATCACATAAAACTTGCATTGGGACCAGAAATTGGATAATAATCGTTTAGTATGCTCTTCTCTCACACTTTAAAGAGACCTTGAGAATCAAAAAAAGGTTGTAGGACAATTTCATCTCCCTTAAAAATACTAAACCTTTAGGAGAGGAAAACAACCCCCTCGGGACTCCTCTTAGTTTATTTTTCAAACACAACTCAAGATTGTAACGGGCCCATACATGCCCATATGCTAAAAAGATAGGATAGTGTTGAAATTTACTTTCTTAGATTAAAACACTAGGTAAGTTTAAAGGTTTTTTGTAATGGGCCCATACATGCCCACATGATCACAATCTAGGATAGTTTCAAAGCTTTCTTAGAATAGATAACAATAGGGAGTTAAAGGAATAGTAAAGGACCCACATGTCCACATGCTAGTTTCCTAGGGACTTTTGAATTATGCAAGATTGTACCAAATACATTTAGTTAATTAGCTAATCAACAATTGTAAGGACCAAGCGAAGTCCACATGCAGCAAGGGGACACCTAATTTATTAAAAATTGGCACACTTTCACTCATTTCACACACAAAAGTCACCCTTCACTCACATAGTTTCCATCTCAAAACGTGGAGGTTAAAGTAAGTTTCCTCCAAAGGGATTTCAAAACACCCCACCCTTTTCTTGATGAAACTATCCACTCCCATTTAATTTCAACGAGATTGGCTCACACCCCCAATCTCTCAAACAAACACATCTAAATTTTTTTCTAAAAAACTCACTAAGTTTTCCTCCACAAGAGGTGCCAAAAGAAATCTTTAGTCTAGGTAGGATTTCTAGGATAGGCTTCCAAATAACTCCCCGTTATCTGGTTCTCACATTTCCAAAATAATAGAAGTTGTCAAATAGGGAGCTTTAAATCCTCCAAGTCAAGTGTTCCTAACACCATAAGGTAGGGAGATACCCATGAAGTGTTGAAGGCCGAGGTCCAGTTGTTCTGTGCATTCCCCCTTGAGGCACCCACCTCTTGCACGGGATCCAGCCCATGATCCATTTCTTAGGATGAAAATCTAAATGTCGCACTTTGACCGAGGTACCTAGTGACCAAATTTTAGGACATCTACCTAGGTGGCAATTGTGGGCTGCAATTGCACCTTGATCGGATTTTGTGTGGATTTTGGAAAATATCACCATCTCTTTTGGGATATGCCCCCTCTACCCCTCATTATAATTGATAACTTCATCCTTCACTAGTGTCTCTTTCGGTGGCTTCAAACCCCACTGTTGAGTACTATTGGAAGGTCTAGTGCTATTTTGAGAGGAAGGACATTACGTCTTTTAGGACACAAGCATTTATTTTCTTTGATCCCCCATGCAGAAAAAACCCCCTTATCCACATATATGATTCTTTATCAAAACACTTTATGTATGATGCACTTCTGATTACATTTGATTTAGATATATATCGTGTAATGTTCAAAAATTGCAGCAAACACTCTTGTTTATTTATTTCTCTCACCACCATCCACACACATCCACTCAATTAGTCAGACATCATAGGGGACCCACATAACCCTCGTCATTCCAGATGCTTTTTTAATCTCCCTCCCATTTTAGGGGGAGTTCCTAGTCTTTCCAACTCATCGACTCCACCTTCTCACGCTCTTGTGAGTGCCACTATCTTAGGATCAACTTTTCTTGGTTCCACCTTACTTGGGTCCAATTCCCAAGGTCCACCATCCACTCGCTCTCCTTTACATGGAAGCGGGGGGCCAACTTCCTCTCAAGGGGGAAGTACAAACCCACCTAATCCCCCCCAAGGCTCAAGTTCACAATACACTCACACCATGGCTAGAACTAATCCTTCGCCACCACTCCGGATGCCATATTTGGCCTCTCTCAACATACCATATCTAAGTAAACTCACAAATGATCCTATATTGCATGATCCCACATGGCTTGCAATTCTTACCAAACTACCTTTAGATATCCCCAAGTTTGAAGGAAAGGAAGGTGATGACCCTGCCAACCATGTCATGAATTTCCACTTATGGTGCTCTTCGAATAGCATTATGGATGATTCCATCCAACTATTATTATTTCAATGCACACTCATGGGCCCATCAAAAAAATGGTATGTAGACGAAAAATCAGGGTCCCATGCGACTTTCGAGTCCTTGACCAAAGCATTTTTGACCTTCTTCTAATTACCAATCCACCATGACAACAATCTTGAACTACTCTCTAATTTTAAACAAACCTCAACCACACACATCATTGATCACATTCACGAGTGGTGTTGATGACGTAGTTTGTGCAAAGAAAAAACCACCAAACAACAATGTCTTGACTGGTTTCTTAAATCACTTGTCTCTCTCCTCGGTAAAGATGTGTCTTCCACCTTCCCTCAATTAGAATACGAATCCATTAGTAAGGCTCAACAGTACAACCTCATCTATTCTCAATCAGGGTACTTGTACATAGTACTTCCTGATCTCCCAAAACCCATGCCATTTGGCCAATATAAACCTGGGATGTCTCACTCAGCAGACGGATTGATTGGTAACACCACACACCACAATCCACAACCCCAACAACCACCAATGTATGGTACACCTCAATATCCGATGGCATATGGAGGAACCTCTTATTATCCTTCACCCCCTTATCAACAACCATACCCTGTTTCCCTTCCTCCACCCATCAGTGGGCCACCGTCGGCACCCACAATACACCCACCTATCCAAACAAGTTCTGGTACTCCCTCTACCTTAGCCTATACTCTCAGTACAAGAAAAAGCGCCATGCCTTCCTATGTACCTTACGGATAATTACCACAAAATAATCCATACTCTCCATTTCCTGGCCCTCCCCAGCCCATGGCTCCACCACAAGGACACCCTCACGATGGGGTTAATTTTTTTCAACCCTCTCCCATTCAACAATATCAAAATTTCAAATAGATGAATATGAAAAATATGACCCATCAGTCGAATAATTCCAAAAAGAAAGGAAACAATAGGAACAATAACAACCCAGGTCAAGGCAGAAATTACCCCCAACAAAACCGACCTACTAGGGGAAACTAGAATCAAGGGACTCAAAACCCCTAGGGGGGCAATAGCAACAGACGTCAAGGGAAAAATAACAATAATCTTCGAACCAACTTCCCTTGTGCCCTTTGCGCTAAGTTTGGTCATTATACTCATCATTGCCCCCAAATCACTGATTTTAAATGGATGAAAGACTTAGTGAATGGACCACATACTCCAGCACCGCTTGCCCCTCAGCAGGCCCCACAATAATACGTACAACAACCACCCCCAACCATGCTGCAAAACCCCATTCCACACCAAGGAGTGATAAACACCTAACATGACATGCAACCTACCCCACCACAGTTGGGACAGTATCTCAATCCAAACAATCTCGTAGATCATACTATCCTCATCACTAGTGAAGAAGAAATCCTTCTAGAAACACGTAGTTGTCAATACTGTGCACCCGCTGAATCTCCTCCCATTTCCCCAAAAACAATCCCGACACCAACGGGACCCCATTTGATGATCCCTCATCCTAACACGGAAACACCTCTTTGCATCCCTCGCATCCCATTATGTTGGAATGTCCACAACCCACAGGCGAGGGTAGCTCATAATTACAGTTTGATCGATGACTTAGCACAGTCCCCGACTTCCATGTCAGTCTTAGAGGTATTTCAAACTTTTCCTGCTTAGAGAAAATCATTACTTTCCTCCTTGGGGGCAGTCGACCCCGCGGATACCCAACTCATCACATTTGATCTTAACAAAAGAGAACCTCATCTCCCCACTCCAATCGTTTTTCAAATCCCAATGAAAATTTGGAACATTACAGTTCATCGGTGCATCATTGATGAAGGTCCATCCACATGCATCATGTCTAAGTCAATATGGAAGAAACTTGGCTCCCCTGAACTCATACCATCTACCATTACCTTAAGAGCTTATGAAGGACGACCATCTTCTCCCGAAGGGCTCTTCCAAAATGTCCCTGTAGAACTCGGGGGCAAGACCATTCTCATTGACATTGAAGTTATCGATGACCCACTTGATTACAATATCTTGTTCAGTCATAGCTACATGTATGCTATGAAGGCAGTTGCCTCTTCCGTCTTTCAAACCATGATGTTCCCTCATAACAGGAAGATCATTACCATCGATCAAGTTTCACATTATGAGCCTAACCCTTTCGCCAACATCGATAACATCCTTCCTTTTATCCATACTAATCATGAGATGTACCCACTCATTGAAATGGGGCCCATAATTTTCAAAGACCCATCCTTGTTTGGAACTTACCATGGTGCACCACCACTCCTTCATCCTTTCAATCAGGTATGTGTCGTCTCATCCAAAGGAACTAACATTGAGGGTACCCTTCCTCCCAGTGAGGTTTCTCTTATATCTGACATCCCACTAGTCGCAGAGCCCTTCCCTCATGAACCTACTACAGACTTGTCGACTCCACTAGTTCATGATTTCACAGCACCCCAAGGCTATATCCCAGTTTGGGAGATAGTTCCCCAAGCCATTACTCAAATCCCCTTCTTTTACCCCCCACCAGGCGTACAAGTGTTCCAAGTAGCCACAACACTTACCCTCCCTAATATGGTGCTAGTAATCCCAGTTTGGTATTTACATCCACCAGAGATGGTTCCTCAACCATCCCTTCCCCCCCAAACATAAGGAATCCCAATGCAGATTCCCATACTCACTCCTACCATTCCCCCTACACCCCCACTCACTAACCTCCCTGCCCCAGCTGGGGGCAGGCAAAAGAAGAAGGATCCCACAACTCCACTTCCCCCATGCATCCAACTTCCTTGTGCACTATGTGAGAAAGATGGACACCCAACCAACAAATTCCCATCTCTACCCAAGTTATGTAACCTAATTCAACTCAATAAAAAACCATCACCATTCATCACTTTATCAAGTGCTGCCACTACCTCCCCTAATATAATTAGCAAAGGACTATGAACCAAATTCGCTTGTGCCATATGTTTAGAATATGGCCATTGTACACACCATTGCCTAGTGCTACCTCACTTCCAAAAGACATTAGTAGTAGTATGCCAAAGATTCTAGCATGAACCCAATCCAGATACATCATCCCTACCAAACATCACTGACATCCATTATGTCACAACTTTAGTCAACGAACGTATGAGATGCCCTTTCTCTCTATGTGAATCCTTAGATCATTTCACATATCAATGTCCTATGATCATTGAATATAGGCAATGCCACATGACCCTGATTCAAACTCCTACACCCCTTACAGAATCGATGATTGACCTTACCCCATCACTAGAGATTCTTCATATTGTTTCTCCTGAACCAGAAGCACTCCCTATTCCTCCATAGTTATTGGATGACTTATACGAGGATTTACCCCAAATACCCCCAATTCTCCCATTCATTTCCCCACGAAAATTTTACATCGAACTACCACTTATAATCCTCAGTATCTCAATATTTGGTTTATGTCAAGCGAACCATCACAATCTCATTGTGTCATTCCCCCTGCTTCTTCATCACCACAGGACAACCACATGGTAACAATCAACGATATCACTCTTTTAGATCCCTTGTATTCCTTCCAATTCCACTATGACAAGAACATACTCGAGGAACTAACCACCCCTGACTACCCATGGGATGTGCTACACCATAGAGCACTCTTATTTTCACAGGAATCCTTCAAGCCTCCTAACCAACACCCCATATACGCAATCGAAACCAAGGATTTTATCCCATCAAGGCATATCGACTGGTTCAACAACCCCATCCCTGCCCTTGATGCTTTTGAAGAAGGCAATATGACCAACATTTCCCCTACCATCAAAATCGATATTTCCATAAAAAAACGAAGTCGTCGAGGAAATTACCATTGGCGCCGCATGCACCCTTGACGAAATCATCGCCTACAAAACCCTCTTCCAAGAATACCGGGATATTTTTGACTGGTCATACACAGAGATGCCTTGCCTTGATCCCTCTATTGTTGAATATTGCATAGACACCTGGCTCGATATCACACTAGTTTGCCAAAAAAAATGACTGCTAGAACCATCCAAAGCAATGACCATTAAAGCCGAGATTGGAAAATTACAAGCGGTGGGGTTCATCTACCCCATCGCCTATACCTCATGGGTTTCCAACCCTGTAACCATTAACAAAAAATAGGACACTATCTGTGTATGCACAGAATTTCATGATCTCAATCACACCTGTCCCAAAGACAACTTTCCAACGCCTTTCATCGATCAAATTATCGATGATTGTGCAGGCCAAGAGGATCTATCCTTCATGGACGGTTTCTCTAGCTATAACCAAATCCAAATTCATCCAGTCGATCAATACAAAACTGCATTCACCACCCCTTGGGGTACTTTTTCATATCGGGTCATGCCTTTTGGCCTAAAAAATGTTGGTGCAACTTTCTAATGGGCTATGACATACATTTTTCACGATCTGGCTCATATCCTCCTCGCATACTTGGACGATCTCACTGCTCGATCCAAAAACTTCACCCAACATCTTGATGATTTACGGATCATCTTCCAATGGTGTCGTCAGTACAACATCTGCTTGAACCCTCTCAAGTGCATGCTCTACGTCACTGCTTGGTGCCTCCTCAGATTCATTGTTTCCCAAAGAGATATTACTGTGGATCCCCTCAAAGTCCAGGCCATCATAGAAATTCCACCCCCTCGGAATTTACCCCAACTCCAAAGCCTACAAGGAAAAGATAACTTTTTACGGTGATTTTTCGTAGACTATGCCACTCAAGCACACAGTTTACTTTGCTTAGGATGACATGACATCCCATTCCACTAGGATTAACATGCCCAAAAATCTTTCAACGATCTTAAAATGACACTCTCCAATGCCCCTTTAATTAGTTCACCTGACTATAATCGCGACTATATATTCTACATATTAGCGTCAACAGTCTCAATAGCAGGAGTTCTCATTCAAATCGACGATGATGATCATGAGCATGCCATTTACTACATTAGTAAAAACTTCTCAGGGCCACCCTTGAAGTATAATCACGAAGACAAACTTTCCCTTGCGGTCATCCTCGCAATCCAGAAACTGTGCCATTACATTCTGCTTCACACAATGAAAGTCATAGTAGATTCCAACCCCATGCAATACTTTCTCAGTCGTCGGCAAATTAACAGTAAATTTTCCCGATGGATCGTTATCCTTCAAGTGTACAATCTCGAATTTTCAACACCCAAGAGAAAGAAATATTTCATCCTCGTCAAACCCATCACAGCCTTCCCCTCCGATACTACCAATTCCCCCGTCAATACCGACTTCCCTAATGGACATCTCTTTTACATCACTTCAGATGATCCTTGTTACGGTGACCTCCTCGTCTACCTCCGAACTCAAAAGTTCAGTAACCACCTCTCATGAGATGATCGTTATCGCATCCACCACCAGGCCCCCCACTATCTCCTCTTTGGAGATATCTTATATCGGTAAGGGATCGACACCATGCTCCGTTGATGCTTGACTATTGACGAGTCCGATAGAGTCTTGAATGAATACCATAGCGACACATCATCCGAGCAGGTTACTTTTGGCCTACATTGTTTCATGATTGCATTCATGTTGTGAAGCGATGCAATAAATGTTATCTTTACGCCAACAAAGCACGAGCACCACCTTCTCTTCTCCACCCAATCATTACTGTAGTCCCCTTTTGTAAATGGGCATCAACTTCATGACTTGTAACCCCCCATCCAACAATGGACACAAATACATCATTGTCACAGTCGATTACTTCACAAAGTGGGTTGAAGCTATGCCTACCTTCAACAACACCGCTAACACCACCGCGTGTTTTTTCTTTAATCACGTCATATCTTTCTTTGGAGTACCACTCCAACTAGTCTCTGATCATGGGAAACATTTCAAGAATGAGATTTTCGTCGAACTCTCATCCTGGTTAGGGTTCTTCCACGAGTTTGCCTCACCATATTACCCTCAGTCCAATAGACAGGTTGAAGCAGTTAACAAGGTCCTCAAGACCATGTTACAGCGCACGGTTAACAGACATAAGACCAATTTTCATCATATGTTATTTTTCGTGCTATGGGCTTACCATATGGCCATGAAAATGACCACTAGTTTCACACCATTTCATCTAGTCCATGGGTTTGAGGCCACTCTTCCTATCGAGTGTGAAATTCCCACCTTGTGAAATGCAATTGAGCTATTACCCAACACTGCTCCAATGGAGAAGCATTTTCTGAACTTAGAGTCCCTGCATGGAGATCACCAATCTTCATTACAGACTAATGAGGCAGCCAAAAAATGGACAAAGACCACCTTTGATCGCCATGTCAACCTTCACTCATTTCATGAAGGCGACCTCGTCCTTGCTTACGATATCACTCACGATACCCTCGGTCATGGAAAATTCAAGTCACTGTGGCATGGCCACTACATTATCCAACATTTCATCACCAAAGGTGCGTACATCATGACTTCCCCCGAGGGCCTCTCTCTCAAAGAACCCATCAACGAGTTATACTTAAAGAAATTTTATGCCTAAGCATAGCCATTCTACATTAGGTTATTTCTTTTATAGTGTTTATAATCTTTTTTCCATCCCTCACATCTAAACTATCATTTATGTTATTGACATATGCTTCCTCCACCAACCTACCACATCGGTTATGCCGACGGCGCTAGTCGTTGGACACAAAATATCGCTTCGGTAGCTTGGGCCTTCTATTCCCCCTCACTTTATTTTCTCCACTCTAGCGGCATATGTTTGGGTTCAACAACAAACAACCAATATGAGTACACTACCATCATTTTCCTCCTCAACGATGCCAACCATCATCGTATTCGTCACCTTAGCATCTTAGTGGACTCCCAACTAGTCGTCCTCCAGCTCAACAATGTGTACCGTGTCCACGATCCTTACCTTTTTCGCAAATACCTGCAAGTTAGACTTTTATCTCGACATTTTGATTTCATTACATTCACACATATTCCAAGACAATCTCATAAAATCACAAATAACCTAGATAACATTGTACTATATTGGCATATATCACATCAAGATACCTTTACACATACATAAACCATCAAGAGCCTGTCACAACATATATAGATTAGACCTCATAAATAAACATTAAAAGACAAAAATTCTCACACACATGTGAACATCACAAAGACCCCAAAATGTATATCCATATATATATATATATATATAAATTGGTCAACATTTCCATCAAAATGTTTACAGATAAACATAGTACATCTTATACAAAATCTGTAGGCCAGAGAACCACCTCGGTACAAAACTAGTGTCACTACACCAAACGGGCTCACCAACCTATGTAAATATGAAAAAATATACAAAGAGACACTCATGGTTCCTCTAGCGCACCACCTCCTAGCCCTCCCTCAGGTGGTGGTGCCCCACCCGCTACCGGTCCCTCTGGACCTAGAGGTAACCGCCCAGTCATCGCAGCACCTGCTACTGCTGCACGTCGAACCACGGTCCGCCACATCAGTGGAACTCCCACACACTTCTCTAAGATGCCCTTGTCCTGGATGTATGACCACATGCCCTCAGGCACTCCCTATAGTACCGCCTCCAAGCAATGACAAATATCTTCAAAATCTCCCCCGGCCTCGGCCAGAGGAGCATGTGATGGCTCGACACTAGGGTCATCAGAAAGGCGTCTCCTAGCCTCTCTCTCATCACTGGCTGGTCTCACCTCAATGTCCTCACACTGACGTCTCTCTCCTGCCCATGGCTCTCCCCACAAAGGCCTCACTGACCCCTAACGAGCTGGCGCTCTAACCAACTCAACCTCATGCCTGCGAGGTCCCACATCTGCACATACAAACAACCAAAAGATAGTATCAACATCTATACAAAATACACATGTCATACTATCTAAAATCAAAATATCCAAAAAATCACAACAAACCTCGGTGGTTGAACACCTCTCTTAGAGGTAACACCATATTCAGATCACCCTGAAAGTCCACCCCACAGTATGGATATTGTGGTATGATTTGCGACATATGACCTTGGTTGTGAAAAAATGGCCACCCTCACCAGCACCGTGGTGAATCAAAATCCCCAACCACCACATCAATCGTGGCTCTCATGCACTAGGTGTGCCCAATAATACTCTAGGGTGCAACATTGACACCCTCTCCAAAAATCAGGCCACCAAGATTGACCCAAAGGAAAAGTCCCCTGAGTCTGCAACCCGACACTTGTCAAGTTATCCTACCATATTGGCATGCAACATCAAGCCCTAGGAAAAATGCTCTCATGCCAGTGCCCTCCCCATAATCCTCAGCTAACCACCATTGATCCACTGAGTCACAAAGGACCCATATACCCTCACAATCATCACTACTACACAACAATGAACTAAAGCATCCATAGCCTCGACACTCACTATAGAGCCTAACATAAATTCATCTCTCAAACAATACCTCCTGCCCAAGGTAGCAAACTACCCATCCCTAGGTAATACAGGCTCCACCGATAGGGGCATTCCCCAAAAAGGGAGCCCAGTCAGAAAATACACATCCTCCACCACAGTGAAGGTCAACTGCTCACCTTGCACCATAAAACAATGTAGATCTAGACTCCACATCTATATCAAGAACTATAGGAGGTACTCTTAGGCCCATATCAAGGGGCACTCAAAGAACTTCAGCAGCCCACAAGCTAGTGAACCGATATCGTCCCAATGATCACCTGAAACCACAAAATCCAGTTCTCTATCAGCCATCTTGAACATAAACACATTAAAATCTCCAAAAAATATGAGTTTTTCACCCGTTAGCCTTGCCACAAAGGCGTGGTTGTTTAAACCCATAGGTGTGCACATATGCACGTCTGTTCACCCCACAGGCGCACACACATGCACGCCTGTTCACCCCACAGGAATGCACACATGCATGCCTGTTCATACCACAGGTGTGCACACATGCATGCCTATTCATCCCACAAGCACACATGTCCACACACCTGTCGGCCATATAGCAGTGCCTTCATGCGCCCCTGTCACATACACAGGCATGCATGTCCACTACACAGCTGCGCACCCATGCATAGTTGTTTAGCTAACATGCGTGCATAACATGTGTGCCTACTTCCCTCCTTAGGGAAAATTTGTACGTAGATATCTGGATAACAGGTGCACACAAATGTGTGCATATTTCCAGATCACCCACGCACTAGGGGCGCACACCCACAAAAATCCCTGTACTACCCTCCGTACAAGCCCTGCTCACAAAAAGAAAACCTAATTCTATGCAGGACGATAAGACCACTAACCTGAAGCTCGTTGGTCCTGAATCGACTACCTCGTTCTCCTGGAATCTCCAAATCTTCTCTAAATATCTCTTTCCCATCCACTCTAATAGAAGGTACAAATGAGATGGCAATGTGGGCCCTACAACTATATATAACCCTTTTCTCCAAATATCCAAACCCCATTCTGGGAGCTCCGGGTGTCCATTTTTCGATCTGTCTTCAGCCATGGGATCAACATCCTGTCCTCTACATCAAGACAGTCCCTGGGCCATTTTTTATCCTTAGCCCCCGAGGCACCATTTTTCCATACCCCGTCTAGGTACACATGCTCATGTTCAAAATTATCAAATAAATGATTATATGTTCGATTCTCTTTAGATATTGTTCACATCGGGTATTTGGTTTTCATGTGTGCAGGTACATGGTCTTCATCCACCAGCGCAACCCCTTCAGGTATATAATCAACACTGGCATGTAATCATTCCCTCTGAATCTCAGTTGCATCTCTAGTCACACCCCCTAAAATTTTCCTTTAGGGTCTCTATATCTGGCTCTGCAGTACTATCACCTCCACTGCATTTTGGCACTGTCACCTGGTATCATTGTCCCCCCACATGAGTTTTCCCATTCATAGCCCCCCTTGGTACTTTGACACTCATGCTATTTTCACCCCCTAGGGATGGGAGTCTTGATAGTCTTATGCATTTTTGAGAATTAACCACATACTCATTCTCCTCATTTTGCTAGCTTTCCCAATGGACTCCCAGGTTATCTCTTCAAGGTCCTATTTTGACTAAACCTCTATAGTATCATTATCCCTCCATTTCATCCACAATCAGTTCGCCCATCCACAAATTTCCCTCCATTCCATCTACTTCATACAAAAACCCACCCATAGGGCCCCCAACCTCCACCAGTTCTCCAAGAAAATTGCTCCCTAACCGGCCCAACCATATTGCATTGGGGCACCCGTTTCTGTATTTGTACACTCATACCAAATTATTATTTATTCATTTGGTAATTGTAAAAATCCTTTGTTTCCAACATTTACATATCTTTTTGTCGTCACCATTGGCAACCTTCTTCCCTTTTTGGCAAACACAGCCCATGTCACCCTTGGTTGGGGAACTCCTTATCATATACTCCTATTAACATCGTCCATAAACTCTGAGTGTTCCACGGGCCACCTACCTCTTCTCTCTGAGTTTGTTTACTTTGTCCCACCTCTGGCACAAATTATCCCACATCCTGTTGTCCCCCTGACACTCGATCTAGTTGAACGGTTGTGGCCACTTATACTTTGGATATATCCCCAACCAAGGGTAGCCTTGAGTCTCCACACATATTAACTTCGTCCATGTACCTCCTCAGTGCCTAACCTCACCTTGTAGATTTCACGAAGCCCTTTGCTTCTTGGAGTCACGTCTCCCTTTTTGTCGACATCAACATAGTTTCCAGAAGGGCGATAGTATCTTGACTCTCATTAGCTTTCCAATGAGAGGTCTCAGAGGGAACAGGGAGAACCATAATTGCTCCTATTGTCATTGACCCCCATAACATTCGACTTCAACACTTTCTCATATTACAGTGGGTCTTACTTTGCGACTATTGCAGTTGTTTCTTATATTCACCAAATACCTCTGAACTTGGTTGGGCTATCAATGCCCACAACATCCGTGATACTTCTTATAGGTGTCCTTGCCTACTGTTTAGAGTATGTTCCTCATTAGACTTGTCCTATTCCTTTATCAAAACCGCCCCCAAAGGCATTGCAGTGATCTACATCAACACATAGTTTCAGCTACTATACAACACCCTTTTTTAGTTACATGACACGAGCATGGGGCATGCCCACCTCGTTCATACACAATTTATGTTACACACCTTGAAAAAAATCGGGTCCTACAGGTTCCCTTCTCCCTCCAATGGGTCACTCTTGATACTCTCACTATCGCTCTTTCTTAAAATGGTACTCTTAGTAGAAGAAATATTGATGAATTTTGGCTATATGTATGCTCCTAACCTCATCCATTAGGGGGCATCTATTATCACTGAAATTTCATCCGCAAATGGTTACAGGAATCCATCATCTTCAAACAGTTATGAGTCCACCCATGGACCAAAATTACCAAAAAAAAATTTCCAAAAAGTCCAAAACTATACAACCAGTTATAAAATCAAGGTGCATTATGACTACATAGGGCGCGTGCACACATGCACCATTCAGAAATGCAAGAAACACACACATGTGCATGATGCGCGACTGTGGTTGCTAAAAACCGCGCACACCTAATAACGACACATTTATGAGAATGGTCGGCCTCCCACCCACTTATGGTTCAGCTTCCAAGTTGATTTGACATCCAAATTTTGGCTGGATTCGACTAGGTGGCTGGTCAAAGACCTAAAGGTGCCCTAAACAATCCCTTTTCACACTAAAAGCTGGTTTCACAATACCTGAAAGTGGTGCTATAAAACAAGGCCATGGGTGCACTACATTTTCAAGGAATTCATTTGCAAGATTATGATGCTGCTATTCTCTTGAGGAATCCTCTTTTGTCATCAAGAGAATACTAGCATCATTACATTTGAGCAATCCACCTCACTTTTTGAGTGGATTAGCTTGGGATTCTTTCAACATTTCTTTCAAGTTTCAAAGTTGTAAGAAGAGCTCAGTTGTGGGGGTCCAAGAGCCCTCCCTTGGAGGAAGAAGGGACCCAAAGTCCTCTTTCTTCTTGGTGTTTTCTTTTTACTAATATAATCATTTCCATTGGTGACATGAGTCTTGTTTGTTTCTTGTTCTTATGTCCTTATGCTCAATAGTTTAGTTGTTCTTTCATTTTATAGTTTAATTCTTAGCTTAGTCTTTTATGTTTCTTTTTCTAACCCTTTCCTTCACTATTGTCTTTCTTAGATAACCCAACTAATCTTGTAAGCACCTATGTTTTGCCCATTTAGGTGACAAAAGAGGTGCAACACAATGTTTCAGATCTTCAAATTCTTTCTACTATGATTTAGATGATCCAAATTATTTGCACAAAATGAGAGCGGAGATATAACACAAAAATATCTAGAGATATTGAAAGAGAGACAATAATATAACGGAGATATATCAAAAATATTACAAGAGGCACACATATACATTAATACACAGTTTTTATTAATGTGAAAAATGTATATAACTATAAAAATATAGAGTGAAATACTCGCTAGAATGGAGGCAACTTATCTCTAAAAAAATATATGATGACTACTCGCATTCGCAAGAAGATGATTTTACAATGAGGATCCAAAGGGGAAAAATCATGGACATCCAATGGGGAAACATCACATAATAGCTCATCCTTGAAGGGTTGGGTGCCGTATGACAATCAAAACTGTTGGATGACACAAATATATCGTCCCTGGAGAAGCCACCCGATGTTGAAGCCACCCAATGTTGTATGGTTGTAGGTGTGGTGTTGTCGACAATCCCAATTGTTTGATGAACTCTATTGAGATGACATTCTTATGGATTCTTCTATCAACGATAAAATGAAGTGGGGTCCCATTCAACCACATCTGTGAATGAAAAATGCACTCCCCCTCTTCAAGATCTATTGGTTCTTCTAGTTGAATTGTTTCGATCATGAAAATAACAGTGGGATCTGTGTCGATGATCTGTCTTCTATTAGTATTTTCTGAATCATATTCTGAATCAAGTTTTGGCTCCTTGTATTTGATATCGTCCACCAATGAATTTTTTGAGTGACATTCATCGATGTTGTGTGGGGGGTTTTGTGGAAATCACACCATTTTCCAGTGTCCTTCTTCATCTTTCTATTACCCTTCTTTTCCTATGGCTTGGGCTGGTTTTTTGAAGGTTGGTTGTTAGGGTTGTCTTTACCATAGTTTGGTTGTTATGGATTTGTAGACCTGAACTCTTGCTTGTTCTGGTGCTTAAAGTTTTGCTCGATTTTAACATCATATCGATAAGCAGCACCGAGTGATGAGATGTCCAGAAAATCCATTTTAGTTTGGATGTATTTATGTAGATCCCCACGATATTTTAGAACCAAATGTCACTCAAAGTATTTGATACCCATCTTGGTGCGCAAGGTATGAAAGGTATTGGTGAACTCCATCACTTATTTTCCCCTCTCTTGATGCAGCGTGGTCCATATCATGTATTTTTCTTTATATTTTCCAATAGGGTAATATTTTTCATTGACCGCACACAAAACAAAATCCCAAGTGGGCTCAGCCCCATATATTTCAGACTCCTCTGTCGAACTTTTCTCCTTGTTATCACTAAAATTACATCGCAACATTGCATGCAAATGGTTACAGGAATACATCTCCAAAACACCTATTAGTTCACCTGCAGCACTAAAAATGCATTTCTAAGGGGGGGAAACTATACTATTGGTCAAAAATTGACATGCGTTGAAACACTAAAGGAAGTGCATGCACAGTGCACAGGACAAAGAAGCTCGTAGAGCGCACAATGTGCCATATGTGCGAACATGTACGAGAAAATTTGTGCACTCCTATGAACGATGCATTTATGGTTCTTATCATCCCCTCACCCACTTCTAGACTAGCTACCAACTCGATTTGACCCTCAAATCCGAGCTGAATCTGAATGGGGGATGGTCGAAGACCTAAGGGTGCCCTAAAGGGACCCTTTTCTACACTAAGAACCAGTTGGATATTTCCTCAAAGACATGATATAAATGAATGCCATGGGTGCAATAACAATTTAATAATCTCATAGTATTGTTATTCTATCTCAATCCTGCTTCAAGAAACCTCTTTTATTCTTGGAGCATTCTAGCAACATTCCAATAAGTTATTCCACTCACCTCTTGAGAGAATAGGATTGGATTTCTTCACCATTTTCTTTCTATTTTATCATTGTAAGAAGAGCTCTAAAATAGGGGACTAAAGAGCCCTCCCAAGGAGGAAGAGGGGACCATAAGTCCTCCTTTCTCTATGGTGTTTGACAACTAATATAGTTATCCATTGGTGGTATAATCTCGGTCATTTGGTTGATGGATTTCGGTTGAAAGTTTCTTATGCATTTTAGTTTTATTTCTTTAGTTATTTCCTTAGTTGTTTCTAGTTTAGTTGTTTGTTTATTTAATGCTCTTGAATTGTTTAATTCATACACTAACCTCTTTCTTGTCTAACAGGCCCAACTATACCTGTAAGTGCCCTTGTTTTGCTCACCAAAGTGACAAAACAAACACAACAGATTGGCGACCATACTGGGGATAAGACATCAATTTCCTCCCTATTTGGGTTGTTTGAGCACTTATTTTTGACCCATTGTCCTTGTAGGAACCAAAATCATCCTAGCCTTACCTGTCAAGAGCTCAGTTTGGAAATGGAGGAGGCGAATTCCACTTAAAATCCCCCCCCCCGACGCGTTTTAGAATGTGCGTGGGTGTTCCAACCCACAAACATGCATTCTAATAATTGTGCACCAACAACACTTCATTTCTTTGCACACTGTGTGCCAAAATGTTCTCGTTTCTCTACGCATTGTATGCTCACTGCGCTTATGTCTAAACTGTAACCCGCACATTTGTCCATAATTCCAAAATTATAAGAGTTGTTGTGATGGTTTGAAGGCCCCTAGCCTTCAAAATCTTGATTTTTTGCAAATTGTAAATGCACTACACTTAGATTCCTTTCCCACACATGGATGGCTTGTTTTGATTGTTTTGATTGTAAAAGTTAAGTTAAGAGTTTTTTCTATCACATATAAAAACACTTGCTTTGGGACCAAAAATAAACTTTAATCATTGAGTATGTTATTCTCTCGCACCATAGAGAGATATTGAGAATTAGAAAGGTGTTTAAGGGGACATTTCATCTCCCTTAAAAAACAATTTAGGAGAGGACAAATCCCCCCTAGGGCTCCTCTTAGTTTCTTTCAAAACATCTTAAATTTGTAAGGGCCGATACATGCCCAGATGTTGCAAAATTAGGATAGTTTTTGAACTTACTTTCTTAGTTTACATCACTAGGAGATTTTAAAGATCAAAGTAGCGGGCCCATACATGTCCACATGCTTACAATCTAGGATAGTTTTCAAATCTTTCTTAGAGTAAACCACATTAGGGATTTTAAAGGATTGGTAAAGACCCATATGTCCACATGCTAGTTCTCTTAGGGATTTTAAAATTCCACAAGGTTGTACCAAGGACATCTAGTAAGATAGGTAATCAAGATTTGTAAGGACCACAAGAAGTTCACATGTTGCAAATTGACACCTAACTTATTAAAAATTTGGCACATTTTATCACTTTCACACACACAAAGTCACTCCTCACTCACATAATTTCATATTGAATTGTGGAGGTTGAAGTAGGCTTCCTCCAAAGGGATTCTGAAATGTCCCACTATTTCTTGAAGAAAATATCCACACCCACTTAATTCAAATGATATTGTCTCACACCCCCAATCTCTCAACCCACCACATCTAAAAAATTTCTAAAAAATCACTAATTGTTCCTCCAGAGGACGTGCCAAAAGAAATTTTTAGTCTAGGTAGGATATTTGGGGTAGGCATCCAAATAACCCCCCGTTATCTGGTTCTCACATCTTCAATCATTAAAAGTTAACAAATAGGGAACCTGTTGACGGGCGAAATTGACCGTCCGTCAACTGAGAGAGTGGAGCCGGTCTGGGGTTATCTAATAACCCAAGACATTTGGAATGAACCACCTTGATGGGTTTAGTGGCTCTGTTAGCCATTCTAAGGTCTTAGGAAAACCAAAGAGAAAACTAATCTAAACTAACTAATCTAACTAAAACTAAATAAAACAAACTAAACTAACTAACAATAAACAAAACTAAMTAATRAACTAATCTAATTRAAACTAACTATTAAACARACTAWCTAATMTACTATCTATATATACAAACTACTAACTAATACTATACTAACTATTAATCAACTATCTAACTACTAACTGCAATATCACTTATTCACAAAAAGTAYMATATAAACAATTTACAGATTTAATTAAAACCTRCAAAACTCATGAATATTCTGCCCTAAGACAGCGAGAGATATTTTTGTTGATTTTTTTATTTTATAAATAAGAAATAAAACTTACTGAAATTAAACAATCTAATATACTAAACACACATATATCTAACTAAACTTATATATAAACTAAACTACTAATAAATACACTAAACAAACAAATGACAAACTAACCTGGAAACGCTCCAAATTTGTCCGGTGTAAGATGACTTCCAAGCTGGTCGGAGGAAGGAAACTTGCACCGGATGATCCATAAGATTCTCGTAAACGATAGATGCAATGCTCTTTGAGTTGTTAACAAGAAAAACAAGACATAATAAATCATAACAATTATATGATTTATAAATCTGTTCAATAAGGGAAACCTATTATGCAAAAACTTATACTTAATAATTCAACTTATGAAGAAGAGAAATCTGTCATTCACAAATTGGATTAAGAAATTCCTATGTTTTTTAAACAATTGGAAGAAATCAGATATGGATTATATTGATTAAATTATATCATTTTCAAAAGACTAAGATAGCTAAAGTAGTCATTAACCAAATGAAAATAGATACACATAAAGATAAAACAAAATATTGATATCATGAAAAGCTAAAGTTGTAGCAGAATATCAAATTTTGTCTCAGTCTGTATTAGAATTCCATATCCTTGTTCTCCCATGAATGAGGATCATATTATTACAATATTAATGAGCATTTCTAAGTTTTTTCACAGGGTAAAACCTCCCTGTGGATAGTATCAAACTGTTTACATAATCTGGGAAGATATTCCCAAAATCAACTAAACTAGGAAACTAAAATGAAACCAAAATATTTCAAATATCCTCTAACTGCTCATCAAATCCAATGCAATTTTGAATTCACCTGTAATGGACCAAAAATAACAAGTTAGAGAGATATTTTATTAGCAAAACAATAAAAACTTAATTCTATAGACTTAGCTACAGAATCATCTGATTATGTAGCTAGTCTAAAATAACATACAGAATCGGAATTAAAATCAAATCGAATCTTTGAATGAGGTTTTTAATTCAATTGACATCCAATAATTACTTGAGAATGAATCAAAATGATTTTATCATTTAACATCAAACATGATCAAAATTGATTCAACCGAACACAGAAATAGGAATACTTTGTTCTTTTGTTACCATAAAATCGGGTCTTTCATAATCGAACAGTAACAAGACTGTTTCACATCCAATTGAAATAGATAATGAAACATATCGTATGTAATACGATCTAATCCAACACAACCATTTTCCACTTGTTATAGTTCTAACGATATAGCAACAAGATTCAAATCATTTAATCGAATGCAAAGAAGAACTACTTTGTTTCGATTATTATTACAAGTCGGGTAAATAAAATCTTATGTAACAGCATCATAATCATTTCTCAACAAATTGAATGAGATCATTTTGACATTCAATCGAAAACATAACAAATCACAAAGACTTCGTTATACTTGTCTCATCAACAGGAGAAATAATCGCATCGAACAAGATTACCATAATAACTGTATAGCAAAAGATTTAAATTGTGAATGAATTCAAACCAAAGCTAACACATAGTCAAAATGTAACAAGATCAAACAAAATTTGTCATAGATTTCAATCATTTATCCTTTCACTGTAAAAAGATAGGATCAGTTAATTTCGATCACAATTTGTTTCAATCAAACGAATCGTAACAGAGTTTGACCAATTCATTTCACAAATCTAAAAAACAGAGTATTAATTAGAATCTGGACTCGATTCATAAAACGAACTTGCCAATTTAGAACAAAAACGAATCGATTTGCTAATATTTTCACACAGTGTTATGATTTGGATTCATTTCCCGATTCGGGCACGAGTGGCATCTGAGTGTATTTCTTTCATCAAATGGATACAAAGTCATTCTCATTAACTTGGAATCAATCAAATATAGAACAACATCGTAACATGTATCCTCCCGAAACATTTACCAATCATAGCATACCAATGATAATGAAATCGAATCTGAGAAAAAATCTTAACAATCAAACTTAATCAAACCATTTATGCCACATGGATCATAACCAAATCAAATCTGAGCATGACACAAACCAATTCATTTGGGGGCAAACTATTAATTTTATAAACTAGTCAATCAAATCTCAAAGCATACCACTCAAATCCAATCGAAATCTATTGATTTCTATACTGGGAATAATCAAATCGTATATTGAATCAAGATTTGTTTCTATTCAAAGCAAAGCTATATATAGAATACACGCAATATAACAGAGCTATTCACAATGTAAAAAGAATTGTTTAGAAACTGAATCACAAACATTATATCAACCTAGATTATTTACAAAATGAAATGAAATTTTCCATACTTGTGTAGCGACGAGACCACTTGATTATGCCAGCTTAGAATTCACAATGGTCGTGGTTGATTCCACATTCTTGAACAAGATAGAGCTGATTGTCTTCCGTTTTTTATCCACTGCTTGAAGCTTGGCTTTTTGTCTAGTTAGCAGTGCAATCTGGTCTTCTAGTGACTGAATCTTTGATTGGAGCATTGGAACATCATTATAATATCGCTCCAACCATGAATTGCATTGATCACAGGGTGACACTGTAGGTTTAGACAGAGAAGGAGAGGATTTGGGCAAATGACCAAAGGTTTCACAAGGCAACTTAATGCCTGGGTAGTTAGGGTCATCTTGTAGGCAGGGGGATAGGTTTGACACAAAATCATACGAGGGTTTGGCACACAAACCTTGCGAATAGGGATATTCGCTAGCCAAGAAACGCTCCACTTCTGAATCAGAGTCCTCACTCAACATGATAGGGTTAAGCTTGACAGGGGTTTTTGGCTTGTTCCTTGCCATCCGTGAAATCAAATGTGCATTCTTTTTCCCTTTGGAGTTTGCAGTGAGGTTTGGCTTGGGATTTTTGCCCATAGGCTTAACAGTCTCAAAATTCTTAGACACAGTGTGGGGTAAGTCGATAGGAGGGTCGGCCGAGGGTTTATTTAGAAGGACATGGTAGGGTACTCGGGGTACAACCTTGACCTCGCTCACCACAGTTTTGTCAACCTGTGTAAGGTTCGAATCCTCGAAACCATTCCGAGCAACAAAATTGTTCCAACAATCATCGAGCAGACTCAAATGACAGACAACAATAAGCTTCACCAACCCATAATGAAAAAGGCTACTATCAACCTGGTTCCTTTTGTACTTATTCGACATTTTAAACAGGCTTCTATGCAAATAATAGGGCATATTAAGATGATAACCCATAAAAACCATAAGAAAACACAGGTGGTGTAGGAACACAAACCCACAGCGACCTTCGCAGGTCACAAATTGCTTGATTATCATCAATAAATCATGCCAACATTGTTTGAGCATAGTTACAGGCAAACCTTTATCATAGGAAGTGATTTTGCGTGACTGGAAGAGCAGTGTCCACAGGACCTCTTCGACTTTGCAATTCTTGGACCATCGTTGTCCAGTGGCAGGCAAACCCGTAGCAATACTGATAAATTGTTCATCAATTTCCAATTGTATATCGCCGACATTGGCTCAATGGCCATCGAAGGTCATAGCAAACTGTCGAACCACACAAAGGTTAAAACCCTTGAAACGTTCCACAAAGGTAATCCATCCACTGTCTGCCAAATCTTGGCAGGCATTATCAAACATCAACAGGGCCTGTTTGCCATTGGGTTCAATTCACACGACTGGTGCCATGGAGTTGAATGCATGGTAAGGGAAGGGTTCAAATAGGAGCAGAGCTATTCGGTGTAACAACAATGAACGAGCAAAAGGGGGTAAGTGTTAATGCGCACATGCGAGGGTGGTGGAGTCATTCACTACCATGCAAAACACTTATGGTCAAAGTACAACCGTCAATATAGTTGTTCAATTCATAATAGTGGATTATCCATTAAGTCAGGTGTACAACTAATCAAATGCAATATGCATACCAATGCGCGCTAACACTATGCCATAGTGTTCAAAACATTCGACGTATAAATCATACCAAAATCATTATGCGCCAATGTATTAATTCATATAATCAAAAGTTTAATCAAAGTGCCAAAACGAATTCGTATAGTTGACAAGACAATAAGCCATGAAAATATTATCATAAGGATTAGATCATATATATAAAAACAAAAATAAATCATAACCCCTATGCAATTCATAGAACCAATGATAAGGCATGTCATAAAAAATGTAAATCCAAATGCTCAATGCCTCACAAACTTAATAAAATCAAGTTATGCAATCAATATAAAAATTTCCAATGAGCATAGTTTAAAAGTCCTTTCAGTCACATAATGATAAACCAAAGGTACGTGAAATAGAAAATATCGATAAAAATATCATGTCAGTTCAGATGGTGATCGAAATGTGACTTCGAAAGGAAAAATTTTCACGCTTACAGTCGTGAAAACTTAATGAAGACAAATTTGCAAAAGTCGCAAGAGATGAAAATGCCGTCTATTTGAAAAATGCGACGAAAAACTTGATGTTCGCAAGACATAGGTGCAGGCAGCTTATAGGATCATACAAAAAATTGATTTGGCTTCCAACAATGGCGACACACTGGTAGAAGCAGTTATCTCTGTCAAAGATTAGGACATCAAAGAAAATTTCAACTCAAAAATAACAATCATAAAATCGTACTAACATCATCATTAATCATTTTTTCCCAACAGTGTTTTAAAAGATGAAAACTGATAACAATCTTAAGATCATCAAGTCATGATATTAAAGATAAAATCTTCAATACTGTTGGCATAGCCACTGCTACCAGCAGGCGTCCATAGCCTCGACAGGGTTTCCATTTAACCCACTCTAACATTTGTATCCTGTTAAGAAGTTCTAGATCATCATAAAGGACATTAAAGAGGTTTCTTATATATATATATATATATATATATATATCTTATTTTTTTTTTCAGATTTTCATGTACCCGACATTGCTTCACTGCTAGCAGGCCTGTTCAGTACCCCGACGAAGTTATCTTGGCACCATGCTTGCATTTACCCGCTGCCAGCAGACATGTTCAGTATCCCGGCAGGTTTACAAGCACTTCCCACAACTCTTTATTAATATTTTTTTTATTTTTTGTAGATAGCTGAGCGGGGTGATGTTGAAAGTCTTGATATTTTAGCATATTTTTAGACCTCATCAGAATTTTTTAGCACTGTCCTTTATTTATCTCCAGAAATGTTTTATTTACAAAACAACTTCCTAAGACAGGGAGACATCTTTTTAAGTCATTCCTTTATGGAAAAGGGACAGTGTAAAAAGATAATAGATGATCATGACAAACTTTTCTCACAGATTGAAATCATTAAACTTCTTTCAAACAACAAAATTTTCCAACATAGACATCAGTTTCATTGATGTTTGTACAAATTTTCAGAAGTTATTTCAGCGAAGAAATTTTTCTATTATCTTTGTCTGAATGGATCAGTGTACAGGTATGTGTATGTCTAAAAAAAACAAACTGATCAATCAAATCAAAAACAAAAACAAAAAGCAAACGCAAACGAAAAAAAAAGAAAAAATATATACAAAATATACAAGGGTAGTTATCAAGCAAAGTATCTCTTCAGGGCTTGGCCATTTACCGGATAGGTATCAAGCTTCCCTTCAAGATTCTGCAATCGAAAGGAACTAGGACCCAACTTTTCAGCAATTAAAAATGGCCCAAGCCATAAGTTTTGAAATTTGGTGTGCTCACCCTTTCCTTCGTGTGGTTTGTCCCACTTCAAAACGAGATCACCTACTTCAAAATTCCTATCAGAAGCAGACTTAGAATCGAACCATATTTTAATTAATTGTTGATGTTGATCTAACTTACACTTAGCTTGGGCTCTTACTTCTTCCAACTTCATCAAAGCGTTAATTCGACTTTCTAAAGAGGGACAATCTTCTTCTTGGACCTTTTGTGACAACTGAAGCGAAGGAAGAAGAATGTGAGGTGGCAGAATTGCTTATCTACCATAAACGAGGAAAAAGGGGGAGTTACCTATAGCGGATTTGGGTGTTACCCTATCGGCCCACAATGCGTTCAGCAGTGCATTGTGCCAGTTCTTGTGATTTTCATCCATGGTTCTCTTGATAATTTTAATCAAGTTCTTGTTGGTTGATTCTGCTAAGCCGTTTCCCTGGGGGTAGTAACTAGCAGAATACTTCAGCTTTATTCCTTTTTCCAAAGAGAACTCACTCATCTCAAGAGAAGAAAAGTATGAAGCATTTTCAAAGACTAGACAATTAGGGATACCGAAATGAGTGATAATATTCGAGTTTAGAAAAGCGATTACCTGACTGGTGTTAACAATTCTTAGCACAACATCTTCAGACCATCGGGTAAAGTAATCTGTGGTCATCACAATATACTTGTGTTGTTGTGAGGGTGGAGGGTTAACAGGACCTATGTAATCAAGGCCCCATTGCTGGAAAGGAGAATCTATTGAAACGGGTTGCAAGGGAAAGGTTGGTTTTTGCAACCGCCCTGATGCTTTCTAACAAATGATACACTTACGACACAAGGCGTGGGCGTCCCTAAAAAGCGTGGGCCAGTAATAACTAGCTCTTAAAACCTTATGAGAAGTGGTGTTGCCACCGAAGTGACCACCAGCTTCTCCTGCATGCAACTCAAGAAAGAATTTTTCTGCTTCGTCCTTTTCGAGACAGCGCATCGGTACGCCGTCAAAATTCTGACGAAACAGTATACCGTTAACTAGATGAAAGGAGGCGGAATTTAGTCTCAATGCTCTTCTTTTGGTGGGGTCAAGGTGACAGGGTTCTGACCCATGTTCAAGACAGAATCTAATATCTTCGTACCAAGGACTTACGAGGTTTTGTGCGCAACAAATCAAACTTTGATCACGTTGTTCTAGGTTTGACGTATCACTATCTTCTTGTTGTCCTGTTTCTGAATCAACAACCAATTTACACAACCCTTGACCTCTCACGATCTGAGTTGGGGTGATCTCTAAGTCATACTCCTACAAGGAGGTGACCCAGTTAGCTCTCTTCTATCCTAACTCCTTCTTCACTAACAAGTTCCTTACGGCAGGGTAGGGGACAATGACTTTCGTCCTTGACTTTAAAAGATAGGACCGAAAATGCTTAACTGCTTTGAAAACAGCATAGGCTTGCCGATCGACCGCTGGGTAGTTAAGTTCAACACCTTTGAAAGCAGAGCTCATAAAGGCGATGGGTACTTCGTTGTTCTCGGAATTCTTCTGAGTTAGGACTACGGCCTAGGAATGATCAGAGGCAAAAGTATAGAGTGTAAAATCTTGAGAGAAGTCAGGGCTCATGAGAGATGGAGCGTCTATTATGGCCTTATTTATGGCATTAAAAGCTTGATTTTTTGTGGGTCCCTAGTGATATTGGGTGTCTTTCTTAATCAGATTCTACAGAGGCCTGACCATTTCGGAGAAGTCGGGGACAAATCTTCTCACGAAATTAATCTGGCCTAAGAAAGACTGCATGGATTTCTTGGATGTAGGAGGGGGAAGTCTAGCGATGACTTGAGTCCTCTCGGGGTCAATAATCATCCCATCACTAGACACAATGAATCCTAGTAATTTACCCTATTCTACTACAAAGATGGACTTTTTGGGGTTCAAGGAGATGCCGTATTTACGACATCGTAGCAGAACAGATCGTAAGTGAGCTAGATGATTGTCTTTTTTTTTAGAATAAATGGTCACATCATCCAAGTAAACTATGACAAAGTGATTGATCAAGCCTCGAAAAGCAATTTCCATTGCTCTCTGAAAGGTAGCACCAACATTAATCAATCCAAAGGGCATTTTGCAATAAGCATAAGTTCCCCATGGGGTACGGAAGGTAGTTTTGAGTTGGTCTGGTGGAGACATAAGGACTTGGTTGTATCCGGAGAAACCATCCAATAAAGATAGCCTCTCAGAACCAAATACCTATTGCAGGATCTGTTCCATGGGTGGGACAGGATAATTGTCTTTGTCAGACGTTTTGTTGAGGTTTTAGAAATTGACGCAAAGTCGAATTTCCCCGTTTTTCTTTTGAACTGGGACAAGGTTGGACATCCATTGAGTGTGTCTAACAAGAAAAATTATTTTAGCACTTAGGAGTTTATTCAATTCTTTTTGAATGGTCGGTTCTAGTTTAGGGTGCATTTTCCTCAATTTCTGTTGGAAGGGTAAGGTTTGGGGCTTCATCGGGATGACATGCTGTATGATATTAGGATCGAACGTTTTAAGATCATCATATGTCCATGCAAATACATCCTTGAATTCTTTAAATAATTTAACAAAAACAACTTTTTCTTGTCTAGAACATCCCAAGCCTAGATTGATGCACTGAGGATTTTCACTAGTTCCTAAATTGAATTTTTCATAAGATAACGAGGAACTATTAGTTTTACAATTGACTGTCTTTTTAAATTTATCTTCAAAATCATAAAACTTTTCTAATCTAACTATGGATTTGGGTATAGAGTTTACCATATCCGATAGTGCTTCATGATATTTCAGATCAGGTATTACCGTAAAGTCGTGCAAATTGTCGTCGTGCGTGCGTTCATCTATCACTACGCCTTGAAAGGTTTCTTCCATGTGCCAAAAGTTAATGATTTTCTGATCATCATCAAATACTCTCCAATTTGTGATATTGTCAGGAACAGATGGTCGAAACAATAGCTCGACGAAGAACACGTTTGGGGATAAACCTTCTGCAGGAAGAAGTTTAGAGGCTACATTAGCTAGTAGATCTGCTTCAGCATTATTTAATCTAGGAATGGAATTTATATTGAAAGCGGAAAATTTGTTCATTAAACTCCATATCTCAGACTGGTAACTTTTGAGATGCGGGGAAAGACAATGTATAGAGTCTCTTACCTGCCTAACCACTATTTTAGAGTCGCCAAATACAACCAGGTTTTGAATGTTCATATCCAAAGATTTTCTGAGACCTTGCAGTAAAGCCTCATATTCTGTAGTATTGTTAGTACATTCAAATTCTAGTCTACAAGCCATTAATGTCTTGTTACCTACTAGATCGATAATGATGCAACCTGCACCAGCTCCCTCTTTAGACTTAGAACCGTCGAAATATAGAGACCAAATTTGATTTCCATCGGGTTCATGGGACTGCTGCATAGAAGTTGTTGGTTGCATATATTCTACGATCTCAGACTGTTGTTCTGGATTGTTAATAGGTGAAACCTCATCCATGAAATTTCCGAAGAAGGTGTCCATCCCTTGGACTTCGAGTGAATCAGCAGGAGGTGTATATGGTTCGTTGGGATCGTTCAAATATGTGACTGTGAACTTGAGGTAGTGCTCACGATTCACTCTAATTTTGTTAGGCTTACCTTTATCTGGAAGCCATCAGTGAGACCAGTCTGTTGCGAAGTAACCATGTAGCTGCTCCGACCAGTCCCTGCTAAAAAATAGACCATACACTTCTGGAATATCCACCACAATTATATCAATAACTTGATGGACCTTAGGGTTAGACGATAATCTAATCAATACATTTTTTAGTTCGCCTATAACTTTGACATTTGTCTGATCAAGTTGTATGATTTTCAAAGTGGATGGTTCCACTTCAGCGTTAATCTTTTGGCAAACAGACCAAGGCATCACATTGGATGACGCTCCTGAGTCCACCATACAATTATGCACATTTCTGTTGAAAATATTGAAAGTTAAAAGAAAAGGAGGTACATTCTTGCAAGTACTAAGAGTAGTAGCTTGTGGTTTTTTACTCGCAATTTCTAATTCTACTTTATCTACATTATTTACATTATTTACATGAGCTACAGGAAGGCTTTCTTTATCTAGAGGATCAGGATTATTTTTAGTGGAAGTCTTTTGTGGAACTTTTCTTTGGACAACCTTGTTACCAATTGAATTACCATTTTTGTCGTTCTCTGAATTATTTTGCAACATCTTTTGTAACAAAAATGGAAACTTCAACAACTCATAAATAGAAATGTTAGCCCTTAATTTTTTAAGATCTTCAACAACATCATAATCTAAGTTAGGGCTGACATTACTCTGTTTAGTTTCTGCTGATTTAGATGGCTTTGGAGGTGAAGTTGTAGTGTTCTCGGTAGAAGGCTTGTTTGTTGTCTTGCTGCTAGTGTTATAAGGGTGAACAGTCTCGAAGTTGGCTTCGAAGATGTTATCTGAGAAGTGTCCAAAGATGTTTGGAGAAGACTCTTCTTCTTGAACTATTTCTTGTTCAAATTCCTCCTGAGGGATCTCGGGAGGCATCAAGTTATCTTGGGCTTCTAGAATTGTTTGAAGGGCACATTGCAAACTTTCTAGGTTCAATCCTTCAGGGTTTGGATTAGGTCGGTTGGTAGGAAAAGGCTTTCGGAAAGGAGGTTTGTAGGGTCCTTTACTCGAGGAAGTTTCTTCAGTTGACCTTTTTAAGTCTATAACTTGATTCAACAGTTTTTGAACAACTTTAGTTAAATTTTCAAAATCAGAGTTTTCAAGTTGTGTTTTACTTTGAGTAGGTCTGGGGAGGATTTCAATCTTTTTTTTGGAGGAAGAACTAGTTTCAGTTTTGTTGCTAGAAGAGTCCTTAAGACTAAGTATGTCTTTTTCAATCTGACTAGCCTCCTCGAAGGCTTCTAACAATGTGGTCTTTTTAGATTGTTTAACCCAAATAGCTATACTTTGATTTAAATCTTTAGTGTAGTAAGCTATTACAAGACTCTTAGCAGGCATAGAATCTGTAGGGATTCTATTTTTAAGTGTTAAGAATCTTTGATTAAAATCTTTAATTTTTTATTTTGGGTTCATTTTTAAGCTTGAAAGATCCATGACTAAAACTTCCAGAGGTTTACCATCTCTGAATTTTTCCAAAAAGCATGACTCAAACTTTTCCCAAGACACTATGGTATGGGGTTGTTGGGAAAAGTACCAAGTGGATGCATTACCCTCGAAAGTATAAGGGAACAACCTACAGACAACGTCTTCATGTTCAACATTGCAGAGTCTAATGGCTAACATAAATTTTTTGATATGATCTTCAGCTATCTGTTTTGAATCAGGATCAAACTTGGGAAGCCATTTCTCCGGATGTTTAGGTAAAGGGTGTTGGGTTCCAGGTACAACTACAACATCCTGGTCCAACCAGGGTGTAGCAGGGTTGTTCTGATTTGCCATTGGGGTAGTGGGTGTGGAAGGCTGAGAAGGTGAATTTCCTTCGTCAGAAGAGGAATCTCCTCCAGAAGAAGAAGGAGATGCGGGAGGTGGTGAAGGAGGTATCCCAGATCCTCCTACAGTAGGATTTGTGATTGGATCTGTAGGATTCACAGTGAGGTTAATATCACCTAATTGTTCTCTGATATCAGAGAAGTCTAAAGGTTGACCCCATGGATAGTTTGGTTTCCTAAGACGAGCTAAGGCACTATGTGTTTTAATAAGAGATTGACGGATAATCTCTTGCATGTCACCACTTGTAGGATTAGGGGTTGTTGGCTCAACTGTGATCTACGGATCTTCGGTTGAAGTAGTTGTTGTTTGGAGGGGAATATTATATTGTGAATGGCTTATGGTCACTATACGTGAGCGATTAGGAGGGAAGGAGTCTTTCGACCGCCTCATTCCATTAATTAAATTCAGGCCCTCCTTCTAGCGCCATTTGTTGACGAGCGAAATTGACTGTCCGTCAACTGAGAGAGTGGAACCGGTCCAGGGTTGTCTAATAACCCAAGTCGTTTGGAATGAACCAACCTGACGGGTTTAACGACTCCGTTAGCCGTTCTAAGGTCTTAGGAAAACCAAAGAGAAAACTAATCTAAACTAACTAATCTAACTAAAACTAAATAAAACAAACTAAACTAACTAACAATAAACAAAACTAAATAATAAACTAATCTAATTAAAACTAACTATTAAACAAACTATCTAATATACTATCTATAATATCACTTATTCACAAAAGTACAATATAAACAATTTACAGATTTAATTAAAACCTGCAAAACTCATGAATATTCTGCCCTAAGACAATGAGAGATATTTTTGTTGATTTTTTGATTTTATAAATAAGAAAGAAAACTTAATGAAATTAAACAATCTAATATACTAAACACACATATATCTAACTAAACTTATATCTAAACTAAACTACTAATAAATACACTAAACAAACAAATGACAAACTGACTTGGAAACGCTCCAAATTTGTCCTGTGTAAGATGACTTCGAAGCTGGTCGGAGGAAGGAAACTCGCACCGGATGATCCAGAAGCTTCTCTTAAATGATAGCTGCAATGCTATTTGAGTTGTTAACAGGACAAAAGAGACATAAAAAATCATAACAATTATATGATTTATAAATCTCTGCAATAAGGGAAACCTGTTATGCAAAAACTTATACTTAATAATTCAACTTATGAAGAAGAGAAATCTGTCATTCACAAATTGGATTAAGCAATTGCTATGTTTTTTAAACACTTGGAAGAAATCAGATATGGATTATATTGATTAAATTATATCATTTGCAAAAGACTAATATAGCTAAAGTAGTCATTAACCAAATGAAAATAGATACACATAAACATAAAACAAAATATTGATATCATGAAAAGCTAAAGCTGTAGCAGAATGTCAAATTATGTCTCAGTCTGTATTAGAATTCCATATCCTTGTTTTCCCATGAATGAGGATCATATTATTACAATAATAATGAGTATTTATAAGTTTTTCCACAGGGTAAAACCTCCCTGTGGATAGTATCAAACTGTTTACATAATCTGGGAAGATATTCCCAAAATCAACTAAACTAGGAAACTAAAATGAAACCAAAATATTTCAATTATCCTCTAACTGCTCATCAAATCCAATGAAATTTCAAATTCACCTGTAATGGACCAAAAATAACAAGTTAGAGAGATATTTTATTAGCAAAACAATAAAAACTTAACTCTACAGACTTAGCTACAGAGTCATTAGATTCTATAGCTAGTCTAAAATAACATACAGAATCAGAATTAAAATCAAATTGAATCTTTGAATGAGGTTTTTAATTCAATTGACATCCAATAATTACTTGAGAATGAATCAAAATGATTTTATCATTTAACATCAAACAGGATCAAAATTGATTCAACCGAACAAAGAAATAGGATTACTCTGTTCTTCTGTTACCATAAAATCGGGTCTTTCATAATCGAACAGTGACAAGACTGTTTCACATCCAAATGAAATCAATAATGAAACATATCGTATGTGATACGATCTAATCCAACACAACCATTTTCCACTTGTTATAGATGTAACGATATAGCAACAAGATTCAAATCATTTAATCGAATGCAAAGAAGAACTACTTTGTTTCTATTATTATTACAAGTCGGGTAAATAAAATCTTATGTAACAGCATCATAATTGTTTCTCAACAAATCGAATGATATCGTTTTGACATTCAATCGAAAACATAACAAGTCGTAAAGACTTTGTTATACTTGTCTCATCAACAGGAGAAATAATCGCATCGAACAGGATTACCATAATAACTGTATAGCAAAAGATTTAAATTGTGAATGAATTCAAACCAAAGCTGACACATAGTCAAAACGTAACAGGATCAAACATAATTTGTCATAGATTTCAATCATTTATCCTTGCACAGTCAACAGACAGGATTGGTTAATTTCGATCACATTTTTTTTCAATCAAACGAATCGTAACAGAGTTTGACCAATTCATTTCACAAATCTAAAAAGTAGAGTATTAATTAGAATCTGGACTCCATTCATAAAACGAACTTGCCAATTTAGAACAAAAATGAATCGATTTGCTAAGATTTTCACACAGTTTTATGATTTGGATTCATTTCCCGATTCAGGAACGAGTGGCATCTGAGTGTATTGTTTTCATCAAAGAGATACAGAGTCATTCTCATTAACTTGGAATCAATCAAATATAGAACAGCATCGTAACAGGTATCCTCCTGAAACATTTACCAATCATAGCATACCAATGATAATGAAATCGAATCCAAGCAAAAATCATAACAATCAAACTTAATCAAACTGTTTATAGCACATGGATCATAACCAAATCAAATCTGAGCGTGACACAAACCAATTCATTTGGGGGCAAACTATTAATTTTATAAACTAGTCAATCAAATCTCAAAACATACCACTCAAATCCAATCGAAATCTATTGATTTATATACTGGGAATAATCAAATCGTATATCGAATCAAGATTTGTTTCTATTCAAATAAAATCTATATATAGAATACACGCAATATAACATAGCTATTCACAATGTAAACAAAACTGTTTAAAAACTGAATCACAAACATTATATCAACCTAGATTATTTACAAAATGAAATGAAATTTTCCATACCTGTGTAGCGACAAGACCACTTGATTATGCCAGCTTAGAATTCACAACGTTCGTGGCTGATTCCACATTCTTGAACAAGATAGAGCCGTTTGTCTTCTATTTTTTATCCACTGCTTGAAGCTTGGCTTTTTGTCTAGTTAGCAGTGCAATCTGGTCTTCTAGTGACTGAATCTTTGACTGGAGCATTGGTACATCATTATAAGATCGCTCCAACCACGAATTTCATTGATCACAGGGTGACACTGTAGGTTTAGATAGAGCAGGAGAGGATTTGGGCAAATGAACGAAGGTTTCACAAGGCAACTTAATGCCTGGGTAGTTAGGGTCATCCTGTAGGCAGGGGGATAGGTTTGACACAAAATTATACGAGGTTTTGGCACACAAACCTTGCGAATAGGGATATTCGCTAGCCAAGAAACGATCCACTTCTGAATCAGAGTCCTCACTCAACACGATAGGGTTAAGCTCGACAGGGGGTTTTGGCTTGTTCCTTGCCATCCGTGAAATGAAACGTGCATTCTTTTTCCCTTTGGAGTTTGCAGTGAGGTTTTCCTTGGGATTTTTGCCCATAGGCTTAACAGTCTCAACATTATTAGAAATAGTGTGGGGTAAGTCGATAGGAGGGTCGGCTGAGGGTTTAGGCAGAAGGACATGGTAGGGTATTGGGGGTACAACATTGACCTCGCTCACCACAGGTTTGTCAACTTGTGTAAGGTTCGAATCCTCGAAACCATTCCGAGCAACGAAATTGTTCCAATAATCCCCAAGCAGACTCAAATGAAAGACAACAATAACCTTCACCAACCCATAATGAAAAAGGATACTATAATCCTGGTTCCTTTTGTACTTCTTCGACATGTTAAACAAGCTTCTATGCAAATAATAGGGCATATTGAGTTGATAACCCATAAAAACCATAAGCAAACGCAGGTGGTGTAGGAACACAAACCTGTAGCGACCTTCGCAGGTCACAAATTGCTTGATTATCATCAATAAATCATGCCAACATTGTTTAAGCATAGTTACGAGCAAACCTTTATCATAGGAAGTGATTTTGCGTGACTGGAAGAGAAGTGTCCACGGGACCTCTTCGACTTTGCAATTCTTGGACCATCGTTATCCAGTGGAAAGAAAACCCGTAGAAAGACTGATAAAATGTTCATCAATTTCCAATTGTATATCGCCGACCTTGGCTTGACAACCATCGAAGGTCATAGCAAACTTTCGAACCATGCAAAGGTTAAAACCCTCGAAACGTTCCACAAAGTTAAGCCATCCATTGTCTGCCAATTCTTGGCGGGCATTATCAAACATCAACAGGGCTTGTTTTCCATTGGGTTCAACTCGCACAACTAGTACCATGGATTTGAATGCATGGTAAGGGAAGGGTTCGAACAGGAGCAGAGCTATTCAGTCTACCAACAATGAACGAGCAAAAGGGGGTAAGCGTTAATGCGCGCATGCGAGGGTGGTGGAGTCATTCACTGCCATGCAAAACACTTATGTTCAAAGTACAACTGCCAATATAGATGTTCAATTCATAATAGTGGATTATCCATTGAGTCAGGTGTACAACTAATAAAATGCAATATGCATACCAATGCGCGCTAACACTATGCCATAGTGTTCAAAACATTCGACGTATAAATCATACCAAAATCATTATGCACCAATGTATTAATTCATATAATCAAAATTTTAATCAAAGTGTCAAAACGAATTCGTATAGTTGACAAGCCAATAATTCATGAAAATATTATCATAAGGATTAGATCATATATATAAAAACAAAAATAAATCATAACCCCTATGCAATTCATAGAACCAATGATAAGGCATGACATAAAAAATGTAAATCCAAATGCTCAATGCTTCAAAAACTTATAAAAATCAAGTTATGAAATCAATATAAAAATGTCCAATGAGCATAGTTTAAAAGTCCTTTCAGCCACATAACGATAAACCAAAGGTACGTGAAATATAAAATATCGATAAAACGATCATGTCAGTTCAGATGGTGATCGAAATGTGACTTCGAAAGGAAAAGTTTTCACGCTTACAGTCGTGAAAACTTAATGAAGATAAATTTGCAAAAGTTGCAAGAGATGAAAATGTCGTCTATTTGAAAAATGCGACGAAAAACTTGATGTTCGCAAGACATAGGTGTAGGCAGCTTATAGGATCATACAAAAAATTGATTTGGCTGCCAACAAAACCTTAAAATCCTCCAAGTCAAGTTTTCCTAACACCATAAGGCAGGGACATACCTATGAAGGGTCAAAAGCTGAGGTTTGGTTGTTATGTGCATCCCCTTTTGAGTCACCTAACTCTTGGAACAGATCCATCCAGTGACCCATTTCTAAGGCCAAAAATCTAAATGCCACACATTAATCGAGGTACCTAGTGGCCAATTTTAGGACATCTACCCATGTCACAATTGTGGGCTGCAATTGCACCTTGATCATATTTTGTGTGTCTATTGGGAAATATCACCATCTCTTTTGATATATTCACCCTCTACCCTTCATTATAACTGATTGTTTCATCCTTCACTAGTTCCTCTTCCAATGGCTTCAGACCCCACTATTGAGTGTTATTGGAAGGTCCAGTGTTATTTGAGAGGAAGGACGTTACGTCTTTTAGGACGCGATAATTTTTTTTCTTTGTTCTCCCATGCAGAACAAAATCCACCTAGTCCCATGTATGCTTATTTTCAATTGATTTATGTATGATGTTCATTTGATTACATGCGATTGTGAGATATATTTTAAAGGTCCAAATTATACAAGTCTCTTTTTCATTTATTTCTCTCATCACCATTTCCACACATTCACTTTGCTAAGTCAAACATCATAGGGAACCCACTAAATCCCTATCGTCCCAGATGCTTGAAAAATATCCATCCTATTCTAGGAGGAGTTCTTAGCCTTCCCAAATCACTGGCTCAACTGTATCACACCTCTATGAGAGCCACTATTTTAGGATAATATTTTCTTGTTTCCACTTTAATTGGGTCCACTTTCCAAGGCCATCCATCCACTAGCTCTCCTTCACAAGGAGGTAGAGGGAAAAATTCTTCTCAAGGGAGAAGTACAACCCCACCAAACCCCTCTCAAGGGTCAGGTCCACTACTTGCTCACACCATGGCTGGAAATAATCCTCCACCACCACCACTCATGCCATATTTGGCATCCCTCAACATTCCTGATTTTATTAAACTCATGAATGACCCTATATTGCATGACCCCACATGGCCCAATATACCTACCAAACTACCTTCAGACATTCCCAAATTTGAAGGAAAATCGGAGGAAGATCTCGCCAACAATGTCATGACCTTCCACTTATGGTGCTCTTCAAACAACATCATGGATGAATCCATATACTTAAGTTTATTTTAGTGCACACTCACTGGCCCATCAACCAAATGGTATGTAGATGAAAAATCATGGACCCACAAGACTTTTCAATCCTTGGACAAAGAGTTTTTGTCCTTTTTCCAACTACAAATTCATCATCACACTGGTCTAGAACTTCTCTTTGAGTGCAAACAAATCTCAGCTACACATATTTCTGACCACATTCATGAATGACGTCAACGACGTAGTTTATGAAAAGCAGAAACCACCAAAGAACAATGTCTCGATTGGTTTCTCAAATCACTCATCTATATCCTTGCCAAAGATGTGACATCCACCTTCCCCCAAACCAGAGAAGAAGGAATCAACAACATTAAATAGTACGACCTCATTTATGCTTAATCGGGTTATTTATACACAGTACTACCTAATGCACCGAGACCCGTACCATTCAACCAAGAAAAACCTGGGATGTCTCATGCAGAGGATGGATTAATTGGTACCCCAACACACGACAATTAGTACATCCAACCACCACCTATGTAAGGTACACCCCAATATCCATCGATATATGGAGGACCATCGTATTACCCTCCTCCCCTCTACCAACAACCATATCTTGTTCCTCTCCCTCCACCCATTAGTGGACCTTTGTCAACACCCATCATGCGCCTGACTTCTCAACTAAGTTCAGGTATCCCCTCTACCTCAGCTTATAACCTGGGTACTAGTGAAAGTGTTATTCCTTCCTATACGCCCTACGGATCGTTGCCACAAAATAATCTTTATTTTCCATTTCCTGGTTGTTACACATAAGTTTCGTCACCCTTATGACCATTAATGATTTAAACCTATCTATTACCTTCAGAGGGCTCAGTGGATTGAATTCCTGAAGAAATAAGGGAGAATAACTTTTCTTGAGAGAATAATTTTTATTTTCCTTTGTAAAAACCCTATTAAAGAGGATTTCTACAGGCTTATCTATACACAGGGTGCAGAAATGATTGATTTCCAAAGGCTGCACCATATATAGATTGTGGAGTTTCCACAGGATGCACTGTAGCTAGGGTGCGTCAACCTTCGTACGTGGGAAAAACAACCATCTTCTCGATGCTTCTAGAAGGGTAATATTCTATGGTGAGGTGGCCTATGAATGGTTTGGATCTTACTCGCTTTCATGATTTAGTGGGATCATCCTAACCTCCTCACGTTATCCTCTTTAACTTATAAAGAGAGAGGATCTATCATGGAGAAATTTAGTTGTTTTGGCTTGATATTTTTATCTTGTTTAGAGTGGCTTTAAGCTTTGCTTTTTCAAGATAGATTGTGAGTGGCTATAAAATCTATGCTCTCAAAATCCTTGGAGCAAGAAGTGCGTGGGAAGAAAGGAACTGTTGGAAGGAACCTCACAACATCAAGGCATCTATTTGTATCTTTCTTCCACATTCTTTAATACAGATATACTTTTCTTTCATATATGAATGTTATTTGTCCATATTGTATGATTCCTTGATCACGTACATAGTTTCATATCAAATAGACTATGTTATTCTTGTCTTCGTTGGCTTGTGCTTATTTTCAGATATTTATCATAAACCTCATGACAAAGCTCAGATTGCATTGGTGAAGTTGGATATTCAATATTAAAAAGGTATGCTCTAGATCCATTTATCATTTGATAATTGAAATCTAAGAAAAGATTAGTGTATTGTCTTGTTTTGTTCTAGTTTCATAGTGAAGCTAGGAGGATTGATATGTGTCTGCACTTAACAATTAGCTCAACAACAAAATTGGTGACTCCACTAGGGAACAAATTGTTTTCCTAGTTTGTCTTTCTTTCTTTATTTGATTGCTTGGTTTCTGTTTTCTGAGTCACTGGCAGATCCATCTTGACTCTCTGACTGTTAAAATTCACTGGAAAACCTTTATAATTTTTTATTTTTTCCATTTTTGTTTGATTTCCTCACCCTTATTTGAGGGACAGTGCAGCGAATTATGATTTTCACACCCTACCTGTTTATACTAGTGCGGAAAATACACAGCCTACCCATATCTGGTCTGCGTCGATCAAGGATTTACACTCTGTGTCAGTCTTCTAGCCTACGACAATTGTGAAAAAAATTGTTTTTTGGTGGTTTTCCCTGCCCAGGTCTGTGATATGATTCTGGGGTGATTTGTTGGGTCTGATTACAATCTGCTTGACAAAATTTGAATCTTCTTTCAGTCATCTTTGCCTTATTTTTTTCTTTGTTTTCTTTCGAAAGATTTGATCTCTCCCTTTCAACGTCTTTCTATTACAAAGCATTGCTTTTTTTTAGAATTGTTTAGTGAAAGAACATTTCTTTTTATGAATATTTCGTGTTAAAAGAGAAACTTATTTTGGTTTGATTTTGTTTTTAGGAAACTCACTCTTTATTTTAGTGTCTCTTTGAAAAAAAAACTTATTTCTTGTGTTATATTATTTTGGGGGCATTCTTTCATTTGAAGTAGTGAAATTGCATGGTTTTTGGCACTTTTGGGTCTTGAATTCTGAAAAATTCCCCCCCTCAAGGTTGGGGGGGTCATCAATCGTGTATTGGTGTACAATATCTTTGTCTCATTTCTTGCAGATATTGATATTGATGAGTTCAATAAAACTTTGGGACATTGTGCATCTAGGAATGATAAACATTTTCTCCTTCTCATAATATAGCTTTCATCGAACTGAAATAATTGCATTCTCATTTCTTTGCATTATTTAGAGTTGTTCAAGACATCATTTAGTCTATGCCATCTTCCTTTTGAGTAACAACAACCTTAAAAATAAAGCACTTATAAAAATTGATTTGACATTTTTATATTTTCTGGTAGCAAACCTACATTAGATTAGTTGTAGGGATTTGGAATAGGTGTGAAAGATAACTTTCCAAAGCTACAGAAAAACCATAGAATCTTGTGTTAGGGAGCGGTGAAATCCAATTTCTACATTTTGTCCTGGGAAGCCCTTGTAACATAAGGGTCAATCATGAGGTCGCATTAATACTAACAGAGTTACTCACCCTACGTTTTTGGTCTTGGTGTAGAGATTGCATGTATTATGGGGGTCGCTTGAAGGTATACCCACAATGATGAGTGGAAGCTTTTCAAGTTGATTTTGGGCTAGATACGCTGCCCTTGCATGTGGATCAGACTGTTGACTATTTCCTCAAGAATCACTATTGTAGTTGGTAACTTTAGTGGCCTATCTCTTTAAGGTCTTTACACAAGGTTACTATGGAGGGGCAAGTCTTCATGGTACCTGAAATCGATGTTGGCCAACCTCACTCAGGTTCCTTGGAGGGTATACCCACATTTATGTGTGGGATCTTGCACCAGGGTATAATTCCATTAAGCATGTCATCAATGTAACTTTTCCACCCACTCTATCTCATCCCCTTGTTACATTGTTCTCGCGACATTGGATTTCATCACCAACTAGTGTGTTCATTATGAGAAGGTTTTGTTTGCTTGCTTTCTTACTAGATTTTTAGTGTGTGTTGTTTGTTTTTCCTAGCAGACTCTAGGTTGGACATTTATTTAATGGCATTAGTTCTCAAAATGACCAATTAAGGAACCTCTTCTCCAGGGGAACCTTTTGTTTTTCCTTCTCATGGAAACATTGGTCCTCCTCACATCGCTACTTTGAGCCTTCCATGTCTTACAATTGGATTACCAATATGGTTGTTTTCCACTCAGGTAGTCCCAAATGTAGTTAGTGCTTCATTTGTAAGAACTTCTCTCCAAGAACATCGACCTCATGTTGATCCTTCACCTTCTTCGCCTCCTTCACTTGAAAGGTATTCTTCCATTTCATCTTCTTCACCGATCGAAAGATCGAAAGCTAATAACTTGGTGGATAAGAAGAAGAAAATTGGAAGAATAAGAAGAAGAAAAATGAACAAGGGTCCAAACTTCCAACCACTATTGGACATGTTGGAAAACTACCAGTTATTGATCATTGTTCTGGGAGTGTTGATGATGCCAAGATCACCCAAACAACCCATAAGCCCAAGTACCCTTGCAAGCTTTGTAAGGGTATCCATCTTCTTAAATATTTCCCTGGCCTATACAAGGTTATTGAAGCATGGTCTACTCACCCTCTCCAACCCATGTTGTCAGCCTCTGAACAACATGTTGATGACCTCCCATCAACTAGTCATGATATAGTTGGGAAAAAGAAATGTAGAGTCAAATTCCCCTACATGTTATGCAAAGGGAGTCATCTAAATCACCTTTTCCCCCGTATGGACAAAGCCTCTAAATTACTGGAAGAAATCAGCGTTTCACAGCCTCAACTTCCATTTGTTTATCTCAAGCTTACTCTCGACCCACCTGTAGTTGATGGAATGATCAATCTAGTCCCTTCATCGGTTAATCTGGTTGATCATGTCATCAATATGGTTACATCCTTAGTTGAACTAGTTGACAAAGTGGTCGATCTGATCCCATATTCAATAGATCCCACTCTCCCGACAGAGAGTGAAACCCAAGAGGTCGATCCATTTCCACCCGTCAACCCCATTCTCCCCTTGGAGAATGAAATCCAACTGGTCGATCTGATCTTGTCATCATTCGATCCTACTCTCCCACTAGAGAGTAAACCTGATATTGCCCATGTTTTTTTCATTGATATAGACTCTACTATGTCGGGGGGAATTCCTACTCCTCCCATGGAACCTCCTCCAAGTAATGAGGCCATCCTTTTTAATTGGGGTGTGCTAACTGGACCTCATCTTCCCTCTCACATTCCTTTCCAGATTATAGTACAGGTTTGTGGTCATAACGTTCCTCAGACGTTGATATATGAAGGCACATCCATTAGTATTTTATCCTCTATTTCTTTGGAATCTTTGGGTTGTCCTCATCTTGTGTTGGTTACGTAGAATCTATTAGCTTTTAATAAAAGAACTAGTCAACCTTTAGGGACCCTTCCTCAGTTTCTTGTAACTTTAGGCAGGAAAAATGTCTTTATTGATGTTATGGTAGTCCAAGACCCCTTAGATTTCTCTTTACTCCTTGGGTGGGATTATATCTGTGCCATAAAAGCTATTGTGTCAACTCTTTTTTGTTTAATATCTTTCCCTCACGATGGAAGAATTGTGACTATTGATCAAATTTTATTCATTGTTCAAGATTGGATGACCTCCCTAAATGATTCTTACATGCAGACGGTTTCACCCTCGCCACATGTTAATTATGTGGCATTGTCTCCCATGACTTCAACTTCCAATGACTTGGATTCGGTAGTTGACATGGTGATCTCTTTAGTAGGGATATTGGAGCCTAATCTCCTCACCCCTGTTGCAACCCTCAACATGTGCTCCTTCCAGAGTGTGTTTCTTCCATCAAGTGAAGATCTCTTGGAGGCCATGATTGATTTTTGTCCCTTGACATGGTGTCCTTCCAGAGCACTGTCCTCTTGAAAGCCATGATCAAGAGGAGTAGCCTTGAGCATGGTTTTCTGATTTCAATCTCATTTAAAAAAATGAAACTAGCTATGAGAATGCTTTTCTGATTTTAATCTCATTAAAAAATGAAACCAACTTTGAGAATGGTTTTCTTCTTTCAAGCTTGTTAAAAAATGAAACCAGTTGTGAGGATAGTTTTCGCATCTTTGTAGCAAACTTATTAAAAAATGAAACCAAGACTATGAGGATAGTTTTTGTGTCTCTGTGGAAACCTCGTTAAAAAATGAAACATAGGTTATGAGCATAGTTCTTCTCCTATGTCAATCTCATTAAAAAATGAAACAAAGGTGTAGGGATTGAACCCGGATTCACAAGCATAGTTTTTTTTTTGTGTCAAGCTCGTTAAAAAATGAAATAGATTTCCCCCCTCTTTGATTGAGTCAAGTAATTTATTACGTATAGTATTTGAATCTTTATTTCATCCTCCTCTGTTTTTGGATGAACCAAATCTTGGGCAACAATGCTTTAAACCTCTAGACTTCATGCTCAAGTTAAACCGCTAGCTTCTTAAGTTGGGGGCTAAGCACCAACCATGCGAATATGTGAGCCATGTGTTGGGAAGTCTCAAGCATAGTTTTTACTTTGGTTCAAGATTGTGTAAAAATGAAACCACCTACCTCTAGCATAGTTTTCTCTAGTTCAAGGTTGTGTAAAAATGAAACCAGGTCCAAGCATAGTTTTTTTAGTTTTAAACTTGTGAAAAAATAAAATCTATTCCAAGCATAGTTTTGTTTTGTTTTAAAGCTTGTGTAAAAATGAAAACAATACCGAGATTAGTCTTTGTTCTTTCTCATGCTCATAAATAAATGAGAATGTAACCGAGTATAATTTTACACTTTTTCAGACTCGTAAAGGTTATATGAAAAAGGTACCCCCTGGAGTTCCCTTTAATCTCTTTTTGGACTCTCTAAACATGAAAATATTGCCAAGCGATCTTGTTCTTTTCACACTCGTAAAAGTATTTGAAGAAAATGTTTGATGGGCGATAGTTTATCACTTTTTCGGTCTCATTAAACTAATTTATGAAAAAAGGATCTGAGAGAGTTATCTTTAAATGTTTTTCAGACTCTCTAAACATGAAAAACCCCCGAGTTTTCTCTCTTGGGACTCGTTAAACAAACATTGAAAGACCCATATGGGATCAAACCACTCCTTATTAGGGTTAGTTAAACATACTCCAAGGGACTCATCTGAAGGATGAGTTACAGTTCAAGCATATGTTATCCTCCTCAAACTTGTGTAAAAATAAAGAGGTACTCACCAGAAATGGTGGGGGAAAAATTTGGAAAGAAATGTGTTTAAACCTGTATTCTATAGAAGAGTCACCTTTGAACATGAAACCCTTTTACTCGCTTTGTGTCTAGGTTGTAAAATCCAGTTGTCTCCTGATCATGCTCCTTTATAAGATTACAAATCAGTTTGTGATTCTTGTTGTTGAGTCAGTGTTTCCAAAATAGTTGTCATCAATATGTTCAAAGAGATGTTCAACCCAGAAATCCTTCTATTGCGTCAGCCATTTCTATAGTCCTTAAGCCTTCTATTGCATCGAGTATCCCTGAGTTAGTTCTAAATAACTTGTTACTTTGATCTAATTCAAATCTTGTTACCTGTTTCGTGTCATTGATGGGGGATACATTAAGGCCCTCTCGTGACGAGTCTTTTCCTATTGACTTCAACTCATTATCCAGGAATTGGACTTAGAAACTAATTGGTGCCTTGGAACTTCCATGCCTCAATGAAAATTTTCCTCTCTTTCGACAGTGGGTTTTCACTATCGACCCCTGATCGAGAGATTCTTCCGATTGTTCGACTTCATCTCATTAATTCACATTCATTGGATTGTACTAGAGTACCTTGGGAGTCATTGACATTAATGGTGATTTCCCTCGCACTTGTTAATGGTATTCACTAATGACTGGTAATCAAGTGGTTTCTAACATGTTCGACTTTAGCACATGTATTCACATAGTTAGATTCGTACTATAGAGTGGTGGAGATGAAGACCCTGGATATTTTCTGATAGATCCAAGTTGCATTGGAGTATATTTAGTTTATACTATTTCATAGATCCACATTGTATGTCTTGTGGCTATGTTCAAATTTTAGTCTTTAACACATAGATCCATAGTGTATTTTTGGTGGATATGTTCAGATTTGATTCATAATGGCATGGATCCACAATGTATGTTTGGTGGCCATGACATGTCTTACTTGACATGGATATTTGCATGTCGACATTTATTCTTTGAGTCATTTGTATTCTGAGTATGGGAATGCCTACCTCAATGATGATATATTATTGTACTGTATTTCCTTGTTTGTTGGCAGGTTTTCGATCGACATGTTCTTTGTTCCCTACACACACTTGACAAAGTATTTCAGCTATCACTCTATTCTAACTTCATACTTTGGGGGGATCTCTGTTACACATTATTTTCATCACCCTTATGACCGTTAATGATTTAAACCTATATGTTTCCTTCAGAGGGGTCAGTGGCCTGAATTCTTGAAGAAAGAAGGGAGAAGAATGTTTCTTGAGAGAAGAAGTTGTATTTTCATTTGTAAAAGCCCTATTAAAGAGGATTTTTGTAGGCTACTCTATACACAGGGTGCGGAAATGCCTGATTTCCACAGGCTGCACCATAGCTAGACTACAGAGTTTTTGTAGGCTACACTATAGATAGGGTGCGATGGCCTTCGTACATGGGAAAAATAGGCATCTTCTCTATGCTTTTAGAAGGAGAATATTCTATGGTGAGGTGGCCTCCGAATGGTTTGGATCTTACTCACTTTCATGATTTAGTGGGATCATCCTAACCTCCTCACCTTATCCTCTTCATCTTATAAAAGAAGAGGAGCTCTCATGGAGAAAGTTAGTTGTTTTGTCTTGAGATTGTTAGCTTGGTTAGAGTGTCTTTGAGATTTTATTTGTCAAGATATATTATGAGTATCTTTCAGATCTATGGTCTCAAAATCCTTGGAGAAAGAATTGTGTGGGAAGAAAGGAACTGTTGGAAGGAACCTGACAACATCATGGAATCTGGTTGTATCTTTATTCCACATTCTTTAATACATATATACTTTTATTTCCAATATGAATGTTATTTGTCCATATTGTATGATTCCCTCATCATGTACATAGTTTCATATCAAATAGACTCTGTTATTCTTGTCTTCATTAACTTGTGCTTATTTTCAGATATTTCTCATAAACCTCATGACAAAGATTGGATTGCATTGGCGAAGTCATATATTCAATATTTAAAAGGTATGATCTAGATCCATTTCTCATTTGATAATTGAAATCTAAGGAAAGAGTAGTGTATTGTCTTATTTTGTTCTAGTTTCATAGTCAAGCTAGGGGGATTGATTTTTGTCTGCACTTAACAATTAGCCCGATAACATTGGTCTTCCACAACCGATTTCTCCTCCATAAGGACAACCACATGCTGGATTTAACTTTGTTCAACCCTATCCCATTCATCAATTTCAAAATTTTGAACAATTGAATACGGAAAATCCGACCCATCGGTCAAATAATGCCAAAAATAAAGGAAAAAACTGAAACAATAATAACCTAGGACCAAGGGGAAATAACCCCCAATAAAACCAACCTGTTGGGGGAAACCAAAACCCCCAAGGGGACAATAAAAATAAACACCAAGGGAGGAACAAAAACAACAACCTCCAGAAAAACTTCCCTTGCGCTCTTTGTGGTGAGCATGGCCATTACACTCACTATTGCCCCAAAATTTTAGACTTCAAATGGATGAAAGACTCCATCAACACGCCATGTCCTCTAGCGCCACCTATCCCTCAGTGGGCCCCACAATAGTATTTTCAAAAACCACTCCCATCTATGTTGCAAAACCCTATTCCACACCAAGTTGTGATGAATACCCAACATGAGGTACATCCTCCCCCACCACAAATGGGAGAGTATCAAAACCCTATAAATCTGGCAGATTGCAATACCCTCCTCACTAGTGAAGAAGAAATTCTTCTGCAAACATACAATTGTCAATACAGTGCACCCCCTAAATCTACTCCCACCACTTTGGAAGCATCTCTAGCTACAACTGGACAACCCTTGATGATTCCACACCCTAACACTGAGCCTACCATTCATATCCCTCGCATCCCATGATTACAACATCTTGTTTGGACATAGCTACATGTACGTTATGAAGGTAGTGGCCTATTTTGTGTTTTGAATGATGATGTTCCCCCACAATTGAAAAATCATCACTATCGACCAAGTTTCACATTATGAGCCTAACCGCTCCTCTAACATCGATAACATCTTACCTCTAGTCTGCACTAGTTATGACACATATCCACTCATGGATATGGGCCCCAGAATTTTCAAGGACCCATCCTTGTTGGGGGCATACCATGGAGCACCACCTCTCATACACCCATCAGCACAAGTGTGTGTCATATCTTCTAATGGAACTGAAATTAGCGATACCATCCCTCCCACTGAGGCATCTCCACCCCTCAACACCCCACTAGTTGAAGAAATTCTACCTCAGGAATTACCTAAGAACCCCATGACACCAACTATCCATGATTTCACCCTTCCCTGGTGTTACACATTATTTTTTTCATTCTAATGATGATATCACAGACATGTGTTCAGGCTCCCAACATGACTTTTTTCCTGAAAAAAGAAATTTATTTCCTCCTCTACAAGGCTTCTTTTTAGAAAGGGTCCACAGGCTGCCTGTACTACGTAGTGCAGAAACTATCATTTTTGCAGGCTTCTCTATGGTTTTCCCATGGTATTTCCATAGGATACTACATAGGTAGGGTGCGGAAACGTTCCAAATCTAAAAGAGGAAAGAGGTTTCACAAAATTTCTAGAAGGGGAATCTTCTAGAATGTGAGGAGGCGTCCATATGGTTGCGATCCTACGGGTTTCTCTAATTTGGTGGGATCATCTACATCATTTTAACCACTTCACCTTCTCCTATATAATCATGGGCTTCTCATGGAAAAGGTTAAGCAAGAAGAAGTAATATTAAGCAGAGTATTGATGAAATAATATGTTGAAGACTGTGTGAAGAATCATGTTCTTACTGATGCTTGAGGCCTCCATTTTTCCATTAAGATTTTATGGATTATCTTCATGTGAATTTCAGAGAAAGTGTATGTGTGTGTTGGAATAGAGGACCACTAAAATGGAACTTACGACATCAAGGAAATTCAGTTGTATCTTATACTTTTCATTAATATAATACGGTGGCACGTCTCTTTCCCATAGAATGATTAGTGTTTTATTACATGACTCCTTGATCACATGTTTAGGTTGTCATTGAATTCTACTATCGCTTCTTTCACGTTGGTTGGTTTGTGTTGTTGCATATTTGATTTTACAAGAGCACCGGAGTGAAGCAGGAACAACAAAGATATAAGGAAGTGATTCATAAGGTATGTTATCTATTTTTTCTTTGATAGTGAACTCAATGATCATAACCTAGGGAAAGCGTCTTGTTTTATTCTAGATCCAGGTGGATCTAGGGGGATTAGTTCATGTCTACATCTATCAATTTAACCAATAACACCTGGGGACAAATCCCGATTTGGGAGACAGTTCCCCAAGCCATCACTTAGATTACCTTCTTCTAACCCCCACTGGGTGTACAATATTTTCAGGTAGCCGCAATGCTTACCCTTCCCAACATGGTGCTTTCCATTCTAGTATGGTATCTACACCAACCCATTCTTCAACCATTCCTCCCTCCCTAATTATAGGAAATCTCGATGCATATTCGAGTACTAACTCCGACCACACCAGCCTCACCCCCACCAGCTGCCACCACTGTTATGGTTCGAGGAAACCGAAAGAAGAAAGAGCCCACTGCTCCCCTTCCTCCTCAAATTCAACCTCCTTGCACACTATGCGAAAGAGAGGGATACCCCACTAATAGATTTCCTTCTCTTCCCAAGTTACACAATCTGATCCAACTCCCTCGAGAAACCACATCGCTCGTCACTTCACCAAGCCCACCTAGTACTACCACAACTTCCCCTACTACAGGAAACAAAGGGATACGCACCAAATTCACATGTTCCATATGTTCAGAGTATGGACACTACACTCATCATTTCCCTTCTCTACCTCACTTTTGGTAGATGCTAACAACGGTACGCCCAAACTTTCAGCAAGACCCCTCTCCACCCACATCGTCGGGTACCCACGTCACCAACATCCATTATGTATTGAACTTAGTCAATGAACAAATGAGGTTCCCTTGCTCTCTTTGTGAATCACTTGATCATTTCACATACCAGTGTCCTTTAATTATTGAATACAAGCATCATCAAATGACCCTTATTCATAATCCTCCAACCCTCTAACTTCCTATGCTACAAGTGATTCCCCCTATCCCTTCTCCAGACACTATTCACATCACCTCCCCTAAACTTGATTCACTTCCCACCCCTCCATCGTTCATGAATAAACTATATGAGGATTTTCCCCCAAATCCTCCCAATTCTCTGGTTCATTTCCCTCAAGAAATCTTACCCTCGACCACATTTTATAATACACAGTGTCTGGAAATTTGATTTATGTCAATCACACCATCGCACCATAGTGGTAATACCCCCTCTACATATTCATCATGAAAATACAGTCACACGGTGACATCCACCAATGTTACCTTCCTAGACCCCCTATATTCTTGTATATTCCACTGTGACAAAGATATCTTGGAGGAGATAACTACCCCCGATTGCCCATGGAATGCACTCCATCACAGAGCGTGTTTTCTCTCATAGGAATCCTTTGACCCTCCTATCCAAACATCCATATTTGCAATAAAAAAAAATGATTTTATTCCATCACAACATATAGATTGGTTCAACAACCCTATGCATGCCCCTGATGCTTTTGAAGAAAGCAACATGGCCAACATTTCCCCCATCGTCAAAATTGACATTTCCATCAAGTCGAGAATTATAGAGGAAATCACCATTGGTGCCACATGCTCCCTTAAGGAACTCACATCTTACAAATATCTCTTTCAAGAATACAAGGATATTTTTTCCTGGTCATATACAGAAATTCCCATCCTCAATCCCTCTATCATCGAATATCGCATCAACACATGGCCATATGTCACCCCAGTATGTCAAAATAAATGCCCACTACATCCATCCAAATCCGTGGCTATCAAAGCCAAAATTGACAAGTTACGCATTGCAGAGTTCATATACCCCATCACATACACGTCATGGGTCTCCACCCCCGTCCCCGTTAACAAAAAATAGGTCATTATTTGTGTCTTCACTAACTTTCACGATCTCAATCATTCTTGTCCCGAAGAAAACTTCCCAATGCCTTTCATCGACCAAATTATCGATGAATATGCAGGACACGAGGCCCTATCCTTCATGTATGGGTTCTTTGGCTACAATCAAATCCAAATCCATCTAGCAGATCAGTATAAAACCACATTTACTACCCCATGGGGTAATTTTTGTTATCGTGTCATGCCTTTTGGACTCAATAATGTTGGTGCTATGTTCCAACACACCACGTCTTATGTTTTTTGTGATCTTTCCCGCATCATCCTCACTTACTTGGATGAACTCACTCCTCGATCCAAGAAAAAAACACAACATCTAGACAAATTACGAGTCATTTTTCAACGATGTCACCAATGCAATATCCGCTTGAACCCCCTCGAGTGTGTATTTTGTGTCATCGTCGGACACCTCCTTGGGTTCAATGTCTCCCAATATGACATCACAGTGGACCCCCTCAAGGTCCAAGCTATCACAAAATTGCACGACCTAAGAATTTGCGCCAACTCGAGAGCCTACAAGGCAAAGCCAACTTTTTACGACACTTTGTCCCAGATTACGCCACTCACATGCATGGTTTCCTTCACCTACTACATCATGATATCCCATTTTGATGGGATGAACATGCCCAAAACGCTTTTGAAAATTTAAAAACGGCTCTCTCTAATGCCCCTTTGATTAGTCCACCCGACTATGATCACGATTACATCATCTACTTTTTGGACTTAGCCATATCAGTAGCAGGAGTTCTTGTCCAAATAGGGGACAATGGCCATGAGAATGTCATTTACTACATTAGTAAAAATATTTCAGGACCACCCCTTAAATACAATCATGAGGAGAAACTCACCCTCGCAGTTGTCCTCGCAATCCAGAAACTATGTCAATATATCTTGCTTCTCACTACCAAAGTCATGGTAGATTCCAACTCCATGTAGTACTTTCTTAGTCGACGACATATTAATGGAAAATTTTCCCAATGGATCATCATCCTTCAGGAATACAATCAAGATTTTTCCACTCCCAAAATAAAGAAATCACTTGTTCTCTCTGAACTCATCATGACATTTCCCTCAGACTCTAAAAGTTCACATGTAAATATGGACTTTCCTGATGAACACCTCTTCTACATCCCCTCAGATGACCCCTAGTATGGAAACCTTATCGTCTACCTTCAGACACAGATGTTTGGGTCTCATCTCTCGCAACATGATATTTGACACCTTCTCCATCAGACCCCTTGGTACCTCCTCATCAGTGATGTTTTTTATCGACAGGGGGTCGAAACCATACAACGTCGATGTTTGACTATCGACGAAGCAGATAGAGTCTTGAATAATTTTCATAGAAGTGCTTGTGGTGGCCACCTCTCAGGTATTTCCACCACCCAAAAAATCATTCAAGAAGGATACTTCTGGCCCACTTTGTTTCATGAATGCATCCATGATATCAAGCGATGTGACAAATTCCAACTTTATGCAAACAAAGCACAAGTGCCACCCACTCTTCTACATCCATTCATCACCACTGAACCCTTCCACAAATGGAGAATAAACTTCATGACTTGTAACCATCCATCTATTAATGGACACAAGTACATCATTGTGGCAATAGATTACATTACCAAATGGGTCGAAGTCATGCCTACCTTCAACAATACTGCTAACACAACAACATGTGTTTTCTTCAACCATGTCATTACCTGTTTCAGATTTCCATTGTAGTTAGTCTTCGATCATGTTAAACACTTTGAGATTGAGATATTTATTGAACTCTCCTCAAGGTTAGGATTATTCCATGAGTTTTCCTCCCCATACTACCTTCAGTCCAATGGATAGGTCGAGGATGTTAACAAATTCCTGAAGACCATGTTGCAATGCACGGTTAACAAACATAAGACCAACCAGTATCATATGTTGTTTTTGGAATTATGGTATTATCACATAACAGTAAAATCTACCAGTGATTTCATGTCATTTCATCTCATCCATGGGATCGAACCCACCCTCCCCATCGTGTACTAAATTCCCACGTTGCACACTGCCATCGAGCTATTACTTGACACTGCTCCAATGGAGAAGAGATTTTTGAAATTAGAGTCATTGGATGAAGATAGCTGGTCTTCTTTACAAAACAATGAGGTAGCTAAAAAATGTTCCAAGGCCACCTTTGATCGCAATGTCAACCTTCTCTCATTTAATGAAGGAGATCTCATCCTAGCCTATGATATCACTCACGATACTTTTGGTCATGGGAAATTTGAGTCATTATGGCATGGAACCTACATCATCCAACATGCCCTCACTAAAGGTGCATACATCCTAGCCTCTCCATAAGGATATCCTCTCAAAGAACCCATCAACGGGTTGTACTTAAATAAGTTTTACGCCTAAGCATAGTCATTCTACAGTAGGATTTTTCTTAGTACACATTTGTAGAGTTTTTAGTCTTCTTTTTTCGCCTCCACTCCTCATGTCTAATATACCATTAGTGTTATTGACAGATGTCTCCTAAATCATACTACCACATAGGTTATGCTGATGGAGCTAGCAGTTGGACACAGAATTGCGCTTCAGCCGCTTGGGCCGTCTACACCCCCTCAGATGAACTTTTCCACTCCAACGACATATTTTTGGGCTCAACAACCAACAACCAAGCATAATACATCATCTTTATTGGTCTCCTCTCCGAGGCTAGTCACCACCACATTTGTCACCTTAGAATCTTATTAGATTCCTAGCTTGTTGTCCTGCAACTCAAAAATGTATACCATGCCCATGCTCCTTGCCTCTTTTGCAAATACTTGCAAGTTATACTCTTATCTCGACACTTTGATTCAATTACATTTACACATATTCCACGACAATTTAATCAAATAACATATAACATGTCTAACCTAATATTAGATTGTCATTTATCACATCAAGACATCATTACATATACATAACGTATCAATCATCAGTCAAAACATATAGATTAGACATCATAAAAATCATACAAAATCAGCACAAGTAGACATCACAAAGATCCCAAAAATGTATATCCATATATATATATATATATATATATATATATATATATATATATATCGATCAATGTGTCATAAATTCTTACAAAATAGTACAACATGTACATCACTCGTAGGAAAGTGAGATCCCCTCACCCCTATAGGTACAAAAATGGGTGTCACATTACCTTATAGAAAATGGGCTTGCAGGCCTATATAAATACAAAAATATACAAAATATCACTCATGGTGACCCCAGAGCTCTGCCACTAGGTCCTCTATCAACAGGATGTGCCCCACCAGCTGGAGGTCCTCCAGGTCTATGGGGTAGCCGATCAGTCATCATTGCCCCCGCTACAGTTTCTTTGCGGATTAGGGTCCGCAACTGTGTAGTGCCACCCACACACTACTCCAGGACTCTCTCATCCTTAATGTCATACCAAATTCCTTATAACACACCCTACAATACCACCTCCAACCCATGTCAAAATCATCTAACCCCCCGACGGCCTCTACCTGAGGAGCATGCGATGACCCTACACCTAGATCATCATACCTATGTCTCCAGATGAATCTCCCCTCCTCTATTAGCCTCGCACCATCCTTGTACCTCCGATGTCTCTCTCCCACCCTCAGTGGTCTCACTAGCCCCTGGTGAGTTGGCTCTCCAACCACCTCTTCCTCTCAGCCTCGCGGCCCCACATCTGCAAACACAAAAAGAAAATGTAGGATCAACATCCATCCATACATAAACATATTCTACACTATCAAAATCACAAAAGATAAGTACACCAACATAGCTCTCTAGTCCCAATCCTCTCCAAGAGGTAACACCATGTCCGGGTCATGCCGGAAATCCATCCCACCATATGGGAGCTAGAATATAATCTGTGGCATATGGTGCCACACAAGTACCAATGTGGTCATAAAATAGTGGCCACCCTCCCCCCTTCCATGACGTACCAAAATCGATGCCCAGTGCATCAGTCGCGACTCTTGTGGCCCTACAGTAGGCAACAACACTCTAGGGCGCAACATGGGGATCCTCTCTAGAAACCATGCCACCAAGATAGATCCAAAGGAAAAATCACCAAATTCAGTGGTATGACAGCAGTGAATCTACCCCATCATATTGGCATGCAACATCAAGCCCCAAGTGAAAAAAACCCCCATCAAGGACTCTCTTCATAATCCTCAGCTGACCACCACTGATCTGCTGAGTAGCTAAGGATCTGTAGATCTTAACAATCATCGCTGCGATGCACTAATGTAAGAGTGCATCCATCGCATCAATACAGATGAGCGAACATGACATCATGTTTGGCCCCGAACAATAACCCCATGCCAGGTCTATCAAACGTACATCCCCTAGCAATTGGAGATCAACATGTAGGGCCATTCCTTGGAAAGGGAGCCCCGTCAAGAAATATACATCCTCAACAAATGAGAATGTCAATTGTTGTCCCTACACAATGAAGCACTGCAGATCAGTGCTCCACATCAACATCAGATACTCAAGTAAGTACTCTTGCAACCATATCAGTGGGAAGTTGAATAAATTGAGCAACCCACAGTCTGCCAAGAGTCTCTGAATACTTGAATCCTCTCTCACCACCTCCTTGAGGTGCTCCCAGTCACGCTCCCTCCAATGGACTAGCATGATAAACTGGTCACCTGCATTCACACATAATACACTTGATTAGAAATCATCATTTATCACAAAAATATTCAACAAATTCCAACTTTCAAAACCCTTAGCTTCGCCTCAAGTGCGTGGATGCCACCCCCACAAGAACACACATATGCACGCCTATTCTTTGCACAGTTGTGCATCAATACACAGTTGTTGGAGAAATAAATGTCCATCCATGCACATCTATCACACCCATAGGTGCACACTCATGTGTACCTATTCTCCACACATCTATGCACTCATGCCCAACTTTATTTCGAACAGGCACGCACCACATGCGCACCTATTTTTCCCACCCACATGCCCCCATGCATGGTTGTATTCATCACATCTACACATCATGCGATGGAGAGGAAATTATACTTGGACATCTCAGCATGGGTATCCTTCCTTATCCCATGCATTGGTGGGCCCACCCCTACAAAATACCCTAGTACGACCCTTTATATGACCCCTACCCAACAAATAGACACTATCTATTGTGCAGGAAGATGGGACCACTAACCTGACTCTCGCAAATCCTAGATCGACTGAATCAAAATCCTATAATATCCAAATCTCCTATAAATACTCTCATCAATTCACTATAGAAGTGGGTACAAATGAGGTGGCGTTGTGGGCCCCATAGCCATATATAGTCCCTTTTGTCAAACTTCCACACTCAGTTACAAGAGCTCAGATTCTTTGTTTCTTGATCCATCTTTAGCCATAGGATTAGGTTCTTGTCACCTACAAAGTCACATTCCCTGGGTCACCATATGCACTCAGCCTCGGGGGATCATTTTTCTCACATCATGTCCAGGTGCTCATGCTCATGTTCAAAGTTATCAAATAATTGTTATATGTGCTTTATCTTCAGATATTGTTCACATAGGGTATTCGGTTTTCATGTGTGCAGGTAATTGGTCATCACAACTCATCACACCCCCTTCAGGTATATGATCGACACTGGAATGTAATCATTCCCTCTAAATATCAATTTCATTTCCTAGTCACACCCTTCGACATTTTCCTTTAGGGTCCCTAAATCTGTCTCTGTAGTACTATCACCTCTACTGCATTTTGGTACTATCACCCGGTAGCACTCTCCCCCACATTAGTTGTCCCATTCATAGTCCCCTTTGGCACTTTGACACTCATGCTTATTTCACCCCCTAGGGATGGGAGTCTCGATAGTATTATGCATTTCCAAGAATCAGCCACATGCTCCTTCTCATCATTTTGCTATCTTTCCCAATGGAATCCCCAGTTATCTCCTCGCGATTTTATTTTGACTGCACCTTCGCAGTATCAATAACTCTCCATTTCATCCACAATCATTTTTCCCATCTGCATATTTCCCTCCATTTCATTTACCTCATATAGAAACCCACTCATGGGGCCCCCACCCTCCACCAGTTCTCCAAGCAACTTTCGTCCTCACAGGACAAGACATCTTTCATTGGGGCACCCATTTCTATATATGTACACTCATCCCAAATTATTCTTTATTCATTTGGTAATTGTAAAAAGCCTTTGTTTCCAACATTTACTTAGCTTTTTGTTGTCTCCCTTGACGACCTTATTTTTTTCAGCAAATCAACCCATGTCTCCCTTGGTTGGGGCAGTCACTACCCTCTACTCATATTGACCTTGTTCATAAACCTCGATTCTCCCATAGTCCACGTACCCCTAATCTCTGATTTTTATGCTTTGTCATGCCTCTAGCACAATTTAACCCCATGTCTAGTCATCCCCCTGATGCTAGATACAATTTCATGGTTGTTGCCAATCATCCTTAAAAAACACCCCAAACCAAGTGGCAGTCTTGAGTCTCACCGCATCTTGACTTTTTTCATGTTACTTGTTAGTTCCTTATCTTATCTAGTGGATTTCATGAAGCCCTTTGCTTCTTGAAGTCATGTTTCCCTTTCTGTCGACATCAACACTGTTTCTAGAAGGGCGACAATATCTTGAATCTCATTACCTTTACAATGAGGATTCTTGGATGACACAAAGAGAACCATCATTGATCTCTGATGTCATTGACCCCCATAACATTTGACTTCAAAAAAATATCATGTTATGGTGGGTCTTATGAAGCGATTATTACAGTTCTTTTATACTAGCCAAAGACCACTGAATTTGTTCAACCATCAATGCCTATGAGTCATCGACACTTCTTATAGGTGTCCTTTCCTATTTTTAGAGTATGTTCACCATCATAATTTTCATCTGTTGTTATCAAACCACCCCGTAGGGCGCTACAGTTATCTACATAAACATACAACTTTAGTTACTATCTTACATTTTTTGAGCTACATGACACTAGCATGGGGCATGCCCGCCTCATTTGTATACAAAGTTTCTTTTTCTCTCCCTAGAGACAGATTTGGGTTTCATGATCTCCCCTCTCCCTTTGACAGGATCGCTCTTACAGTTCTTATCAACACTCTTCCTTACAATGGTACTCTCAGTAGAAGAAAAATTGATGTATTTTGGCTATACGTATCCTCCTAGCCTCACACATTGTGGGGCATCTATTATCACTGAAATTTCGTCTACAGTGTTGTTCCTGAGTTTATGCTTTAAGGCTATAAAGCATATCATCAAGGCATCTATAAATGATTTAAAGGAATGATTTGGGAATAAGAAATCAAAGGAAGATTAAAGAAGAATCGGTTTCTCAACTGTCTTTGTCTTTCTTCCTGTTGTTCTTGGATGCTAATGTCTCACTCAATAGCAGCCCATGAACGTTCTAACTCAACCCGGTTAGTTGTTGTTTGTAAAATGGTATTAAATAAATTCAAGGCAATACTGGTTTGATCCAGAAGGCTTGGTTCAACGTTGGGTTGTCTTCTACTTGGGACAGTCATGGATGATAAAACTTTATTTATTTATAAAAGGATTTTAATCAATTTGTTACTTCAAATTTTCCAGAGATGAAAATAAGAAAAACAATTTTAAAATTCAAAACAGTAATGTAAACACATTCGAGGTTGTTTCCTGGATTTGTAACAATTTCAAGAATCGTAAAATAACAAATAAACACTATAGAAAAATATGAGGCTTTAATCAAGAAAGAATCTCATATTTCAATAGACAATGATGAAAGAAAAAACGAGGTTTCTAACAAGAGTTAAGTATTAAGGAACAAAAGTTTTACAGGTCTTAAAAATACTAAAAGGGATTTCAGAGGAAAAATTGTAAATCATTTGACATCCAAACCAATCTGAAATATAAATCAATGATGTATATAAGTTCAAACTGATTACTCGTTATAAAAACATTGAAAGGAAAAATTCAACAAAGTATAATAAACAGGGTGAAGACACATAGCTACAAATTTGCAGGATCCAGAATCTCATTTGTGATCTATATTCTTATGTATTTGAAAACTGAAATTACAAAATGGCTCTCTCCAAAAAAAATTGAAGCCCTTTCTCAGCCTTTAGAAACTATATTTATACAATTGCATCAAAATTTCTCATTGGTGACTAACCAACTTCCTAGTATTACGGTTACATAAAAATAATGTCAACCGTTTACAATTTCTCTCTAAGTTTAAATGATAAAAACATTTTAAAAGATTTTAAGCTTGCATTGACGAACTTCCTTTCTCCGCTTCAATACACTGAACACATTTTCCCAAAAACTTCACAAAATTCCTGGGAGCATCTGGTAATTCATTTGCTTCAAATAAGAAAAATCTTTTCTGCAATTCGGGCAACCGGTTTTCTAGCATCTTTTCTGTGAATTTAATAATTTTCAACTTTAGATTTGGCATCACCATCCATTTGTTGATATCTGTAATATTGATCAATTTAATGTTTGAAATCTCTGCTTTCATTTCCTCCGGCTCTTCTCTAAACCTTAGATGGTGCTTGGCAATATTGATTTCTCCTAATAATCCGAAACAACCATCTATTATGATATTCAAAGAAGCTTTTTCTAATAGATCGAAGATTCCCTAGAAATCATCATTGACTTCTCTTGTTATTTGTTTATATTTGGCCAGCTTTTCTTCCCACACCTTTATTATTATGTCCCCTTTAACCTGTTCAGAAATAGATAATTTCTGAATCTTTCCAACCTCTTCTTTTGATGAGAAAGTCACTACCTTCTGAAAAGTAGTTCTAGCTACTTTCGCCTCCCTTTCCTTCTGGAACACATTCTCCAAAGACTTATTTGTTTCTTGAAAATATTTTTGGACTACTTCTAGATTCAAGAACACTTTCTATTGCTCCTCTATTCTTACATATATCTCCAATGCTTGTGTCCTAAAATTTTCAAGTTCTATTACCTGATTAGTAATAGAAATAATTTTCTCTTGTAAATGTTTGTTTTCTTCTTCCAGCTTTCGAACTTGTTCCTGTGTGACATGTATTATGAGTTTTTCTTCCTCCAAGTCTTTATTATTTTTCTAGATTTCTTGCATATCCTTTAGTCTAGCTTTTTCTAGACCCTTCTGTATTCCCCAACTAATATTTCTTTCATTTTCTTTTAGTTTGTCTTGCAATTGAATTATTGTTTGGTCCTTCTGTTCAAGCATAGTTGTTAAATTCCCAATAGAATACATGTTTGTTGATGCTATAACACCCATTGTAACTGCTACTGTAGAAAATTCTCCATCCTTGAGTTTCTTTCCATCTATAATAACCTTGTGCTTTTTAATCGTTCCTTCTCCTCTTGGATGAATTTCCTGTTTCAAGACTGCTCTTTTATTTTTACTAAAAAAAAATCTGATGAGTGGATTTCATCTTTCGAAATAAGATCTAGGTCACTGACATATAAAACTCCTTCATGGGGGGTTCCAAAATTTGACTGGAATGGAGTTAAAGAGGTGATAGGACTACCAAGTTCTGTTGAAGTTGTTCCTCCTATCTTTTCTGAAACTTTTGTCATGATTTATGGAATTGTTCCCAGCTCTTTTGTTTTCTTCGTTCCCGTTTCTTTTTTTTGAGAACCCTCTGCATCTTGAGAAGGTATCTCGGTATTTTTCAACTTACCTTTGTTATTTTCTTTATCATGTATATTAGTTTCAAACCCTGGAGGGGATCCTTGCTGTTCTGGTGATGGGGTCGAGATTTCACCCTGTAAAATCTTAGGTAGGCAGCTTCACCTATGGATTTGAAAAGATGTGAATCCAGTCTGTGATTCAGGTGGAAAGGCCTGGACTCTATTCAACACTTCTTCATAAGACTTAACATATTTAAATATATCATCATAAATAGATACTTCATGTTCATATGCCTTTAAATTACAATGTATGTAATGCCTACTTATTATTTGGTAGGGGTCATATTTTCTGTGCTCAATATTTACTAATTTCACTTCTTGTAGTGACTCAACCTCTACCTTAGAATGGCCTAAATTTGATAAAGAAAATTTTCCAACATGAACAGGGAAATATGGCCATGCTTTTTTCTGAAGTGCTTTTAATTCTAATCCAACACCACCCTTGGCTATCTGATGAGCTACTTCTCTGCATACCAATCTGTCTGGCAAGAATTTAGGGAGTGCATGAGGGGGAATGGAACAATCATAAACCCTAATGTAGGAAAAAATTTCCTCAATGAAACAGTCGGCAACTACTTTAAGGCTTTCTATGGTTGTATCTGAAATGCGAGGGGGTTCGCATCCAAAAAACATTTTGTGCATGGGAATAATAATAAAATGACAAACCTCGTAAAATGCGCCTTTACCATTTTCTTCCCAAAGGGCCGAGTGGTATTTATGAATGGGCTCTGGACAGGAAATACTCCAACTCCAATTCATTAATGGAAAGGGGGTCATAAAACAGATTTCATCCATTATGTATGCAGACATATAAAAAGTTGTTGGTTGTCCTTTTGACTTGGCTTCTTTGTAATTTAAAATTTCTTGCATTAGGTTATCCGACAAAATTTTATTCCAGTTAAAACCATTTCCTTCTGAAGCTTCCTCTAAAAAGGGTACCCAGTCTACATGAAAGTGACAGCGATATTTTCTCCCGAAAAGTTTGCATAACATAATGGCTATATAAACCATATATTCATTTAAGGAGGTTGTAGAATAAATCCCATGAGAATCAGCCCTAAACTTTTCTTCAGACCTCGCCCATCCTCTAATCATGTCGGTATATGTCTGGTCTACCTCAATACATTCCTTTCTCTGAAACTCAACTAAAAATTCAGCATTAAAAGTATGTTTATGATTTGGTGAGAGTTTATACATTACTTGAATGTGCTCTGGCCTGAATGAGCCGATGATAGATCCTTTATCGTTTTGAATGCTCCTTGTTGGGATATCTACCTTATCCAGAGCCCAGCTGATCATATCAGTGTATGCCACCAGCCTCGGACGTACAACAATCTTATGAAGCTCAGACTCAGCTATGTCTCGGAAATGATTTTCAGAGTCAGGATGAGCATTCTCTAATTCATATTCCAACAAATCTGAGATTTGAGTCCAAGATTTAATAGAATCTATAGCATGTGGAGTAGTAACGGAGATAATATCTCCTTCTTGTGTGTCTTCATTCTTCTTCGGTGCCTTTTTGGATGCCATGACTTCTGTGTTTAATTTGAAACCTGTAACAAAAAATGGATGAATGAGCTCAGCTTAGAATGACAACATAGACATTCGAATGTTTATTTTTGAATATATTTTAAAAATGACGAGATTTGCACAACTGTCACGAAATCAAATATCTTAATGCAAAAGATATTTTACCAAGATACACTTTTGATGTCCGTATTTAATTACCTTCGGGTTTTGAAGAAAACGAGAAACCTACTTAATGGTAAGAGAAACATAAATGAACACGTAAGAATGATTAGCATTAATCTTGTTTTTAAGAAAAAGGTTAATTAATGGTAATCATAATTTAAAGCTGAAAACTTCATTTTCGGGGTTTCGAAACTAGTGATGTCAAGAGGTATGTAGTTGATGAAAAAACAATTTCCAAAAGTGCGAAATTGCGATGCTTTAATTAAGATTTAAATGTTTTTAGCACGTTAATTCATTGATATTAGACTTTTTTCGGGATCTCATAAATTGGGATTTCAGAAATCGGGATTTCGGGAAACATGATGACAGGAGACGTATTCTATTAATGAAATCCGATCTTCGAAATCGCGAAATCGCGATGGCTTGTTTCTTTTTTCAAAATAGGACTTAACTTATCTTAATTAATTAAATAATCACAATTAAAACCAAAACAGAAAAATTTTAATTTAATGTGACTTATAGATCGGGGTTTCAGAAATCAGGATTTTGGAAAACATGATGACAGGAGATGTGCTCTCATAGAATCGCGAATCCCAAAATCGCGACATAATTATTTTAACCTTTAACCTTTTTTAGAAGAGACTAAACTAATTCATTTTTTTTAATTAATGTTCCAATGTTTCGGGAAATCGGGGATTGGGGTTTCGTGATTCAATTTGCATCAAACATTTGTTTGCAGAAAACCCTGAATCCCGAAAATTCTTTAAAGTTTAAATTAAAAAAAATCGTAAATTTAAAATTTCAACCCGTTTTAAATAATTTTCACTAAAGCGTCGGAAAATTTATATTTTTTGTAAACCCTTTTCTGTTCATTATAAAAAAAAACAATTGATAAAAAGGTATAGTGAATTTATAAATGAAGAAATTCTTATTTTAAGAAATCCGAAACCCGAAAAACACAAAAAATAAAAAATCTAGGCCTTAAGGATAAAAAAAAAATAAAAAAAAATTAAGATCTGTTTTAACATGCAACATTGGATGAAAATGGTTATAGTAATACAACATCTCCAAAACACCTATCAGTTCACTTGCAGCACCAAAAATGCATTTCCAATGGGCAAAAAACTATACAACTGGTAAAAAATTGACATGCACTGAAACACTAAAAGAAGCGCATGCATAGTGCGTGGGCCAAAGAATCCCATAGAGAACACAATGTGCCATATGTGCGACTGTGTACACGAAAATCCACACACTCCTATGAAAGACACATTTACAATTCTTGTCAGCCCCTCACCCACTTCTGGACCAGCTACCAACTTGATTTGACCCTCAAATCCAAGCTGAATCTGAATGGGGGCCTAGTCAAAGACCTAAGGGCGCCCTAATGGACCCATTGTTCACACTAAGAACCAGTTGGATGTTGCCTCATAGAAATGTTGTAAATAGAGGCCATGGGTGCACTAACAATTTAAGAATCTCATAGTATTGTTATGATGCCTCAATCCTCCTTCAATAAACCTCTTTTCTTCTTGGAGCATTCTAGCATCATTCCAATAAGTTATTCCACTCACCTCTTGAGGGAATAAGCTTGGATTTCTTCACCATTTTCTTTCTAGTTTATCATTGTAATAAGATCTCTAAAATAGGAGACTAAAGAGCCCTCCCAAGGAGGAACAGAGGACCCATAAGTCCTCCTTTGTCTATGGTGTTTGCCAAATAATACAGTTATCCATTGGTGGAATAATCTCGGTCATTTGGTTTATTAATTTTGGTTCAAAGTTTCTTACGCATTTTAGTTTTATTTCTTTAGTTATTTCCTTAGTTGTTTCTAGTTTAGTTGTTTTCTTATTTCATGTGCTTTAATTGTTTAATTCATACACTAACCTATGTCTTGTCTAGCAGGCCCAACTAGACTTGTAAGTACCCTTGTTTTTCTCACCCAAGTGACGAAACAAACACAACACTCCCAGTAAGTTTCCCACCAATGTTTGACATGGGGGAGAGCCTTAAGGAGAATGAAGGTGATATTTTCCCTATCGAATAAATTATAAACAAAGAAATAACCTTCTATTATATTTAACCATTTTTCTAGGGCATCCACATCTATCTGTCGTTCAAATACAAGAATAACAAAATCAACTTGTACCTTGAAAGATGATGATCCTCCAAAGTGGACTCTTGATGAATATGCGCCTGTTATTAGCAGTAGGAGTTAAAGGAAATGGGAAAAATTCTCCATCATTTCGTCCCTTTGTTGCGTAAGAGCTTGCTTAAGAAACGAATTAATAGAATCTTTTACTCCGTCATTTTTTATTTCTTCCACCATGGAGGGTTTCTTGGGCATGTGATATTGATTGTCCTCAAGGGAGACAATCTCGAGACCCAACTTTATATACTCGGACCTTGTCGGGGACAAGCACTAAAAAATGATCAAGAGCAACCTGCTATGATACCACTGATCTGAATTATTTTTGGCACAAAATGAGAATGGGGATATAACAAACAAATATCCAGAGATACTAAAAGACAAACAATAATATAAAATAAATATATTGAAAATATAACAATAGGAACACACATACAGTAATATACAATTTCAATTAATGTGTGAAATGTGCAGACCTGTAAAAATACAGAGTGAAACTTGCTAGAATGGAGGCATATTGTCTCTAAGAAGAGATGTGATGACTACTCGCATTCGCAAGAAGATTATTTTAAAATGAGGCTCCAAAAGAATTTTTTATCATAAAGAAAATCCAAAACCGTAACCCTGGAAGATGAAAAGCCAACAATTTTGTGGACCCCTTTTTGGGTAGTTTGGTGCATCAACTTCCCAGGGGCATAACGTTGGCATACAATCTTTGTTTAAGGCACATGATAGCTCGTTGGAAAGGTTTATCCAAGGAATAAAAATGTTTTCATTAGACTCTGACTCTATCTACAATTTGAATATGGAGATCCCTAAAAACGTTGTTTAGGGCATCAAAAAGGCCCCAGAAGTTTGGGACCCAAAAACTAGAAAAACAATGCCAAGGTGGAAGATTGTTTTTCGAGCCAGTGGAATAAGTGAGTGGCCACTGAGATCCACCTGGATCATTATACTAATAAAATTTGGATTTATCTCCCCCCTTTTTCACTTGACTTAAGGGCCAAGATATATGAGAGAACCCCACCATGAACCTATGGTAGAAGATTCCAGGCCCAAGAAGGTGCAAAGCTCTATCAGAGTTTTCGGGGATATCCAATCACAAATGGATTGGATCTTGGATGAGTCCAGGTTGGAATATAACTTGTGTTGTCGTAGGTTTGTCAGGACATGTTGAATGTAGTACAATTTATCTTCATAGGTTTGATTGAAGATGAGGATGTCATCCAAATAGACCACCGTGAAAGAGTTTTTGAACAACCACAAGATATCATCCATCATACTCATTAATGTCATTGGAGAATTAGTAAAACCAAAAGGAATGACCAACCACTCGAAGAGGATATCATTAGATTTGAACATTGTCTTCCATACATCAGTTCATTATATCAGAACTTGGTGATAGCCCAAATTCAAATTGATCTTTTTGAAGAACTTGGCATGCTTGAGTTGGTCAAGAATATACTCAATATAGAGGATTAGTTATTGGTTCTTAACAATGATGTTATTTAGGGCTCTATAATCAATACAGAGCTTCCACATTCCATTATTATTTTTCACCAACACAATTAGGCTTCCGCAAGGTGAGGAGCTTGGTTAAATGTCACCTTTGTGGATGAGCTCATGAATTTGATGCTTATATCCTCATTCTCAGAAATGGATCATTTGTATATTGGACCATTGGGAAAGGGAGCACTAGTTATCAAATCAATGGTATTTTTCACTTGACAATGCATAGGAACCCCTACAAGTGAAGTGAATAGGTCTATGTATTCCTCTATAATCTTGTTCATATATTTCTATTGTGAAGAGAGACACTATGTTGAAGTTGTGGTAGTAACAATGACATTTCATTCCCATTATGACTGAACCATGAAGAAGAAAATCTTCATAGTCTATGAGATTTCTTTTCGGCACTATTTTGTTGAGATCAATGAAATCACAATAGTCAGAACTACATCAGGTACCCTCTAGGGATGACCCCCCAAAGTGATAATGAAACTATGGGGTTAGGACTCATAAATAGTATGGTGTTTCCACATATAATGTTTTCCTAAAATAACATCACAAACTTTGAGTGGGGAAACATCACATAATACCTCATATTTGAAGGGCTTGATGTTGTAGGATAGGTGGCACTGTTGGCTGACGTAAAGGTCTCATCCCCGACTCAACCAACCAATGGTGTATGGTTGGGGATGTCACATCATTGATAGCTTCAATATATTGATGACCTCATATGATATTAGGTTCTTTTGGCTCCCTCTATCAACAATGAAATGTAGTGGGGTTCCCTTCACCCACATTTGTGAATGGAAGAGGTGCTCCACTTCCTCAAGCTCCTCTACCTTTTCTGGTTGGATCTTTGTGGTTTTGATGGTAGATATAGGTTTCACATTGATTGTCTTCTTTCCCTTATCCTTCTCTAAATAAAATTATGAGTTAGGTTCTAACTCTTTTTCTTTAATCTTGACCAATAGTGATTGTTTTGATGGGCATTCATCAGTCTTGTTGAGCCTCCAAATTGACATCCCCATTACCATATTATACTCCTCATTTATACCATTTTGGCCTACCTAATATTGGATCAATGATAAAGAACCCTACCTACAGTCATTGATAAGTTCATAAGGTAAACTACAATTGAATTCATGAATTTTGTGGTTTATTAAGCTAGGAGACTAAATATTTCATGTACTAATGTTTAAAATTTCCATGTGTAGCCTTTGACATTTGGATGAAGTCCAACACTTCTATGTCAGCTCATCTATCCAGTACTTATGCGCCAGATTTCCCACTGTCTGAATTTGGTACCAAGCACACCTTCCGTTCAGATCCAGTACCCACAGACCATTCATTGTCGCGATCCGATACTAATGATCGCAGACTATTCTAGTCTGGTACCAACCAATTGCGTACTGTTCGGATCCGGTACTATCTACCGAATCTCACGTGTCACGATCTAGTACCAATATAGGAAACAAAGTACTCTAAGATTGGCTCCAGATCATGCCCAGGATAATTGTTGAGTGTTTATGAAATCATCAATTTCTAGCAAGACTATGTTAATCCAATTTTCTTATTGCTTCATCCTCATACACTTTGTGTCATGAGGATGAATCTTAAAATATGTAACTGAATATATAAATTTGACAATTGTTGATTTGTAAAAGATTTCACCTCCTTGTGTTTCACGACTAAGACTATTTAAATGGTCATGGAAAGGATGGTGTAAGTAGTAGAGAGATACAATATTACATCATGTGAAGCAACGTTACATATTGTAGAACATCTCTTGAGTTGAAGTTTAATAGAACAATTTCATTTATTCCCATGTCTTGATCACTTATGAATGAATGTGAGTTGAGTTGTTAGTATAGTTTCATGTTTTGAGGTTTTGACTAAGAGTGATGTGTGGATTAAAGGCCAACTTATTGTAGACTCTAGTCATTGACCTATTGAAGTAGTAAGGGCCCACTGCCCAACAAAGGTCAGCATATTTATAGAGTAGTGTTAACATTTGGTTTCAATAGTATAACTGTTAGAATAGTTGAAGCTTTGATTCTTCCAGATAATAGCAGTATAGTTTCAGTTTAAGATTTCGATTATATGATTGCTTAGGGATCTTTATTTACTCTATTTTTGCATATGCTTTGTTTCTGTTCTCATGAATTTGATTTTTCTTAATGGACATGGATGTTGGTAGTAGTATTCAAATATAATTGGAAAAGAACTAGTGAAGTTCACAATAGAATATTGTGAACCACAACATACTCAATATACTGGCTATTTGAACTACCCATGCTATGTCTTGATGATTGATGTTTGATTTCCCTTTCAGAAGTGTGATTGCATAGTTATATTTCTGGGTCAGATAACAGAGTTGATATGTCAAAGAACTCCATCTCATATTTTCATGTACCACAATGGAGTAGATAGCTTCTCTGTGGAAGGCAACCAAAGTGTGTTTAGGTTTGTTTCTTAATCCAGATTATTTCTATACCTGTGACATTAGAATTACCTCTCTTACTAGTGTCTTGTAACTCTATTGATTATGAATCCTAGATTGATAATTAATGAGTGCATTATACTAATCATATAAGTAGCACAACAAATCTTCTGCCAGGGGATTTTTTGGAATTCACACCACTTGCTACTATCCTTATTCATATTCTTGTTACACTTATTTTCCTACAAATTGGCCAGTCTCTCTTGAGGTTGGACTACCTTGATATTTCCCTTTCTCTATGAGTTAGGGCCACCTTTTCCCTACTTCTATTGTTGAATGTTTGCATACCCAAACTCCCTCTTATTTCGCTACTTAATTTTTTGCGTGAATTTGAAAACATATTGATAAGAAGCTCCCGATGAGGATATGTCCAAGAAATCCATCTCTGTTTGGATATACCTATGTAGGTTGTTAAGAACCAAACATCAATATAGCATAGAAAAACCTCAGGAAAAATACTCAATGCCTTGAAAAAGAGATAATTTCAGATAATAAGCCTCTTCGAGGGGGCAACCTCCATTTACCCCACTTAAATGTTCAAGTACAAGATGATTCAAAATGAAAATGTCTC
>JZKD02S1743041.1:159992-200865 GCA_000966675.3 Picea glauca
TCTAAAGAATGGAAATTCAATAGAGTATTCCTTTGTTCGTACAGTTGACCGTCCGGACCGAAAAAGGGGTAAACTACCGCCGGACATACGTGACTTCAAATTTCAGTTTAACGAGCGTGAAAGGTCACAAGATCGCTCGACAATCTTTTCATTTTTAGAGGGTCTGAAAATGGCTTAAAAGGAGACCCATTTAAGGAACGTTCTTCTGGACCAATTTAACGAGTGTGAAGAAACAAGGTCACTCGACAATCTTTTCATCTTTAAGGAGTCTGAAAAGGGCTTAAAGAAGACTCCATGATGGTTAATTTTCTCAGTTAATCCGGATGAGATCGAAAAGCATAAATGCAGTCTCGTCGGATGTTGCTTTCGGATCTCAAAGCGAGCTTGAAAAACAAAAAATTTAGCTCATGATAGACTCTTTGTGGGTCGATGCCTGGCATCTCCTTGGGGGAGCTGTATGCTCCGACGAAAACATTGTCTATGATGCCAGGGGTTCTGGAGATATTGATAGGTATCATTTCAGCAATGGTCTCCATATTTCCCTCAGCATAAATTTCCTATGTATCTAAGAGGTTAATAGGACATGGCTAATCTCCCGTCATGGTGATAGTGAATTATCCTGCCTCGATTCGGCTTAACTCTGGGAGGAAATATGACCTGTGATGAATATCTTCCCAAGATTTGTCCGGACTAGTCATTGCTTCGATTACTGCTTCGTCGGAAGGAAAGACTAAGTCTAATGAATCGGTGGTAGAAAGTGAACCCTGAGCCCAAATAAGCTCTGGAAGTGGATCCAACTCTTGTGCGGGATTCAGATCAGGGTTAGCTTAAGCTTGCTAGACTAAAGAGTACGCTACTTCAGCGGCCGACAAGGGCATGGACATGCTGGAGTGCCCTATCTCATCCATCGTGGTTGATGGGGAAGGAAGAATCCACAGATCCTTAAAGTAAGTCGTGCAGAACGACGAAACGTGAAAAATCTCATCCTTGTGGTGATTCGATATAAACTGGACATCGTTATGAGGAGGTGGGTAATCAAAGGTACCCATCAAGTATGGGCACAAACCAACTCCTATGTTAATGACACCAGGCTGTAGATTATCAATCATGGGAACCGTGGATGCCCCCTAAGCTGGGTCAGGTCTAGAGAAGGCCAATTGATCAATGGTCACTATTCGACCCTCGTGTGGAAACAACAAGACTCAGAAAACTGTAGCGACCACAACTTGCATAGCATAAGTCCAACTACGACCTAACAAGAGGTTATAGTCGAGGGGAGCATCGACTACCTCTACTTCAATGCACATGGTCTTCCCGCCTAACTGCACAGGGAAGGAAGGAATGATGCCATGTGGTCGGAAAGAACGACTGTCGAACGCATTGAGGAGAGTAGGTGATGGAGACAAAGCAGGCTCACCAATGGATTTCCAGCATGCTAACGACATAACGCAAGTCGAAGCGCCCTCGTCGACCACCGTGCGGAAGATATTTCGTGTAAAAGTTTTCGTGGGATGAGCCACTACTATATGAAATGCGACGTGGTAACGCAGACGAGGTTTCAATTCGGTCATATCTAACATGATGGTACCCGGGTTACAAGTCTTAGTAGAGCCTAAAGAAGTCAACAAGGCTTTCCTCTGAGCATGGCAGCTTTGGAGGACCTCCAAAGCGGACATTGCACAAGGGGTTTGTGATAAATATTCCACCACAGAGTAATTATGGGAGGCCCTTGCATTTGGGTTGTGAGAAGATTTCTTAAATGAACCCTTGGGAATGCGTGTCATTGTTTCACCCAACGTCTTCTCGATCTATAGAGGAAGAGATGGGATCTCGGCTTCTTTACCCTTCTCAGAGGTGCTTGGTTTACTATAGTTGTGCACCCTAGTTGTGATTAAAGCATCACCTCTAACCATATATACATTCGCGGATGAGGAGTGGTTTGGAGGAGGGCAAGTTTCCTGGCTGCCCCCTTTGGCACTTGTAGAGGCTTGAGTTAAATTTTTCCCATCCTGAAAGGGATTAGTCAACACGGCTTGTTGTTGTTGTGTGACAAACTTCTGGGCCTCTGCAAGTCGAGGACATAGATGGGTCGGGTGGTCTTCCACACACAAGTTGCACGGATACCTCGCCTTCTGATTTTCCATGGTTCCCTCGCCAGCATTATCAGTGGGTTTTTTCTCCCCCTTACCCTTCTTTCATTTTTTTTTCTTCCCTTCAGGTTGTTGGGTGGCCTTTGGGTTAGTCGTCTGCACGGAGTGTACTTCTGACGTTTGGGTAGGAGGAGCAGCCAAAGCAGTAGCCTGGCTGGTCGCTGAGTGTTGTATAGATAACTGTTGCAATTGTTTTGACAATTGCTCAGCGGGCTTGGTTTGTGCCGAACCAACGATACCATTGGCATGTGGTCCGACTCTCTGTCTAGTTTTATCTAGTATCGATCGTGGTGCATCCAACAGAATGTTGTATAATAAACCAGACTGAGAATATATGATCTCAAACTGTTGAGCCCTCATGATGACATCTTCTTCGAAGATAACTCCTAAAGTCACGACGTCTTTGGATAATTGAGGGACTAAAGACTTAAGGAAACACTCAAGCAGGAATGCTGGTGGAACTGGTACTTTGATGAGACTCTTTCGGCGTCTCCACTCTCAGATATGATCAGAGATATGGTTCGCTATCGTCTGTTCGAAATTGGCAAGCAACTCTGTGCCAACGTCGTATCTCACAGGTAACTGGAAATGGTTAAGGAAGGCCATCGCCAGTTCACCAAAAGAAGAATATCTTGAGCGATCAAGCTCGATGTACCATTTTGTGGCACTCTCGATGAGACTGCGTTGAAACAATCACAACTAGACAGAGTCATCTTTCAATGAGTTATATGAACACCAAAGATGAAAGGTAGTCATGTGATCACCTGGATCTTTGTTAGGTTTGGCCTCGAACTTTGGAATGTCCGAAGGAAACTTCGTTGGCATAGGAGGCCAATGTGGATCGTGACAAATAGGATCATTTAACAATCTTGTCAAATCTGGCAAGTGTAACGTCGCCAGGAATGGTAGTTTGGGTTGCTATTGATAGCCTGAGAAAAAGGGTCTTGGGGTTTGACTGGCACCAGGTTACCAGGAAAAGTTTGGCTGCTGGCCCGGATCCTAGTAGAAACCATGGCCCTGACCAACGTAAGGGTTTTGCATCTGTGGAGACATCATTGGCTGATTCCCCATAAAGGACATAGGATGTTGGGCATTCATGTTGTTTGACAGACTTTGGGAAGGATTACCCCATGTCGGTCTTGATGGGAGAGGCATAGAAGTCTGTCCAGGGTTCCATTGATTGTGGAAAGAATTACCCCAGAACGACATTCCAGAATAAGGAACGGATCCTTGTCCTGAGTTCCAAGGTCCTGCTATATGTTCCCCCGTCGCCGAAATAGTACCCTGCGCTAGAGTAGACTGTCCAAAGATGGGAGTGCCCCCAGATGGGAAAGCAGTGTATGCGAAAGTTTTGTTACCAAACGTCCCGTTCCAGACAAACGGTGATGAAATTACCAACAGAGTTTGCGCAGGTGTTCCTTGACTCTCGGCTCCAAATGAACTCGTGTGTGTAGGCTGCCCGGTGGACTGCTGATGCAGACCACCAAGCGAAGGGGACGAAGGAGAGATATGATCTCCAGTGTAAGGAAAAGCATTAAAAGGGACATGAATGCCCCCAAGTTGACCTTGCAGAGGAGCGTTAGAGCTCTCTGCCCCCAGACCCAAAGTCTGTAAAGTGGAGTAAGTGAGTGTAGGACTTGTACCTAAACTAGGCATACCGTATGAGAACGGAGGGTCTGTCGCAATAGGTGTGAAGGGATTTGTGGCCGCCACGATAGATGGGGTTGGTCCACTGTGCGACATAGTTGTGGCTGAGACCGTAGTGACTCGAACTGACGACGACAAGTTAGGAGATCCTTCTCCTGTGGTAGCAACGGTGGTGGGAATGGAGGAATTCCTAGAGGAAGTAACAGTGTTTGGTTTCATGACTGTGTGAGGTACTGACAGGCATTCGTAAAACTGGATGGGTACAATGACCGATGGCCAAGTATCAGTGGTTGGGGTTTCAACTGAGCCAATATTGGCGATTGATTCCTCCGGGAGTTGTTCGGGCACAATGGTTTGTAACCCAGTTTCTTCGAAAGACCCTTGTTGGTCTAGCTTCCGCCTCAATGGTGGCAGGGGTGGCTCCAGTATAACCAGCGGCAGGCCGAAGAGCCTTCATGACTAGCGGAGCTCGGGATCCTCCACTATGTGAGAAGATCCAAGACATGCTAAGGTATTCTACACGTTCAAACAATAACACACACTAAAAAGAAGCCCCTAAAAGATAAGACAAGCAATCACTAACTATTTTGAAGAACAGTTACAACAACCAACACTAGAGAAACTTACCGGTGCAAGTGCAACTCGAAAATGGAAGCACCCTCCGGGTATACCTTGCAAAGAGTGGCCCGATGTTTTTCCTAGGTACCGTGGTATACCCCCATAGTCACCTGTGTATGTCCCTAAAAAGATTGGCAACTAGTTTGCCAGCATGCGAACAGTCACCAGGCGGGTACAGTCGATAGTCGGGTAGACCACAATGAGCAAGTTATCAAGCCCGAAACCTATCCAGGGTATCGAGAGAAAATGGTCCGGAAGAAAACTGAGGACTTCGAACGGATTCGAGATCCACGAAGCCCCATGGAAAATGCAAACGACGGAATCCCAAGACAAATCCTCGATATGTGTTCTCCACTACGCTTGGTCCGGCTTTGGAGGGGTTATCTCTGCTACCTTTCCTCACGCGACCTCATGTTTATCCCCTGTGTTAGAGGGGGGTCCCGGATAACTTCCACATAACTAGACTTCTACATTCCCTATCACAGACTCCAATGTTTGCTTTTGAGTGGCCTTGGAGAGTTTCCTCTCCAACCTATTCCAAGGCCCTAGTCCTGAGCTAGTGTATGAACCCTACAAACAAAAGGTCTAATAGATTTTAAATTAGCATTGCTTTTATGGTCTTTTTACGTCACAAGGTATGAAAGTGAAATTGATGGTGTGTAAAGACTCAAAGCAAAAACGAATAAAAAATGTTGGAAACCAAAACTTTTACTAAATGCAAAAATCAACAACTTTTCACAAAGAAAAACTTATTTTTCTTTTCAATTTTTCTAAGGTTTCATGCAACAAACATAAAGGAATTTTCGCTCAACTATGAGCTACTTATGCTCTAAATGCACTGCAAAAAACTTATGAACAAAAAGACTTCTCCCTAGCTATTGATGTAAAAACACAATCTTCAAACAAAGAAGAAAATGAAAAAGCGATATATATATTTTTTTATTTGAGTGTTGAATGAAGAAACAAAGGGAAAATGCCGACAATCACAAAACCAAGAAAATAAACAAAATTATGGCTTAAAGTGCAGATCGTAAAGAATTAGAGAAAAGACCCACAATGGAAATCACGAAAGCACTGACTCTAACGCTTGTCTAAAAACCATAAAATAAATTTTTTTCTTTCTTATCTTTTATATCAACTATCAACTAAGAAAAAAATAGGCTAAGGGTAAGAGGCCCTAACCTACTGACTATGCAACCCTAGACTCAAACCCCTGAGAGGAACACTTCTCACCATAGGAAGGGATGACTGCCCCACCCTGATTGAAAAACAACCTGTCAATCCCGCTACTGTCACTGAAACAACACGCGTTCAAACGCGTGCTGACCTACAACAACGCGCGGGTACCCGCGGGCTGCACTTGCACAGGTCGCGTGTATGGATAAAATCTAAGACAAAACTAAAAATAGGAAGCCCAGACCTGGAAGAGGCCTCTGGTATTGATAACCAGGGTCTCCTGAAGGCTTGGATGGTTCTTTTTAACCAAAAAGAAAAATAATTGCAAGAAATAACCAAATGCAATAAAGCAAACTGAAACAAGACTATGAACCAACAAGACTCAGACAGGATCCAGAAAGCCCCCTGAGAATGTATAATTCTGACAGAGAAGAGGAGGACCGCCTCTCAAGCTCTTTGACTCCTACATGCTACTGAAACCTCTATAGCAGGCGTTCAAACGCGGGCTATAGAAGGTTAGGGCATGGGTTACATGCGTGCAGGCCTTCTGCAGGCCACGTGTACCTCTGTGTGTCCTGATAATTACTGTCAAGAAACAGTCAAGGAAAAAACTGGTATAAAGAACCAGGTTCCCTGCTAGCTATGACCTAACAAAAAACATACAAACAAAGAAACAGCGAATCTAATCCTTTAAACTACCCAAAAACCTCAACTAAATCCGGAAACCCTAAGAGTATTCTCCCCAGTGGAATTGTCAATTCTGTTGTTGGGAAATAATACCCTACGGACTAGCAAACTAGGGTCTGATTTGCATGCAGATTTTGACCTTAAAGAAATGACCTTTTAACCTATCACCCCAAAACTTAAACCCCTCTTTCAAGACACATGCATGGAAAGAAACTACTAACCTTTTTACTGATGTTTGGTGTAGATCCTCCGTTGCGCTTTGCCCGCTTCCTTGCACTGCTCATTCCAAAGTTAACCTGCAATCAAGACAAAACACTACGCATGCATGCTATTTCTCTACTTGAGGGTTAGAAATTAAGCATAAATTTCACAAATCATAGATAACTCATGCATTTGGGACGGGAAAAGTATTCTTTTTATTATTTTCAAAATGAATCAACTTATAATCAAATTCGAGACCGGCCACCGCTCCTTGATCCTGATCCTGGGCTCCTCCTCTTCTTTGTCCTCCAACTGCTTTGAGTTAATTCTCCTTAGGCTTGAGGAAAGGCTAAAGGGTTGGGACAAATGGATTTGGGAATTGGGCATAGTTTCTTCCCTATATTTTTCCTCCTTCAAATAATACCTCTACCCCTTCTTTTATAGGCTAGAAGGAGCTAAGGTTTTGGACGAACTCTCGGCTATGCATGGCTGGGAGTTTCAGTTAACTGACCCATAGTTTTTTGTCCCGTCGGAAACTTTCTTGTTTTTGTGCTTTGTTAGGTAAATACGGGCTATAGTAGGCCTGCCAGCATTCCAACGCGTGCAGTAGTAGGTCTGCTAGTGTTCCAATGCGTGCAGTAGTGGGTTAGGGCGCGTGTACCTTCACCCAAGAGGATTTTCAAAGAGGTTTTTCAGCAAATGTTTTGGCAATGAAGGGATATGAGTTGGCTTGATGCCGGGTAAGCATGTGTGGTGCAATTTAGGGTTATAACAAACAGGTAACATGAGATTGAACCTGTGCACTGTTATGTGACTGTCTCTGAAATGAGTTCCTTCCCCTGGAACCCCTGCCCCTACTAGCTATTCCCTGAGATGGTCATGGACCTGTCTGTGCTGCTGGCGATGAACGAGATGTTGCACTCGCTACCATTGAAATCCCTACAGCTACTGTCCTTGGAACGACTCTATTACCATATGGTGGTGGCCTTGAGCCCCCTCCTCTAGGAAATGTCCTTAGGGCCTTTCCTACGAATCCAGGGCGATGTGGAAATGTCGATCTTGTACCCTCGGTTAAGTTCATGTGTTCTTCTGCATAACGTGCATTTTCCACCGCTTCCACTACTGAAGATGGTTTCCACATCTGCACCATAGCTCTTATCTTAGGGTTCAATCCATAGACTAAGTGCTCTGCCTGTCATTGGTCATTGTTCATATATGAAACATATTTGACCAGTTCCATAAATCTGATCTCATATTATTCTATAGTTTTGTTTCCCTATACTAAGGCATGAAATGCCCCTACCTATTGTTCCTCGTAGTATGCTGGTAGATATTTCCTTCGGAAACTCTCCTCGAAAAGTTCCCAAGATACTGTGTCTGGGGTAAGGTGCAGTTGTCTTTCCAGGTTTCCCCACCAGTTCAAGGCACTATCTCTTAACTGAAAAATTGCGATCTTTGCCTTTGAGTTGGGCGCATAGTCCCTTAAGGAAAAACACCTTGTCATGCCTTCCAACCATGCTTCCGCATGTTCACTGGCGCGACCCCTGGCAAACTTCGGAAGTTTAATCTTCTGCAATTCTCGCGTGATGTATTCGGGTGGAGGCCCTCCTCCTAAATCCCTTGATGCTTCTGGATTACCCATTCCAGATGGTGGGGATTCCACTTCAGTCCATGTCGGTTGTTGCCCCTTTAAAGTCTCATTGATGGCTTCCAACGAGCGCAGGATGAGGGTTAGTTCAGACGATGGTGGTGGTGGCACTGGCAGTGTTGGTGGTGCTTGCGACGACGCTCCCCAGCCTAGATTCCCTCAAGTCATGACCATCCTGTATGCTTTGACCTGCATCAACCAAAGTTGTCACAGTGAGTTCCAGGATGTTTCAAATTGGTGCTACTCAAACTAGAAATAGGGTTAGGCGTAAGTTTTTTTTACTTGTCTATAAACAAACATTACTCCTTTAGGGGATTGGCTAGGTTAGGGTTAGGATTAAGCGTCTAAGCTTGATTTCTTCGCCCCTATGAAAAAACTATCGGTTCCCTTTCCCTGTAGCTTCGCTATCCTTGTGCCATACTCGCCAATTCCTATGCTTACTCTCCTAGTGCATGTGTCGCCTCCTTCTTGCCTGTCCCAGTCTAAGTCCTTTTAACTTTTCACCTACGACTAAATATCCTTCGATGCTTGACTCAGGAGCTTTTCCTTGGCGTGTAGTGTTGGTGTTGTCGAATTCCGCATTGAGATTTAGCGTTGACTTGACTGGTGGAATGGAGTGGAGGGACTTGGCGCTTGGCTTGATGAGTTGTGTGTAAGGTCTCATGATCCTGACGCTTGGATAATCGGAGATTATTCTTCAGACTAGTACCTTGCTATTATTGACAATTAACTATTTATATGCGAATTTATTTGTAAAAGTGATATGTGTGGCGCGTTGGTGTTATTTCTCTTCTTTAGGCTCTTCGCTTGGTGGGGTCTTGGGTTCAAAACCCATGGACTCTCTAACATTTTAATTTAATGATAATTACTTTAACTAATTTTCTACTTATATTTAAATATATGTATGTATATTATATTATATATATACTTTTTTTTTATTAAATAATATAAAAAAAATTACGATTTTAAAGCTTTGAAATTTAAATTTAGTAAAAAAAATTAAAAAGTTAATTTAAATAAATAATAAAAATAAAATAAAATATTAAATTAATTAAAATAAATAAAAATGTAAAAAAAAAATTGAAAATCAAATCGGGCACGCATGAAGCCCACGTGCCCGCTTCCTCCCAAAATAACCCCACACCTATCTCTCCCAACCCTAAATGCATCCTTCACTTCCTCGTCCTTCCTCTGTCGCCTCTCCACTTTGCTCAGTCCCTCTCGGTAGGCTCAATGCTCGTCTCAGAGCACTGTGTATTACGTTTTGCGTTTGTGCAGCTCCTCGGCCATGGTTGGGCGCTGCGTTCGGGTTGTGTGGTGCAAGAACATGCCCCCTTATTCATTAATCGTTTGCCCCCTTAATTTCTATAATATTTTCCCAGATACAATATGTACTTGTTGCATTTTGTGCATCTGACATTACAAATACTCAACTTGGTGTTTGTTGGTATTGGTTTCAGGATTCGTTTTAGTGACCTTGTTTTTGAAAGTAAATTTCTTTTTGGGTAGAAGCTGAGAATTCAAATTATCCAACCACTCCTTCAGCTCGGCAATGGCGTTTTGTGCGCTGCGTACCTCATATGAGGGCAAGAAATATGAATTCACAACAACTAGCTTTTCAAGGCCATTGATATCTAAAGCTAGGGTTTCTAAGCCCGAAAGTCCCTGAATCTAGGCCTCTCACTGTTAGTCACATTGGAATCCACTCGTGAAACTTTTACTCTAGTGCGCTTGCACTCCATTGATTTATATCAGCCAGTTGGAGAAAACAACTTTTACATGGATTAATCAGGAGGTATTTACGTTGTCCAAATGGAGGTCTGTAATATGGTTGCTAGAAAATCTGATGGTTGTCATTTCTAAGAAGTATATTTTGAATTGATTATGACGCTCCCAAAGTTCTAATTTGCTCCTAGTAGCTACGAATCTTGCCACAAAACCTGGGATTTCACACAGCTTATTATAATCCCCCATGTATATCTTCTTTTATTTCCTTTTGTGCATTATTGTGATTGTTGCCAGTTTAGTTTTGTGATATGTTAATTTGAACTGATTTCTCAGGCTTCTAAACAGATTTTCTTAACATTTCTCTTTATGATGTGATATGCTTCTGATATGCAAATATTTTTAGATTAAAGTTAAAGATAAAGTCAATACATAACTAAGTGTAAGTGTGCCCTGTCTTTATTGAACTTATTCCAATCTCTGTTCCAAAGCTTTTATACAATTCTGGCTTTCATAATGGTAGTCGCATTAGTGGGAGTGGAACATATGTAGAAAATATTACCAGTTTTGTCTTGGGATCTTTCATTTACAATGTTGATATTTATGCCTATTGTCAATTGCTTTTACATCGCCAGTAATGCACTTTTTTCTCTTTTCCTTGATAAAGGAAGAACTGGTATTGTCCATATAGATGCATGCTTAAAGGCAGACAAATGTTAGTATCTCTATTTGAAGCATTCAATCTAATAGGGATATATTTTCTTAGCAATATCCATTATGTATATTGATATGGATTATATCATTTCAGTCTGTGTGTGATGATGTTAGATTTTTAATTATTATTGCATTTTTTTCTAATGTTTAGTATCGTCCCATATTAGTATATTTCATTGGAAAAATGAGAACATTCATAAATACTATTCTAACTTTAGAATGAGAAGCCCTTGAGTTATGGGATTTTATGATATGGTTGAGAAGTCCTTAAAGTTGAATTTCTAGAGTTATTCAGTTGTTTGGGATCAAAAGACTCTGATCAGTGATTCTAATAATTGGTACATACTACTATATACTACTATAGAATGGTGTTCTGTTTGATGCTACCATATTGTAACTAGTGTACATGTCAGCATATTCACTATGTTGTTAAACTACCCTGACAAGTGTTACTTTGTACCCCAAATATTGTATTTTGTGTTTACTCAAGTGTATCTCTTCACGAGTTACAAACAAATCTGTTGGCTGTCATAAGAAAAAATATAGCGTATGGTTATTAGTGTGTGGGTCATGTCAAAACATCTCCAAGTTAAAGATGACTGTAGGAAAAACATGATAAGTTAAATAAATACTAAGCTACTCACTGGACATTGACGAGTATATTTTATGCACAAGTGTGTAACAACCCTAGTTGCTTGTTTTACTTTGGTAAATTTGTTTTTACATTTTCAATTCGTATTGCATTTATTTTTATATTTGTGTTAAAATTTATGTGTTTGGTTTGCAGGTTAGGCGTAGCTGGAGTTAGAGCTTCGAGTTTTGTCCCTCAGGCCCAGATTTCAAACAAAAGCTCTGATACCATGTGTAGTGGCCAATAAAAAAAAATCGACAAGCCTAGTAAAATCCTTACAATTGCGCATAACATTTCTAACATAGAATTTCTGAGTGCGTAAATAATTCATTAACTTCGAATAAGCATATAAAATTTCAGCAGAATTTAACATTTTACATTTAACTACAACATAAAAATAACTTAGCCATTTCACAAACAAATTACCTGCTTATGATGCTAATTTCTGTCGATATGATTGTCCCTTCCATGTTGCCTTATTGTTTCCTTCCTACTGCCTGATGCACTGACCAACACTGCCCAAACCTACTATCCTCCCAGCTAGCTAGGAGTAGCATGTCCGGCTCCCTAGCCCCAGGAAACCGAAAGGAATCCTGGCCCCCGTGCCCAAAACCCCCAGCAAACTGGTGCCCCCTGTACTAATCCTCCCGACTACAGATCTCAAACTCTCCTCTCTGCAAATCCAAGAGAACCCCCAAAAGAAAATTTTCCCAAGAAAAATAATGATCCCCTTCCTTTGTAACCTCCTCGCTCATATCCTCCTTCACCGCCCTTTCCCCCCATTTACTTCCTTACCTACACATAGTTAATGCCCCTTATCCTTTCATTTATTATTTTATCCTTTCTTAATTAATATCTTATCCCTTTCCATGTACGTAACCTTTTTAATTTAAACAATATAACTTATTAATCTTTTTAATTTAATACCCATGTTATTGAATGTAATAGGTAGTTAATTAATTAATTAATTAATCAAAATTATAACCTTTAATTAATTAATAAATACTTAATTAATATCATTAGACCAATATTTTCTTAGTTATTAACATGGTAGGAAAAATTAATTACCTAATAAATATTTTACTTAATAATTGATCCAGAATTGGATCCAGAAGCCTAACAGGGCTTAAAAATGCTCAAAAATGAAAGTGCTCGGAATGCGACGAAACCCATGCCATTATGTCTGTCTCGTCTTCTTGATTCTGTCGGTATATTTACTTCATCAAACAGGCTCAATATGTGAAAGATATTACGTTCTGTCCGAAAAGGCAAACAGACAAAAAAAAGGGATGACTGTACAGTCCGTACAGTCTGTACAGGCTGACGTGGCATCTCCTGAAGATGACACGTGGTAGCTCCTGAAGATGACATGTGGCAGCTCCTGGAGGTGACACATGGAAGTGACGGAGCACAGGTACGGGCAGACAGCTGGACCAATCCAGGGGTGACACATGTCACCACTATAAGGGTGACATGTGGCACGGGATGACGTTAGCAGCTGACATTGCAGTGACTGGACAGGTGATGTGGCATATGGAATTTTACAGGTGGCAGGCACGTGGACCATTCAGTGACTGACGCATGGCAGTTTTTGGTTGGTTGTTGGTGTGCCACGTGGCCCAGTCACGGGCTGCCACGTGGCACCCCGTGGTTGGCTATTGTGGCTTTGTATAAAATTTATATGGCTTGGTCGGGGTCGAACCCGCGACCTCCTCTCAGGGAAACGTACTGGAAGGACCAGGCTAACCACCTAGCCCATGGGTGGTTCTTGTTATACATACGACGAAAATATTATTTAAATTTGTTGTAAGGTTTATTCGATGGGGAAAAGGGCCGAGGCTTAGCCCCAGCCCTCGACGCAAACATATAATGTGACCACCCCATGGAACCGAGAGCGCGGAGGTGTTAAACCGATGTGGGAGTTTGGGATAGAGCCCACCCTTGGTCCACGGGCGGTTCACCATATGACCTGGGACGTTAATTCAAACAGGGCGCACATGGTTAGTTAGCCTGAGATCACATGTGGATCCCATGACCAGGAGCCAGTGATAGAGGGCCAGCGCATGGGCACGTGGCCACATGGCCGACCCATATGACCCAGAGCACGCGTGTTTTAGGGGTTGTGCCCAAATTTAGTCGAGTTTTTTGTTATAGTTTTCGGATTTTAATTGTTATTAAGCCTGATATTAGTGGATTTTGGTCATTTTTGGGAGATATTGGGCATTTTTGGAGCCCAAATTTTGGGAGGAAGTTGGAGATGAATAACCAACTTCAAATCTATATAAACCAAGCCTGTTTGAGGCCATGGAGAATAGTCAAGGATAGAAAAAAAGAAGATTTATGCTGAAGGGAACCCAAGCCAAAGCCATTTTTATGCAGGGAAGATATTGAGGAGCAGACGCTGTCAGGCCATTTCTGGGAGCTCCGGACGTCCGTTTTGCGTGCCATTTTCTTTGTAGGGTTCTAGAGATCTAGAAGAACATGACCAAATCATTCTTGTATCCAATTGGCACTGCTTCAATGTACTTTTGAGCTTTTGAACAGAAATAAATAAGCCTCCCCCACAGAGACAAAGGCCCAGAGACGTAGGCAAAGTTGTGCCAAACTCCGTTATCAATCTACGTGTTATGGTTTGTTGTCTATTATTTCATTTCAGATCTGCAAATGTGTATATGGTTGTCATAATTCCTCTTCTTTTCTCATTCTTTCATTAAGTTTCTCAAATGGTTAATTAACGCATGCAAAATTAAAACTCAACCATAGTCATTAAAAGATCCTACAGATCAAGTGGTATCAGAGCTAGTTGACGTTTGGATTTGAGTTTTGCATGTTAACCAAGGAAAAGATACAGCGTGGTGCAGGCGAGCTTGTTGCAGAGAATCCATTAATTGGATTGATAAAGAGAGCTTCTCACAGCGGGAAGATGGCATCGGAAGAAGGGATTTCTCAAGATGAGAAAGAGTTCCGGAAAACATTCCTTGCTATGTCGGAGATGGTGAAAGTTTTGTACGAGGATTACCTGGAACGAAAAATACCAATTTTGGGTGAATCTTCTAAAGGAAAAAGTGAAGAGGAAGATGACCATCCTCAAATTCCTCCTTCACCTCCATCAACACCTCCTTCTTCTCCTTCTTCTTCATGTTCAAGTTCTAAATATAATGAGAAGAAAAATGTTCATAAGAATAAAAGTGAAATGCCATTGCTAAAACTTGATGTTAAATTTGAGTTGCCCATATATGATGGTGAAGTAAATGCATAAAAACTTGACAATTGGATCAGGCATATGGAGGTATACTGCAGTGTGCAACAGATCAAGGATGAGGCCACACAAATTAAGTTGGCATCTTAGAGACTTGTAGGTACAGCTCTTATCTGGTGGCAAAGAAAGCTGCAAAAGGGAACACAACATGTGGGTAATGTATTTCCATCATGGAAGAGTTTCATTTTGGCACTTAGGAAACAATTATATCCTTTGGGTTATAAAGAAAAAGCATTAATTGAATGGCAATATTTAAAACTAAGAAAAGGACAAACAGTGCAAGAATATACCGATGGATTTCGAAAAATGGCATTAATGTTAGATAACCCTTTGAAAACACAAGAAACACTTATGAAGTATATAGGAGGATTACCTGTGCATATTAGAAACATTGTTTTCATGTTTGGACCCACTAACCTTGATGAGGTTTCTGTTCAAGCTACATATATTAAAGCAGGGAAAGCAGGTGTGTTAGGGGAATCATCGTCTTCAAGGAAAGAGGACAAGAGGAAAAGGCATGGGAAGAATGCAAATGTAGTGACAAGGAAGGAAGGAAATCCCTCTTGCAAGCATTGCAAGAAAGAGGGACATGATGAGGAAAAATGTTGACAGTTGCATCCCGAGAAGAGGCCAAAGTGGTTCAAAGAAAAGAAGGGAACGCAAACAGTGGTAACGACATCAAAACCCACAGACTTGGGATCGGATTCAGGTGATGAGTCAAAGATTTCATTGGTTGGTATGACAGGTAAATTTGGTGAAGACATTGATTGTAGAAGCAAGTTGTTTCATGTAAGGGTAATCATGCGACACACTAAGATAGACACATTAATCGATAGTGGATATCAAGCTAATCTAATCTCATAAGAATTGGTTAAGCAATTGGGGTTAAAAACACAACTACATCATAAGACTTACACACTTAAATGGATAAGCAATCATCATCAAATGCACATAACAAAGTAGTGCACAATCAAATTTTCAATTTCATCTAAGTATGTGGATGAAGTAACATGTGATGTAGTGTCGTTAAGAGAATTTGGAATGGTCTTAGGTAGTCCATACTTATATGATCGTAAGGCAATCTTCTACAGGACAAAGAATCAATATCAATTCACTAAAGCAGGTCAAGATTATGTGGTTCATACTCATCATGTTAAAGAAAATAAAACACTTCAAACAATGGAACAATTAAAGAAGGCAGTGCAAGCAAGCAAAAAACCAATAATTGTTTCAAATGAAGTAATTGATCTTAAGCAAGAACAAGACATGATTGTTGAATGGAAAATCAATCATAAGTTGCTTCAAGATAAGCTCATGTCATGAAAATATCTCAAGTATATCAGCTCATTTGCAGTCGTCTTCTTGATACTGTCATTAGTAATGTTTTCTACATGGATGATAGTGGCTTCAGTAAGATGTAACAGGTTTCAAATGGCTAACAATATACTGTCAGCTGTCATGATTGTGTTACAGTTGATCTTGATGAGACAGGTGCACAGGACAGAGTTAAGAGACAGCGGACAAGTTGGGTGGCCTATCCCGAGCTTGTTGATTGGTCAATAACCTTTTGGGGACTAAAAGGTCTTTTTGTGGGGAGGTGTGATCCAGTTGGATCCAGAAGCCTGACAGGGCTTAAAAATGCTCAAAAATGAAAGTGCTCGGAATGCGACGAAACTAGTGCCATTACGTCCATCTCTTCTTCCTGATTTCGGTGGTATATTTATTTTTTCAAACGGGCTCTATATGCGAAATATATTGCGTTCTGTTCGAAAAGGTAAACATGCAAAAAAAAGGGATGACTGTACAGTCCGTACAGTCCATATAGGTTGACGTGGAAGCTCCAAAAGATGACACGTGGCAGCTCTTGAAGATGACACATGGAAGCTCCTGGAGGTGACACATGGCAGTGAAGGAGCGCACGTATGGGCAGACAGCTGGACCAATCCAGGGGTGAAACGTGTCACCACTGTAAGGGTGACATGTGGCACGGGATGACGTCAGCAGCTGACAGTACAGTGACTAGACAGGTGATGTGGCATACAACATTTGACAAGTGGTAGGCACATGGACCATTTAGCGACTGACACGTGGAAGTTTGTGGTTGGTTGTTGGTGTGCCACGTGGCCCAGTCACGGGCTACCACGTGGCACCCCGTGGTTGGCTGTTGTGGCTTTGTATAAAATTTATATGGCTCGGCCGGGGTCAAACCCACGACCTCCTCTCAGGGCAACGAACTGGCAGGACCGAGCTAACTGCCCAGCCCACGGGTGGTTCTTGTTATACATATGATGCAAATATTATTTAAATTTGTTGTAAGGTTTATTCGACGGGGAAAAGGGTCAGGGCTTAGCCCCAGCACAAACATATAATGTGACCACCCCATGGAACCGGGAGCGCGGAGGTGTTAAACTGGCATGGGAGTTTGGGATAGAGCCAACCCTTGGTCCACGGGTGGTTCACCATATGACCCAGGATGTTAATGCAAACAGGGCGCACACGGTTAGTTAGCCCGAGATCACATGGGATCCCATGACCAGGAGCCAGTGACAGAGGGCCAACGCATGGGCGCGTGGCCACATGGCCGACCCATATGACCCAGAGCGTGCGAGTTTTGGGGGCTGCACCCGAATTTAGTCAAAAATGGGTTTTTTGTTATAGTTTTGGGATTTTAATTGTTATTAAGCCTGATATTAGTGAATTTTGGTCATTTTTAGGAGATATTGGGCATTTTTGGAGCCCAAATTTTGGGAGGAAGTTGGAGATGAACAACCAACTTCAAATCTATATAAACCAGGCCTGTTTGAGGCCATGGAGGACAGTCAAGGATAGAAAAAAACCAGAGTTATGCTGAAAGGAAGCCAAGCCAAAGCCATTTTTATGCAGGGAAGATATTGAGGAGCAGACGTTGTCGGGCCATTTCTGGGAGCTCCGGACGTCCGTTTTTCATGTTGTTTTCTTTGTAGGGTTCTAGAGATCTAGAAGAACGTGACCAGATCAGTCTTGTAACCAATTGGCACTACTGCAATTTACTTTTGAACTTTTGAACATAAATAAAGAAGCCTCCCCCACAGAGACAAAGGCCCAGAGATGTAGGCAAAGTTGTGCCGAACTCCATTATCAATCTGCATGTTATGGTTTGTTTTCTATTATTTCATTTCAGATCTACAAATGTGTATATGGCTGTCATAATTCCTCTTCTTTCCTCATTCGTTCATTAAGTTTATCAAATGGTTAATTAACGCATGCAAAATTAAAACTCAACCATAGTCATTAAAAGATCCTACGGATCAATAATCCCTAAGTATATATTCTACTAGGGTTGTTACACATTTGAATATTTTGCATATTATATCACTGAAATCAATGTTTGTACTATACCTTAAATGTTTAACAATGTTGGAAACAATAGAAACCAATGACAAATTCATTGCAATTGCAATGCCAAATTGGATGCAAAGCAATGCACACCATTGCTAAAATCAATTGCAAGTCATTGCTCAAATCAATACATGCCAAAGTGTATGAGGCATGAAACCTAAGACCTCTAATATTCACATTTTTATTGCATTTTTGTTTATTGAATGCACTTAATATGTAAAAATGGTTAGAATGACATTAAAAATATAACCTATATTGCATTAATGTGCATGATTAGCTTAATATGTCATTGAAAATGATACTTCCGACTTTATTTATGTAGGAAAGATAGTAAAAACGTCTTGTGAGAAAATATAACCAATGAAAATAGATCAATGTCCATAGGTGGCATGCTATCACGTTAAAAATGCTCACTTGCACCTTTTTCAATATTCATATAGAAAAATGTTACTATAGGCATGCATAACCCTCATTTCTAACATGTTTTCACCATCACATGACCTCAAACTTGTTGGAAACAACCTAGTGAAACCCTAGAATTGACCAAACTTGTTCAACATAGATATATCCCCCGCAAATTGTGCGTGAAAATTGTCGATATTACTCCCAAAAGCTACGATGCCCCTTAAAATGACCAATTTTGATTGTTTTCAATCCCCATTAATATGCCAAAATTGGTATGTTTGGAGGTTAGTTATATGTTGTTCTATATATTTTCATGGATATTCCACTAGAACAATTTGTCACAAGATATCTTATAATATTCTAAACTATTTTATTATGAAAGTTAAAATTTCCTTAGATCTCATATTTATTATCACTATCTTATTGCTCAAATTTATAAACATAATTGAAATACGAAAATTAAAGAACAAGAAAATCAATACACCATCTGCACAAATGATCACAAGATGTATATTGAGAAACCCTAAATTGAATTGTGTAGAGAACACAATGAAAGGAAGGAATATGAATGGAAACACACAAAGAGAAATATTGTAGGGAGCACAGTAATTTAGTGAGAACTAGATTCTATTAATAAATGAAATAGAAAAAGACTATGAAATGCAAAGAAATACAAACTAGCTAGAATGATGGTAGCTTATATTTGAAGAGAGAGGTGTCATCTACTATCATTTGCAAGAAGACATTACAATCATTTGCAGGTATACATTACTAAACCCTAAAGGTCCAAAAACCTAGCCCTAGGAGATGAAAACCAAAAGGATTGTGGTCCTCGAGGTGGTTAGTTGATACATCAACTTCCCAGGGGTGAACATTTTGCATGCAATCTCTGTTTGGGGTCCATAATAGCTCATTGGAAAGATCTAACTAATAAGTACAATTGTTGGTAGCCCTGGAGATTCCATCGCAACTCGATGCCCCCCAATGGTCAAAATCCATCGTTCAATGCCTCAAAATAGATAAAAAAATGTTAGGAACTACAAAATTGTAGATAAAAAAATGCCAAGATGGATAACTATGTTGAGCCAATGGAGGATGTGGGTGGACACTAATGTCCAACACTAATGTCCACCTAGATCATTCATCCTCCCTTAGGAACAAATGGTCCCCATTGCATGAAGTTCCGTCATTGGATGGGGAAATTTTGGTTGAATTTGACTTCTATTGAGCAACTTTGCTTGGTGAAGAAGTCGTCTAACATTGGCAACTCGATAGAGTTTTATGTTCAGTTGGTGGGTTTCCTTTGTCTTAGTGTCCATGACATAATCCACTATAGCCTTCATAATGTAGTCATGATTTATTTTTATAGGGGATAAATTCCCAACCACCTTCGAGGTGCCCAATAGGGGTGGAAAATATGGTCGAAGCAGCTCCACATTAAATACTAGGTGCAAGCCAAGGAAATGAGGAATATTCAATTCAAAACCATTGTCACCCACAACCTTTGTGATGTTTTAAGGCCCATATCAAAGTGGTATAAGATTCTTGTGGGGTTTTGTGAGGCACTCTTTCTGTAAATGCAACCACACCTTATCACAAACCTGAAACTTGTCTGGAACCTGATGCTAGTCATGTCATTGCTTGTACTTGGCATTGGGTTTCTACATGATATTGTGAACTTGTTGTTGGATGTGTTGGATCCATTAACAAAAAATGGTTTCTTTCTCTACCTCGGTTTAAGCATGGGATTACTGTTCCTATGAAGATGAAATGGGTAGAGATACATCAATGGGATCCAATGGCTAGAACCCCAACCACACCTAGAAAGAGTTGTGGCCAATAGAGTTTCAAAGGGTTTTCTTCTAGCTATGATAAACATATGGAAGGATCTCATCCCATGTACATGGATTCTTTTATTTGTGCATCGCAAGATATTCACAAACATCCTATTGACTACTTATGTTTTTCCATCTATTTGGGGTGGAAGGAAGTCGATTAGGTCATCTTGGTGTCCATTAGAGACCATGGGATGGAATAGAAGTTATTGAGGAACCTAATATCCCTATATAAAATAATGGTCTAGATGGTAGCCCAAAATGGATCCAAACAAACTCAAAGAATATCTTAACAATGGCTTCGGCCATGATACTCTTCTTACATGGTGCGAAAATTGTCATCTTAGATAATTTATTGACAACCACAAATACACAATCATTACCATTATTGGTGGAAGGAAACCCTAACATGTAATCCATGGATATTGACTCACAGGGGATGTCTAGGGTAGGTAAAGCAGTGTACAACCCTTGCTTCTTAATGACAGGTTTAACATTGGAACAAGAAGTGCATGATCTAATATACCTATTGACGTCCTATTGGAGTTTTTTCCAATAGAAATACATTGAATTTCCCTACCACCTAAATATAATGTGCCTCCAAATTAACTTTGCACACTCGCTTAAAGGAAAACAAAGATGGCCCAATACCACAAAGTGCATCCTTGAGGTGAAAAACGAGAACTTGTTTACTTGTGCTCACTGTCTATTATGTTGCAGTAAAGCCAAGGTTGTTATCATACAATTGGGGCCACCCATAGGTCTCATTCCCATAATATTTAAGAACTATGGTTAGTGCCACAACCAAGGGTTAGATAAGGTAGTCTGCAATGTGGTTTGTATTTCCTTTCTTGTACTTAATGTTCAAGTGAATTGTTGCAAGTATGTGGACCACTTCTAACAATGTTCATCTTGTAAATTTCCTTATGTATGCATGAATTGCAAAGGCTTGTGATTAGTGTGGATGATTATTTCCTTTCCTAGAATATAATCCCTCGACTATAAACATTCTTGCACAATGGAATATATATCCTTGTCATATATTGGATACCTATGAACAATATCAAAGAGTGTTTGTTGGTGTAGAGTGGGTAGACCCAAGTTTCAACATTAATTCACCAACAAAACCCTAAGATAACAACCCTTTAGGCATCACCCACAAGTAGGTGAAGTCTCACCTGAGGCATCTATGGGGACTGCAGGAACCAAGTTTCCACCATCGTGAAGGAAAGGGAGGAATTGATCAAAACCATTATCCTTAACATTCATTCATTATATCTCATACAATGTGCACAAAAACATCATAGAAAAATAAGTTATTCATATTAACCATTCATACATTATGTGTGCACAATAATCCAAACAATAAACAAACACAACACAACATAACATAACATAGAGACACCATATTTAACGAGGTTCACCCAAGATGGGCTACGTCCACAATGGTCATTTTCTTATATTATTATTCAGAATCATCACTTACGAAAGGTGTGCATTGCGCTCATACATGATATCATAGTTATACCCCAAAATTCCCTTGTCGTTTGTGCATATAGAGCATACTTATCTCTCAAATCCTACCCAACTCCTCTCATTTTCTCATCCTTTTTCTCTCCTCTACCCAAAATCCCTTACATATTTATACATTTACATTAGGGCTTAGCTTGTTACAAACGACCAAAATTACTAACAACTTCTAACTAACTAACTTCTTTTGCGCATGTTGATACTGAAAATGCGTTAACTTCCTTCCTTCTTTTGCACGTGCTCCTGCACAATTCCAAAACTTGTCCCAAAATGTATATTTTAACCTTGTACAATATTTTACTACAAACATATTTTCAATAAAAGAACAGAAAATATACAATGGAAAATACACACATTACACATAGATTTTTCCCCTAGAAACCCAAACTGGGAAAACCAACATATTATATATTCATTCATAGTGATACAATGTTTACAATACAATATACATATAGGAGATAGTGGCATCCAAAAACCTAACCCATTGACATGGATTAGTCAACAAACCTAATTCCTTAACCATAAATAGAAAACCATCGACAAAAATCGTGTGCCAAAAAATCGCCCAACGATGGACACGAAAATCAAGGAGACACAAAAAATGAGGCAAAAATGAAACACGTTTCCCAAGGAAAAAAAAATTTCTCGGGGGCGCTTCCCCTGAACCCCTGCAACCCTTGAAGGGCCCTCAAACCCCCCATGCACACCTGAAACAATGTAGTAGACACTAGAGCTATTCGTGCAAGGAATATAACACATACCCACCATTCTCCCACTTGTTGTTTTCTTTGCATACATGGGGTTATAGGGTTACATAGTAAAAAATATAGAGAAGCAATTCCCATGGATCCTCTACACAAAGATAAATTCTCATTTCTCACATATTTTGTTAATGAATCTGCAACATTCTTCAAAGTGTCCACCTTCATCAACAACACTTTATTTTCTTCAACCATGTCTCTCACAAAGTGATATTGAATATCAATATGCTTTGTCTCTGAATGATAAGCTAGGTTATTTGCTAGAAAAATTGCACTCTGACTATCACAATCTATCCTTATAACTTATTGTACCAACCCAATACCCGAACACAATCTTTGTAACCATACTACTTCCTTACTTGCATGAGTGGATGCCATGTATTCAACTTCTATAGTTGAAAGTCCCACTACAACCTATCTTTTGCTAATCCAACTGATTTCTCCTACAAACAGGTTAAACACATACCCTCTTGTAGATCTCCTACGATCCATATCTCCAACCCAGTATGCATCCAAAAAGCCATGTATGTCCAACACTCTCCTCCTCCCAGAGGTACCTAGAAGATCGGTTTTCTCTCCACCAAGCAAGGGGGTTTGCAATGATTGCTTCCTTAGTCACTCATATTCTATACAAACTTGCTTATCATCTTGACTTAAAACACTACCCAACAAATTCCTCTACCCAGAACAAATTCATTTTTTAGTTATCTTCAGAACCAATGAGTTGCACATGCTCTCCCTCTTTAGAAATGGTCACCATACCCATTCCCATTACATCCTCTTCCTATGCCCACTAATTTCCATTCTTTTATTTCCTTCCTTACCAAGATTTATTAGGTCCAAATCCCCATTTTATGGTCAAGTTAGGAATTTTTCATATGGGTACTCTGCCCATATCTTCATTGAACCTTGAGGAGGACTTCCCAACTACCGTCCTGACTGGTAATTTATTTTTTTGGGTCAGAGGACTGTTCTGGGTCTGAATAATTTAAATCCAGTAAAGTAATGATCTGGTGGGGGTCATCTCAACCATTGTTGGTTCCCCTCACCATATCTCTCATGTATCATGATCTACCTTGGAAAACCCCTTCAACAATTATGCAACAATTTCCATTTTACATTAGTAGCATAAATATTTACACTATCGTTTTAGAAAAATATAGTTATATTTACAAGATGGGGGAAATAGGGGTATTACAATCCCCTCCCACTTAAAGGAACAATGTCCTCAGTGTTATTTTTATCTCAGCAATACCATTCATGTTGCATGCTTCAACTACTTTAGAGACATTACCATTTTATCCACTTGGTCCTTTCTGAGACTCTTGACCTTTGTCACATGCCTACAATTATTTCAAACAACAAGAATATTAATCACAATTTCATGAAAAAATATTTTATTGTTGTTCAAAAATCAAGGGGAAATATTTATATCAGCACAATACTTATCAGTGCAATTTTATGGATCCACATCTAGTTGGCTATACTACTAAATTTTCCCACTGTTTCCTTGACATACCCATTATGTGCATTGTTGGCATGAAATTGATCAGACCAGGTTCCTTGTAGGCACAGGGGTAAACCTAGGTTTCAATGCTACAACAACGCACCAACAAAACCCTAACTACCGCCCCTTTCGGCAAGACCTGTGAAGTAGATGAAGCCTCAACCAAGGTAGAGGTAGGGGTGGTTGCAGGACTCCAATGTCTGCAACCTTAGCTGGGACACATATCTGTGATTGTAACACCTTGAAAAAGCACTTATCAATATAGTTCATCAATGTTTAACCAATATCTACTTCACAGGTAAATACCCTAATTACAAAGCATCACAGTATTGAACCAGATCTAGCATCTAACAACATTTAGCATGACAAAACAGATCAGATCTAGCATATTCAAGCACTAAGCACATTCTCATAGGTCGGATCCATCATTTACTCTCATTATTAAGAACAAATCAACAACAGATCTACCTATCATCCATCTATATCAAATCACTAAGCAAGTAAATACATAAACACATCAACACATCGCACAAAGAATTCACAACATAGGATGTACATGGTTCACCCCCACCTTGGGGCTACGTCCACCAACTCTTCATCTTCTTTATTAGCTTTCTTTAATCTTCTTACATGCATAGAGCCTTCAAATCAACTTCACAAGGATAGGATATCTGCACACTCTTCGCTAGATCCTCCTTCCCCAAGATAGGTTATTGCACAAAGCCTACATATAGTCCTTAGAGTCACTTGCACTCAACCTTGCAAACATACACAAATCACTTACAACGGTTACTTGCACTCAACACTACTTATGTTAAGAACCTATACCATATATGCAAATATACTACAATAAGACCAAGAATAAAGCATAAACCATTCACCATAATATGAACACAAGAAATAGAGAAAACCCTTGAGTTACGACAACACCGTACAATGGATCCTATTATGGAAGGGATCCTCTCCTGTTCACTTGCCTCTTCGAGGGGGAATCCTCCTATTGAGCTACCGCTCCAAATACATTAATTCTCTTCTTGTCCCATTACATTTCTTGAATCCCTTTATATAGTTCTACCATCACCTAAGAACACCTAAGAACATTCTAGAGGAGGAATCTTCTAGAAGTAGAACCTTCTAAGAAGTCCTCTTACATTTATTATATCTAACTACCCATTTATTATGTCTAACTACCATAGTGGGCCTTATTTAATAATATAGTGGACCTAGTCCACCTTACATTGAATGACCTCCACTATTATAACTATGGGCCCTCCGACACCCCCACTGCCTCTCTAGCTACCTAACAACTTCCAACTGACTTGTCATTCACACATAGCCATTCATACTCACTACATTGGCTAGCATCTATTTATACATTACAAAATCAATACTAAATGTGGGTAAACCCATGGGTCGACATCCCCATACCTGTTACATAATCCCAAATCCCAAAAATTCCTAAAAGGGGGTTGAGATCCCGCGATCTCCACTTCATCTTGTGCTTCGCCTTCAACAACCTGTCGAAGTCCCAAAAATAGGTCAAACATGACCAAAGATCCTCAAAACTTGGTCAAGGGCCAACAGATCCCCAACACTCACCTATGACTTGTCTCAAGTCACTCTGATCTGGATAATTCTGCTTTAAAATCCTCTAGCTTGGCTTGAGCTTCTTCGACTTGTTGTTGTGCCACGAAATCTTGTTTAGCGAACTCTTGGATAACAACTTCATTGACAAGTCCCTCTAGGCATTTTTCTATTGTAGTGACGACTTTCTCTAGTTCTTCTCCTCGGCCTTCGATCTCTACGAACAATGGGAAAGCCTCATCCTGTATAGGTTGGAGCCTCTGGTTCACTTCCATGACTTTGTTCTAAATGGTGTGGGCCTGTTGTTGGGTAGTGCACTAATCTTGGGATCTCTTCATTCTTTCAACAGCTGATAGGGGCTTCAATTGCACCTGTATTGTTTCTGCTTGATACTTCGCCTATTGGAGTTGTGACTCCAGTGTCTTAAGTTCTAGATTCTTAGTGAGTTGCTCATATCTCTAGGCACTGTGATCACTTGGTTTTTTACATTCCAAGGTGAGGCCCTTGATTCTTTCAAATGTGTCATGTGCAGTTGCTTCCCTTTGACCCCTCACATCTTGTGGGGTGTCGGGCACTGTGTGGAGCTCTAAGTCTGTTATTCTTTGTTGTGGTTGTTGGATAGCTTCTACGAGCTGGTATACTTGATACGTGACTTGGTATTTTGCCTTTGTCTCTAAGCCTGTCATAGAGAGAAGTGTTATTTTGTCTGCTTCTTGCACTTCGAGTTGATCTGCGAACAAATGTTCTTTTTCCTACTGAATCTGTGCTTTATCCTCTTCAAACTTTGTCTGGAGAGCAACCTTCTCCTGCTCTATAACTCAGCATTGTTCTAGTATTACTTATTGCACTTGCTTCAAGGCTTGGGTGGTTTGTTTTGTTTCTTATTGTTCATGAAGAAGGTGAGGTTCGGTCGCATCAACTAGTCGTCGGAGTTGGGCTAGCTCATCTCGCAACTCTAGTTCTCCCGATGGCAGGGATGCAGTGGAAACTGCGCGACTAGATTGAAGGGCCTACTGTACCCCTCAGAGTTCGACCTCAATTTTTTCGTACATCTCCTCCTTCTTGGCTTCTTGTTTTTGCAATATTTCCTATGAGGCGTTGTTCACAACTATGATGATGAAGTCAAAAACATTGACAGTGGGAACAGTCTGCATCTTGGTCAAAGTGGCTCTTTTTTTCTTCGAGGAAGAAGGTTTCTTGGGATAAACCTTCATCTTCTTCAAGGGATTAGCCTCATCTTTAGGTGGTGTTACTTATGCTTTCTTCTTCTCATCTTCTTTTCCATTTATTTCTTCTACTTTGTCATCAACCCCTCAGTCAGGTGATATTGAAGCAGTCTTATCTGATGCACTGCTTAAGTCTTGGACTTCTTCAGTATTCTTCCTTCTCTTGGGTCCGGGGGTGTTATGTTCCTTGTGAGCGGGCTCCGAGCTGTCAAGTTTGGGGTCAGACATCTATGCAGGGTCAGCAAGGATAAGGAGTTTTGCTAACCAGTCCTTGGTGATCTCCTCGAGGTCCTCTTTTGTGAGCTTGTAGTATGACTGAAGCTCCTCCTTATGTCCGTCTGCTTGTGCAGTAATATAGATGAAGTTCTGATCTATGTGGAATTTCATGAGGGATCGGAACCTCTGTAGGGTGTTTAGCATCATGTGAGTTTCAACTTCGATTTCTCTCTTTAGTTGGAGATAATATGTGTGAAAAACTCCATTCGACTGCCATTGTTTTCCCATGTCGCTCGAGTACCAGAGCATGGTGAACTTCGTAGTGAGTGGATTGAATGGTTCAATGTCTGAGAAGGTCGCACCTTCCGACATCTCCCAAGAAATGAACGTGATGAGGATTAGGAGCTAGCTAAAGTGGAACTTGTAGCTCTGATCCTGTGCTTTGTGGCAGTCTATTTCTAGTTGATTAACTAGGTACTTCACCCAGTTCATATGTAGGCCTTCTACACATTTCCCCGTGAGGTCAATGACAAAGCCTGTTGTTACCCATGAGTTTGGTCATATTGATGATGTAGTAATGATGGTGTACTCAGGCTCCTAATAAGAAATTTCTCCTGAGAAAAGTGGCATTCATCTCTTTCCAGAAAACATATTTTTGAAGAGAGTTCGTAGGTTGCTTATATCCTAGGGTGCGAGAATGACCCATTCTCACAGGCTACCTTCAGCTAAGGTGTGAACTTCTCACACTGTGCTACATAGCTAGGGTGCGAACTTTCTCTCAAGCTTGGAAAAAAATGAAGTCTCGATGGTTCTAGAAGGGAATCTTCTAGAAGAATGGGTTGGCATTCGAATGGTTATCCTTTTACTGGTTTCCCTGATATTGTGGGATCATTATTATCCAAGTAACCATCTCATTCTCTCCTATATATTGATGGGATTCTCATGGAAAAGGTTAAGCAAGATTAACTGGAGAATTGGTGAAGGAATTGTGTGAAGGACCTATCTTGAACAGGAGCTTGGAGACTCTAGCAAGTCTATCAAGAGGAATTGGATCTTCTTCATACAAGGATTGAGCAACCGAAAGGAAGCCAAGAGCCACCGAAAGGAATCCAAGAGCCACTGAAAGGAAGCTTGCGACATCAAGGTGATCAGGTTGTATCTTCTACTTTTGATTAATATGATACAACAACATGTCCTTTTCCCATAAAGTGATTCTCACTTTATTGTATAATTCCTTGATCATACACATAAGTTGACGATTGGATATATTTTTCTATATTCACTTTGGTTGGTTTGTGTTGTCTTGGTCTTGACCTCACGAGAGCACCACAGGAAAACGGGAGCAACAAAGACCTTAGGAAGTGATACAAAGGTATGTCACTTGTCCCTTCCTACTAGTTAATTCAATGGTCATAACTTAGGGAAATAGTCATGTCCTGTCCTATTTTGTTCTAGATCTAGGTGGATCTAGGGAGATCTGTTAGTGTTTGCACCTACCGATTAGTCCGATAACAAAATTGGCGACTCCACTGAGGAAGCAACCCATTTTCTTTGTGGTTTTTGGTATTTTTCCTTGGCCATTTTCTCTTGCCTTACCTTTCTCCATTCTTATCAATCTCTGAGTCTTCAGGATACCCTGATAGACCCTCTGGGTCCAGAAGCCCCTTCAAATTTTTCGTCTTTTTCCAAAAATTTGCTTAGTTTTAGGCATTCTTGCACTGCCCCCCATAGTGGCCTGTGAGAATATATTGAGTTCACACTCTGATTTTAGGTCTGGTGCGAGGTTCTTGCACTCTGCTCAAAGATAGCCTATGAGACTAACTCATTATCGCACTGTGTAACACTGTTAGCCTGCGAACCCTCTTTTCAAAATTTTGGATTTAAGATTTTTGCATGTTCAGCTACCCAGATCAGTATAGGTGCCTGAAAAGAGCTTCTTGGACCATTGGTTGATGTTTTCTTGTATTCGGATTCTGTGCATGATCAGTCTTAGGAAATCAAAGGCTCTTCCTATCCATCTTCTCTTGACTTTCATTTCTTGACTTTTCTTGGCAAAGATATACTCTCTGATTTTGGAATCTGAGTGTTTGTTTGGTTAAGAACCGACGATCGGTTGAAAGTTGAGATTATTTGTCTTTTCCTTTTGCCCATTATTTGCAAGATTACTTTTCTTATGCAATTGAAAAGACTAGTTTGGTCTGCTTGTTATTTTTGTTTTCATTGAAAGATTGGTTTGGGTTTTTGTCTATTGCTTGTTCATTATTTTTTGGTTTTCTTCACTCTCACCATCATGGTGTAGGTCCTTTTTGAAAAGTGAACAACGTTTTTCTTTCAAAAGAATTTTCATTTTCAAAAACATTGAAAATCAATTGTTGAAATTATTGAAAAAGAAACAATAGAGAATTGGTATTATTGTCTGATTCGTTACAATTGCATTTTAAAGGAAATTGTGTATCATAGTTCACGATTGATCCGGAAAAATTATCTTTCCCTCCCGTACATAGGATTCATTGAATGAAAATTGATATATTTCATTCCTATCTATGCATCGTTGGGTCAGAGTCTCATACAACATCAGTTTAATCTCCGCTTCGTTTGAGTAACAATAGCCGTTAATAACATTGCATAATTGTAAAATTTAACTAGTAACTCTTTTCTAGGGCTCTATTACACCAAAATTTAGCTAGGCTAGCACTTTGGAATATGTAGAGAGATACACTCTCCAAAGCACAAAACACACAATAGCATCTTGTGTTAAGGAGTGTCAAATTCCATTTACAACATTTTGTCATGGGAAGCCTTTCTCACATAAGGGTCAAACATGAGGTCACATTGATATTGACAGAGTTACTCACCATGCTTTGTTGATATCGGTGTTGAGATTGCACGTATTACGGGGGTCACTTGGAGGTATACCCACAATGATGAGTGGAAGCCTTTTGAGTTGATTTTGGGCTAGATACCCTACCCTTGCATGTGGATCGGATTGTCGACTGTCCCCCCAGGATTTATTGTTGTCGGTGGTAACCTTAGTGGACTACCTTTCTAGGGTCTTACACAAGGTGACTGTGAAGGGGCAAGTCTTCACGGTACCTGGAATTGACGTTGGCCAAACTCACTCAGGCTCCTTGGAGGGTATACCCACGATTATGTGTGGGAGCTTGCACCAGGGTGTAAGTCCGTTAAGCAGGTCGTCAGTGTAACTTTTCCACCCTAGCCCAGCCCCTTCTCATCTCGTTGTTGTGACGTTGGATTTCATCACCAACTAGTGACTTTGGAATTAGAAGGTCTTGTTTGCCTGGTATTGTTTCCTAGATTTTGTTTACTAGCACGTGTTTTTTGTTTACCCAGGTTGACCATAAGATTTTCTTCGTAATTTTTTCACTCGTTCACAATAGATCCTCCACGTCGTTCACGTAGAATGTAGGGTTTATCTCCAGAGCATATGTAAGGTTCTCAACCCCTACCTACAAGCTCACCTGAGGGCTCTCCTCAATAGAGTGAAGTCCAAGACGTTTTCACGCCACAAGTGGAATGCACTGACTCTCTATAACATTTCAGAATTACCAATACTCGAGAGGAATTTCGACTTCACCCTGATTCCGAGCGTCAATTTATGTGACTGAATTCTTTTGGAGACTTAGTTGTTGTGTCTTCTAAATCACCGGTTGGACCCTTTCCAGGCATAGAATGCCAAGATCCTTTTTGGTCTATGGGCATTTTTAGACGGGACCTTTTTGGTGCAGGATCAGGCGTTGAAACCATCATCTCGCCTGTGATTTCTGAAACTTCTAACCCAGAGACAGTACTATTCACTACTGCCTATTATTTTCCTGGTACAGACGCCCCGTAATCTAACCACATCTTGACCATCCCTATAGAAATGGCACATCACACAGATACTACAAATATTCACACCAGGATTACCACAGTTATTCAAGCCCCCATAGGCACACTGCTCATGCCTAGTATCACCCCGACACTACCACCCGGATACCGTGTGTTGAATGATTCCATTTCAACTCCTCCGCAAACCCCATCCAACACTCCTGGTGGTCCCTCTTATTCTAGGCACTCTCTTCCCAGTTTCATTCCGACACTTACTCAACCCCCTTTTGGAGGACTTTTCTCATCCTCTACTGGTAGTATTAATCCTAGTGGCACTATTCCATCATTCACACCAAATTACCATATTCCTGTTGGTGGACAATTTCACCAAGGAGGTTTGACTCAACCCCCTCTAAGTGGGCAAATTCCTATTGGAATGAAAATCCCAATTGGAACACAACCCCCAATTGGAACATTGCCCCCAATTGGAACACAACCCCCATTTGGAGGACAAAACCTACCGACCCCACCCTATGGACAAAAAATACCTCCATCCTTGGCCCAGTATTGGAATCAGTTGATACAACATACTCCTCAATTGAATGGGGGGTAAAATCTTCTAGGTGCATCCATTATGCCCCCCAGTATAGGCCAACCATATCGAGGTATGTCCAATCCCATTTGGGGCTCGAATGCTCAAACTCACGTCCCTGTTCTAGGATACAATCCCATGAGCTACTATCCTCTTGAACCACCACTGAATCTACCTGGGTCTTCACATTATATGCAGACTGCTTATGGTCTTATTGGTTTGTCGACGGGGTTTCCTCCCCAAAGCCACTAGTACGTGCATGTGAATTGACATTTACCCTTCTTAGCCACTTTGGATCTCTCGGACTTGTCGAGGATTTTGAATGATCCAATTTTTCACTCTCCCCAATGGCCCGATATACCGTCCAAGCTACCATCGGACATCCCTAAATTCGACGGCAAAGGGGGAGAGGACCCGAACATTCACGTCATGACTTTTCACCTTTGGTGTTCATCCAACTCGTTGATGGATGACTCTATTCATTTACGTCTTTTTCAATGGACCCTCACAGGTTCTGCTGCGAAGTGGTATATAGAATTACCATGAGGTTTCTTCGCTGACTTCAACACCCTAGCTATGGCTTTCCTCACCCATTACCAGTTATCGATCTGTTATGAAACGAGGACTGAGATTTTGAGTTCTTTCAAACGAAACAAATCCACTCATATATACGATCACATTCATGAGTGGCGATGGAGACAACGTCTCATTAAACTCGAACTCCCCGATCAGTTGCTGGCAGAGTGGTTCAAAAAATAATTTGTGAATGACATCGGTTGAGACATCTCCATGGATGGAGTAGTCATGGAAGAGCAGGCCATAAGTCATTCTCAATACCTTGACCTCGTTTACTCACAAATGGGTACCCTTTATGACTTGCTACCTGGTGCACCTCATCCTTCCACTTCCGCCACTTCAACTACTCCAGCTGCTTCTCATGCAACCAACGGTGTGATTGGCACTTTCCATGCCCAACCACATTCCGCCTCAAGTGCCAACCCCAAACCTGCTTCTTCTAATGTTCAAAATGCTCTGTATCCTGCCCCTCCCACCGACAATACTTCTGAGGTAAATACAGTTCAATCCACCCCAACCGGTAAAAACAAATCTAGAAAGAGAAGGGGTAAGAATAAGGAGGACAAGAATACCCCTCAAGCAAAGAGAACCAAAACTCCACTTGTTGATGATCAGGATAAGAGCAAACCTCGATACCCTTGTCTTATCTATGGTGACGATCACTACATGAAGTATTGCCCACGATGCGCCGAGGTCACTAAGTTCCTTCAAGGAGCCCCAAAACCACCTGCTCCAGCCGTTTTGTCCCAACCCTTCCCGTCTCAACAGCAGGCTCAATTGGTCATTCATGACCAACCCTCATCATCTACTACGTCCTATGCCTTGATGTGTACTAGCGATTCAAAGAAGAACGACATTACACTCACCACTCGAGCCAAATATTATTCTCCCTCTAAGGAGAAGGTTGATGACCTACCTCCTTCATTGGTACAATCCTCTCCCGTGACTCCACCTACCAACAATCCTCTTCATCTCGAACGACCGAGCCTTGAAACAGCTCTTCGACCCCCCCCAAAGGGCGTCGTTTGGAAATTGGCTTTCAATCCTCATGCTCATGCTTCCTAGAACTACAACATGGTTGAAGATCCGACCCAAGCACCCTCTGCGATGTCAACCCTTGAATTCCTTCAAAGTTGTCCCACACAATGGAAGGCACTGTTGAAAGCTATCAATGGAATCGACCCGATGGACACAAATTTAATAATTTTTGACTTGGAAGATCACATTCCAAGGTTACCCCCTCAACTCGCATTCCAAATACAAGTGATTGTCTCTCACAAAAACATTTGTCGAACCATTATCGATGAGGGTGCCTCGACGTGTGTCATGTCTCTTACTTGCTGGAAAGCCATTGACTCTCCCTCGTTGAATGAATCCCAAAACACTCTCAAAGCCTTCAATGGCTCCGGTTCTAAGCCCTACGGTGTCCTTCCTTCATTGTCGATCACGTTAGAAGGAAAAATGGTCCAAGTCGAAGTGGAAGTCTTTGACGCTCCTCTTGATTATAATATTCTGCTTGGCCGCAGCTAGATCGATTCCATGTGTGTTGTTGTGTTGACCCTTTTTTGTGTGGTACGTTTCCCACATCAAGGGAAGGTAGTCACCATCGACCAATTAGCCTTCTTTAACTCTGATACCCATACTGGCAATGTACCATTCATCACTAAAACCCCATCAGGTTATGAAAATGTCAGTGTAGGCCTTCTTAAAGACTCTTTGTTAATGGGTACTTTCCCCATTCCACCACCCGATGTTCCATGCTCGTCCGTTGCTTCAATCAACATGATCTCCACCTTGATTCACGGAATTCCTGCATCTCATGACCCATGGATAGTACCTAACCCTGGAGATCATCTTCGTTATGGTGACGAAATGTCATTAAGTATGGTTGAATCCACTTATCAAGCCATTCAATCGACAACCCCTTCCACCCCCTCTCTTGGTGAGTTATCTCCAGATCCTTTCCATGTCATTTTTCCCACTAACGAGATGATCATGTCTGTCATGGAGGACACCCCTTGGGATGATGGACAACATTATTCCATCCTCTTTCTGGAGCAACATACCATTGAGAACTACCAATGGATATTGACCCCGTTGACCGTTGTCGTCATCTCAACCATTCCCCGGTCCACACACGATGTGTTTTTCGAAGGGAACTTAAGCAATATCTCGCCCACTATTCCCCTCGACATATCCATCAAACCTGAAATTGTTGAAAATGTCCATATCGGAGCTTCGTGTTCCCCTGATGAAATCGTCACCTACACGTCCCTTTTCAAAGAGTTTCGTGACATCTTCACATGGATCTACGAAGAAATGTCAGGTATCGACCCCGACATTGTTATACATGAGATCAAGACATACCCCGACGCTAAACCCGTCCAGCAATGCCTTTGTCCAGTTCACCCACATAAAGTGGCTGCTATCAAGATCGAAGTCGAGAAACTTCTCAAAGCCGACTTTATTTAATCGGTGGTCCTCACTGACTGGGTTTCCAATCTTTTCCCGATTGACAAGAAACAAGGCATGATTCGTGTATGCATTGATTATAGGGATATCAACAAAGCTTGTCCCAAAGACAACTTTCCTACCCCCTTTGTCGATCAGATTGTCGACGATTGTGCTGGAAGTGAAATATTCTCTCTGATGGATGGTTTCTCTGGGTATAATCAAATCAACATTGTTCCCGAGGATCAACATAAGACTGCTTTTATTTTTCCTTGGGGTACTTTTGCCTATCAAAAACTCCCTTTCGGTCTCAAGAATGCTGGCGCAACTTTTCAACATGCTATGTCTTGTGCCTTCCATGATATCAAGCACATCGTGCAACCATATCTAGACGATTGACCTGCTCACTCAATGCATCGAGTCAATCATCCAACCCACCTCCGAGCCATTTTCGTCTGCTATCGATTTTACCATATATGTTTGAATCCTCACAAATGTTTTTTCTGCGTGGAATCCAATCAACTTCTAGGCTTTATTGTTTCATGTCAAGGGATCAGGGTAGATCCTTTAAAGGTTGAGGCAATCCTTAATCTCCCTCCTCCTTCTACACTTCGCCAGTTAAAAAGTTTGCAGGGGAAAGAAAACTTTCTTCTTCGTTTTATCCCAAACTACACCGAGATAACTCATGGATTTACATGGCTCCTAAAAAAGGGGTCTGAGTTCGTATGGGATACCATCGCAAACAAATCTTTTGAATATTTGAAATTGTCCCTCACACGTGCTCCACTTCTCTTTCCCTTCGATTACAGTCATGATTATTTCCTCTACCTTGCCGCCTCAGATTACACCATTGGTATGGTTCTCGTCCAAGAGGATGATGTTAATGACAAACATGTTATCTACTACTTGAGTCAAAGTCTAACGCCTATGGAAACCAAGTATTTACATGTTAAAAAACTGGCCTTGGCAGCCATCCAAGCCATCCAACGCTTATGGCACTATATCCTCTCGTGCAAGACTACAGTGATTTCTAACTGCAACCCTATGGAACACATTCTCACACATCAATTGCTAGGGGAAAATACTCCAAATGTATTGTGATACTCCAGGAGTTTGACTTGGAATTCGAATGCGCCAAGTCCAAGAAGTCCTTAGTGTTTGTTGAGTTGATATGTGACTTTCCCTATTCTGAAATGGAAAATGTAGCAACTGATTCATTACTAGATGAATCCCTTTTCCTTATCATCACTGATGATCTTTGGTATGGTGATATCATCATATATCTCCAAACCCAGACTTTCCAGCCAACTTTGTCTAGTACTGACCAATGTCAAATACGCTACCAAGCCCGTCAATATATTATCCTCGGGGATACTCTTTATCGTCGAGGGATTGACTCAGTTTTTCGATGCTGCCTAACATTCGGCGATGCCAAGAAATCTCTGAATGACTGTCAGTCTAGAGCCTGTGGTGGTCATATATCTGGGTATGCTACTGCCTAGAAGATCTTACGAGCAGTGTATTTTTGGCCTTCTTTATTTAACGACTGCATCATCGCCATTCAAAAATACCATGCTTGCCAGACCTATAATCATAAGATCCGGTCACATCCCGCTCCTCTTCACCCTGTGGTCTCCCTTGGTCCCTTTGCGAAATGGGGCATCAATTTCATGACATGTCACCCCCACTCGGTCGGGGGGCATGGATACATTATTGTAGCTGTAGATTACTTTACGAAATGGGCCGAGGCGATGCCAACATTTGACAAATTATTCATTTTCAATCACATCATAGCTCATTTTGGTGTTCCCCAGGCTATCGTCACTGATCACGGTAGCCACTTTCGAAACTTCATGATGTCCGAACTTACTGAAAAGTTGGGTCTTCTCCATGAAAACTCAATGCCCTATTACCCACAAGCCAATGGCCAAGTCGAAGCAATTAACAAAGTTCTCATAACTATGCTTTGACGAATGATAGGGATTCACAAAACAAGTTGGCACACAATGTTGTTTTCGGCATTGTGAGCTTACTGGACATCCGTCAAGTCTGCTACTAGGTTTACACATTTTTGGTTAGTCTATCGTTTGGAAGCCATTGTCCTGATTGAATGCGGGATACCCTCTTCAAAACTAGTCGTTGAACTCCTACCAAACACTTATGCTGAGGAAGAATGTCTATTGTATCTTATGCGATTAGATGAAACTTGACGCGATGCTACCCTAGTCATAGAAGCTCAGAAAAAACGTGTCTAGGCCCAATACGACAAACATGTCAAGCCTCGTGTTTTCTCCAAAGGAGATATTGTTCTCCTCTTTGAACAAGATCGAGATATGCTAGGAGCTGGAAAATTCTAAGTCATGTGGCGAGGTCCTTATATCGTTAGACGAGTGTTGGAAAAAGGGGCTTATGAGTTAGTATATTACGATGGTATCCCTTTAAGTGAACCCATAAATGGGTTGTACTTGAAGAAGTACTATGCATAAGATCACATGTGCATGAGTACTTGTATTTTTATTGTATCATACTTCTTGTCTGTTACTGTAGCTTGCTTTTGTCGTTATCCGGTCTCTGCCCTTATGTGACATTGTGTTTGATTTCCAGATGTTGGAGTCTTCGCTACCCTACATTGGCTTCGTTGATGGCGCTAACCGTAGTACTCAGAACCTTACTTCCACTGCATGGGCAATTTACGCCCCTACAAACGAACTTGTCTCCTTACGAGGTGTGTGTCTCGGTCGTGTGACCAACAATATTGTAGAGAATAGCACCATTATCGAACTATTGATAGATTCTATCTCACTCGAAATCCATCATTTGGTTGTGCGACTCGATTCACAGCTTGTAGTACTACATTTAAGTAATGTCTATACTATTCGAAGTCCTACTTTGTTACGGGTGTATTTGGGAATTCACCTCTTGGAACGTTATTTTGATTATATTGAATATCAGCATATTCCTAGACATCTAAATACATTAACTAATGCATTAGCTAACTATGTATTAGATAGACATTTGGATCATTTATAAATCAATCACATCAATTTTCACACAACACAAGATAAATCGGTAGAAGCCATATGTATATATAACGATAAAAAGAGTTTTTACAAAAAAGTTTTGTCCGAGGACCAAAATGTCAAAATCTGAAGCTTATAGCTTCTACAAAGTGACGTCATGGATGACGTTCATGGTAACACACGAATTCCCGGGAAAACCTACAAAGCAGTCAGCCAATGGACTTTGACACTCCTACTGTATGACGCTGATAACGTCGTGGAACCTCTCCAAGGGGCATGTCCGGAATGTCTATTGTCAAACCCTCTAGGGTTTGTTCCACTGCTTCATAATATTCGATGTCACATCATGGCACTGGCTCCACCTCTCCTCGTCGATGAATAGGAGAAGTACAGGGAGGTTGGTAAGGTCCCATATCTATGTCATCAAAAAAAAGAATTTTGTATTTAGACCTTGGATGAATATTTAAAAACATTTGCATATGATAAAATTCACAAAAACATTTAAAAAGAAAAAAATTGTGCACTTCTTACCAAGTTCCCCCCACTGAGTGCCCTCGGGCAGGACCAAGTCCAGATCTCCTCGGAAATCCAACCTGGCATAAGCATAATCATCGACCATTAGCATATGTGGTCGCAACCATTTGAAGAAGGTATCATCATATTTGATAATTGGTCCAGCTACGTGTCGGGCCATGAGCTGAAACCATCTCAACATTATTGGATCTGTTGGAGCCGACAAATCCCACTCAACTTGCAGCATCAGCAAGGGAACCCTCTCAAGGAAGAAGGACACTAACAAAGACCCATACCCGAATTTCTTTAGGTTTCCTCGTGTGCATTTGGTCAACTGCCTTTTCATGCTATGAAGCACTGCATCTGCCCAGTTAAAAAACCGAGGCTCAGTACACTCTATGGCATACTGAAAGTATCTCTGGAGAGCCATGTGAGGATCATATCTTCCAGCCATACGAGAAATGGTGAACAAACTAGTGCGGAGGGTCAAATCCCACACTCCCCAAATAGCTACTTTCCCTTTTCTCCTCTCTGCCTCTGGAACACAGTGCAAGTGGAAATACCCACTCATAGGCATCCCACCACCTCTGCTACTAGTCAGGATCACGTGGTACCCACGCCGTGACAGTCCTGTTAAGAAGTAAATGTCCTCAATATCCAAGGACAATGTATGGACCCCTACATGGAATACCTGCTGATCAGGATCCTACATATGCAGAAGGTACTCCAATAACTTGACTTGGGCCCTCATGCCCGAGATACGAAAGAAATTCAGAAGACCACAGTCTCATAAAACGACAATGGTGGCCAGATGATTTTCGGCAATGGCATTATCTTCTTCATGCTCCCTTTCACTCCATTCTAGAACCATGGTGATGGCTAAACACCTGCATAAGAAACATAGGAAGAAGATTAGTAACTCTGTTCAACACTGGGTATATTTTCATTGAGAAAAACTTTAAAAAAAAATTACACTTGCCAGTTCTCGTAGGTTCCCTTTAGGCATAGTGCAAGGTTCTCGCAGGTGCCTTCCATCTCACCTGCGAGAATAACCCATTCTCGCAGGTCCCGTGTGGATGGCCTGCAAGAATGGCTGAGCGCAACTAAAACCCCCAAAGCAAACTCAAAACTGTGTTTTTTGCAATGAAAATGAAAAATTAAACCATGAAAAGGTAGAGGACAAAGAGCCTACCTCACTTCCACAGATGGTTCATCAAATGGATGCTCGTAACTCCCGCAATCAAATGCTGGAATTCAAGGGAAAAAGAGGGGTTTTGGGGCTCAAATATTGGTAAACTCAAAATGATTATGGTAAAAAGAGTTTTTACCCCTTTATATTTACTTTTACCATGTTATTGGATTTTATAATAGTTTATTTATTAAAACCTAATGCCTAATGCCCTTTTGAGTACTACTTTTGCAGGCGTAATGACTTTGATGTTCAGACACAGGGGTGCAGATATATTTTTCTTCTTCATTGCATGTTTCGATTGTTTTTTATGGTTTTTCTACAAAACTTCGAGCTTAGTCTTTGTCTGTTCTCATGCTAGAAAATACATGAGAACGTGATCGAGCACACTTTTATCACTTTTTCGGGCTCAACAAGGATATACGAAAAATGAACCCCCCTGGAGTCTCTTTTAAGCTCTTTTTAGACTCTCTAAACATGAAAATATTGTTGAGCGACCTTGCTACTTTCATGCTCGTTAAAGTATTTGAAGAAAGCATCTATTGGGAAATAATTTATCTCTTTTTTGGTCTCATCAGACTATTTTATGAAAAAGGAACCGAGAGAGTTCTCTTTTAAGTGTTTTTCCAGACTCTATAATCATGAAAAACCTTCGAGTTTTCTATCTTTGGACTCGTTAAACAAACATCGACAAACCCGTAATGGGACTGAACCACTCCTTCTTAGGGTTCGTTAAACATACTCCGAAGGACTTATCTGAAGGATAAGATTATATCAACAAGAATATGTTATCCTCATCAAGCTTGCGTAAAAATAAAGAGGTACTCGCCAGAAATGGTGGGGGAAAATTTGGGAAAGGGATGTGTTCTCATATTCGTATTAATTGGCAGTAAGTGTCGCTCTTGAACATGACACCCCCCTATTCATTATTTGAAGCCGGTTTGGGAAATCCATTTGTCTCTCATTCGATATTCTACAAGTTCATACCCTGTGTCGTCTCTGAGTCACTGCTACGAAATCATTGGTCATGTCATTCGTATGTTCAAGAGAAGTTCATCTAAAACCTCTATTGAGTCGGCCATCTGCAATTGTCCATTCTCTTTGTGTCGTCCTTCCCTATGTCCAAACCAACTTATATCATACTCTGTTTCACCTACAAAATCTGTTACTCATTTCATGTCATTGATGGGGGATACATCAAGGCCCTCCTGTGATGAGTTTTGTTCCATCGACTTCAGCTCATTATCCGGAAAAAAGACTTAGAAATTCTTTGGTACCTTGGAACTTGCATGCCTCAATGGCAGGTTTCCTCTCTTTCGAAAATGGGTTTACATCATTGACCTCTGATCGAAATATTTCATCGGATGTTCGACTTCAACTCATTCATTCACATTCGGTGGATTGTACTAGTGTACCTTGGGAGTCATTGACATTAATGGTGATTTCCCTCACACTTGTTAACGGTTTCATCAATGACTGGTAATCAAGTGGTTTCTACCATGTTCGAATTCAACACATGTAATCACATGGTTAGATTCGTACTTTTGGGCAACAGGATTGAAGACCCTGGATATCATCTCTTTGTCCATGTTGCGATGGAATATGTATAATCTGCGACACATAGATCCACTTTGTATGTCTCGTGGCTATGTCATTTCAATTTGAATTTTATCGCATAGATCCACAATGTATTTGATCCAGGTGGATATCAGTGGCCACCCACCTTTTCCGACTGGCTCAAAACAGTTTTCTGGCAATTTTGGCAATTTACTATTTTTAGCAGGTTTTAACTTCCGGGGCCATTTT
>JZKD02S1743041.1:222242-236726 GCA_000966675.3 Picea glauca
GCATGCAAATTTCCTCCTATTCTTATGGGGGACAACTCTCAGGTCAAGGTCACTGGCAAAGGAAGAATTTAACTCACAAATGGGAGCTTCGAGAATGTGCTACACATTCCCAAGATATTCGTCAATCTTCTCTCCATGTATCAGATGAAAAACTATGGCACCAGAAAGATATTTGTATTCACAGCTGATGTTGTTTATATCTATGACATGCAAACCAATTCCAAGGTTGCTACTAGTGAGGTAAATCATCAATCCAGACTCTACACATTTTCTGAATTTATTGAACCAAATTCTACATTACTGCTTACCCATGCTTATGAAAGAAGTATGACATGGAATGAAAGGTTTAAGAATTTAAATTTTAGATATATGCATATCTTAGCAAGCAGGGAATGGTTGGTGGTCTACCTGTCATCCACTTCTCCAAAGGAATTTGTGAGGGATGTGTTCTTGGAAAACACCCTCAAGAGAAATTCAACAAAGGAAAGACTCATAAGGCCTCCTTTCCTTTAGATCTGATCCATAGTGATCTAATGGAACCTTTTATGCATCCATCGATCATTAAATCAAGGTACGTTCTCATTTTTGTTTTTTTTTATGCTTCACATGGAATTTCTTTCTCAGGAAAAAATTAGAAGTCTTTCAATACCTGAAATATTTCAAAGCCCTTGTTGAAACAAAGTCAAGAACGAAGATCAAATCGCTCCGAATATATAATGGGGGGGAGTGTGTAAACCATGAGATACACAATCTTTTTCTTGAGGCCTAGATTCAGTTGCAGTACATGGTTCCCTATACTCCGCAAGAAAATGGATTTGTTGAGTGGAAAAATAGATCTCTAAAATAGATGGCATATTGCATGATACATGCAAAGTCACTTCCACATAGATTATGGGGTGAATCACTTGATTGTGTAACCTACATACAAAACATATCTACCCATAGATATTTCAAGGATAATACCCCCTACAAGGCTTGGAGTGGCCTCAAACCATAAATGACCCACTTTCATATATTTGGTTCTCGTGCATGGGCCAAGATTCCCTCTTAGAAGAGAAAGGAAATTTAACCACAGAGCATAGAGTGTATATTTATTGTATACCCCGATGATGTGAGGGGATACCAACTCATTGACATCTCCTTGGACCAACTCAACATTGAGTGTAGTTTCCAATTTGAGGAAAGTATATTGCATGTACCTCAACAGCTACATACAAACACTTTTTTTCTTCCACTTGTTAGAGATGGTGAGAATGAACATGCCAAATCTTCTTTATATGAGAGTTATGATTCAGAGGGTTCAGATGATTCAAATACTGATTCAATACAATCATATGTAGAGTCAGTGCATACAGATGCAGATTCAAAGATACAGTAGAGGCCCAAGTGGGCCAAGACTACTATTTAGGATGCAATAGATCTTGTTGGGGATCTAGATGATACTAGGAGGACTCGATATGATTTCAAGGATCCTCCTCTTGAACTCACTACCATTCAACTGATGCCACCTAGGAATCATTTCTTGGTTCAGTATTCCAATCCATTGTCCTATGGTGAGGATGTTGGAAATCCCTTTTGGGAATCCTCCATGCAGGAGGGGCATAAATACCTCCTTGAGAACCAGACTTGGGATCTAGTTCCCCTTCCTTTAGGAAGGAAAATTTTCAGGTGCAGATGGGTCTACAGGACCAAGAGCGCAGTGGATGGATAGGTTAGCATATACAAATCCATGCTAGTTTCCAAAGGCTTTCAGTAGGTGCATGACATTGAATATGATGATACCTTCGCTCCAATAGTGAAGATGGATTCCGTACATTTGGATCTTCCCATTGAGGAAACCAAGGGATGGGAAGTACATCATATGGACATGAAGAATGCATTTATTCACGACAATCTCTATGAGGAGATCTATATGGAGAAACCTAGGTATTTTTGCATGATTCATCTTTGGTCTGTCGACTAAAGACGTCCCTTTATGGACTTAAGAAGGCCTCGAGGGAATGGTATGACAATATGGACTCCTACTTGTTGTCATAGAACTTTGTACATTGTAAGTCATACTTGAATGTTTACATGCTCAGGATGGTCGATTCACTTCTACTCCTAGTTTTGTATGTTGATGATTTGCTAATTATTGATTGATCAAGTTCAACGATTTTTGCATTCAAGAGGATTCTGCATGATATCTTCTTGATGACAGACATTGTTCCATTACATTTCTTCATTGGACTCGATATCAGTCAGGATGCATCAAGCATCAAATTTTCTTAGGCCAAGTATGCAGAAGATCTCCTTGAGAGATTTCACATGAAAAACTGCAATTATTTCCCAACTCCTTTCCTATCAGGAGTCAGACTTGAGGATGGCAGAGACATTCCACTAGTGGAAAACACATTATACAGACAACTAGTGGGGATACTGTTGTATCTCACAAACTCCAGAACAGACCTCTCCTATGGAGTTGGAGTAGTCTTTAGTTTCATGCAATATCCGCATGAGCTACATTGGAAGGTTGCAAGGTGTATCCTTTGATATGTATAGGGCACCATCACCTTATTCACTATGCAACAGACTCTACATTGGACCTCATCAGTTTCATTGATTCTAACTGGGTTGGCGATAACATTGATCGCAAGTCCACATCTGGTTACTCACTCAATATTGGTTCTAGGACTATATGTTGATCGAGCAAGAAGAAGATTGCTATTTCTCTATCTTCATCTGTGGTAGATTACATAGGGGTAGTTAACATAACCATTTTGTCTATGTGTCTACAACATTTTCTCACTGAGTTTGGAATTTAGTTTCACCGGTTAATTGTCATCCAGTCTGAAAACCAAAGAACTCTAAAGTTTTACAGAGATCCAGTTTATAGGTAGTGGAAGAAGCAAATAAATATCCACATGCACTACATCTGAGACTTACTACATGAGGGTATAATCGACCTGGATTTTTCTCCTTCTGTAGAATAGACTGCAAAAATCTTTACCAATACCTTCACTAAGAAAAATTTCCATTCTTTATGCAATCATCTAGGAGTGAAGGACATTGTTGCCTAGAAACTGTCATTTTTTTTACATACATGTACTTTGAGGAGGGGGGGGTTCCCATGATATTTTCCGTCTTTCCTCATTTATTTTAGTGCATATTGTTTATTTGGGTACCTAACATGGCCTCATTTCTGGGATCTGTTCTTTATTTTCACCATAGTGATGTTTGGGGGGGGGTGATGGAGATACTTCACACACACCTAGGATTTATTTTTCCTAAGGTTTTCCCTATATTTATTAGTCATTATTCAGTCTCCTATAGTTAAGGGAGAATATTCATTTTCCTACATTCTAGGAGAATATTCTCTTCAATTCACACTTCAATTTGATCAGTTGAGTGGAGTCTAGATGCCACATTGGTTTCATCACCATGCATCATTGGGATGATCACCAGATAATGTGAATTTTACCTGGTATTATATCCATATTATTGCATTAATCATGATTCCATGATTTCCTCCTCACTTCACTTTGTTTCAATCAGTTAATTGAAGACTGAGAGACTAGTTAACTCAGACTAGGTGGAAGTTTACTCCCACAACTGTAGGTGTATATCCAGATCACTCTAGACCAACACTATGGCACATTGGCTTCTCCTCCAATGCACATTAGTTGAGTTATACATGTTATATCATGTGTAAATTATCATTCATTCATTTTGTTAATAGAATTCTTGCATTTTTTCTCTCATGTTTCTCTCTTTTCTAATTTCTCTACAAACTGTGTATGTATTTTTGCTAGCTAGATCTTATTTGTGCAGGTTCATCCACATTTACAGGTTGTATGGATACCACATGTTAGTATGTGGTTCATACATGTTAGCATGATGCCATGCTGACATCATTTGTATGAACTATCATGTCATCATTTTCCCCTGTTTCTTGAAAACTTCAAACGACGATAACTTTCTCATACAATGTTCATTTGAGGCGATTCACACCTCGTTGGAAATATCTCATAGCGCTCTACACAATGAAGTTAGTTTTCAAGAGAATTTGAGATAATCAATTTTTGAGCATTTTGGATCCTTCTGGATCACACCTTCCCACTGAAGAACTTTTGTTCCTCCAAAAGTATAGATACTTCGACAACTTAATGATGATAATTCTTCTTCACTCTTCCACCTTGTTGAAATAAACTTCATGGATTATTCAACAACTTAGTGATGATAAACATTTCTCTCTCTTCCACCTTGTTGAAATGATTTTTGATTGATATCCATTTAGGAATTGTTATTTTACTTGGATATCATCTTGGATACAGATTTGATCTTTTTCTTGAACTTCCAAAAGCTCAAGGAAACAAAACTAGATCAATGTAATTCTGTTTGCTACTCTAGAACATGGAGATGACTCTGACTCTTGGCAATAGTTCTGACTCTAGCTCTTTCTTACGACTATTGACACTAGTTTCTAACTATATATCTAGCTCTAGTTATGGTTCATTGATTCCTTCATTACAGAAGCCTTCTCACTGTCTCTCTACTCCACAATATTTATATTTGAATCATGACTCAACATTCACTCCCATATCCTTCTCTCTTTCTTGAATATAGTCCATCTCAACAATCATGAAGCCAAGTCGAATGTTGATCTATGCCTCACCCATATGGATTAACTGTTCTGGTACTACTTGATGTATATGTTGGAGTCTTTAAATGAAATTTATGTTCATTTCCTCTCTCCTACCCTGTAACAAAAATATAAACATGTTTTCCACGAACATTTGTACGGTTTGAATTTCTTATGTACAAGGTATACATCTTACATAAACATGGAATTTACATATGAACATTGATGTTCCATTTTAGGATGATTTCCCAAAATGATAACCATAGTTGTTCCATTACAGGTTGCTTCCTCGTAATGGAATATAATTTTTCAGTTGTCTGCCTCTGATGCCAACACTAACTCAAAATCCCATATATCACTAGATCTAATTATAGGTCGTCCAAGCAACCTATATAATCTCCAAAACTCTAGTTCATTCAAAAATTAAGTGAGGGTATTTTCGCCACACTTTTCTAGTATCATCCATCCTTCCTTCTTGGATAATGAGTTCCTGAATCATCACAATAATAACGAAGAATGAAAAAACATTGTTGAACAAGTTAACCATCCCCTTAAATTCACAAGCTACGCCATTCATTTTTGCAACTACTAAACACACTCTGCTTATTAGTAAAAAACTAAAAAACAAAATGAATATATAAATGTAAAAGAGAATGAACCATCGACATATTTTCTCTTCTTAACAGGAGAAACATCAACCAAAGGAATTTTTTTCTTTCAACTGTAGGTTGTAAACCTGAATCCTGGATACTAACATTAACTAGCATTTTCACGTTCCTTGTAGTGACAACTATCAAATTCATATTCATCTAATGAGATCTCATAATGAAATCAATCCCATCCTTGAAAAAATGATACTTGTTTTATTCCCTGTAAAAAATGGCATTCCTTTCATACAACTATGGAATTCCCAAAACTATCCCACAAATGTCAAGTGCAACAACATATAACTCCACCTCATCGGTGAAACTGGATGTGATCACAAACAGTAAATTGCATTGCTTATTTACCTGTAACTGAGCATTATCACAAATCCAACCCAAAGGATATAGTCTCAAATGAGGCCTAGTTTCCAATCCCAAATTCCAAACAACTTTCTCTGAGATAAGATTGACTTTTGATCCACTATCAATAAGTGTTTTAATCGTATTGTGATTTGAGATAAATCATAAATGAAACAGTTCTTTTCTTTTCCTTCCATCAGGGATTACATTAACCTTTGAATAAGAACTATATGAAATAGAACTAGCAACATAAAATATACCTTTAAAGACCATAGTTGTAACTTTCGAATATGATCCAAGATCTTGAACTATGGTTGTGGCCTTATCTTTACCCTTGTCCTTAAAATAATTTTGTAGCCTATCTGGATGAAACTTCAAACACATTACCTCCTCATGTCCTTTATTCTTGCAATGAGAACATGTAGGCTTCTCTTCTTCTTTTTCCCTTTGAATTTTCCTCGAAGTTATACATCTTCTTCGACTTCTTCTGGAAGTTATGTGGCGTATTTGACTTCTTCTCGAATTTATGTGGATTTTATTTTCTTTTACCACCAATTCCTTGGCCTTATTTCCATACTCGTACATTTCTTCCACTATGGCCTTCATTTCTATGAAAGCGTAAAATAATTCCTCTTTAGTACCAAAAGGATTTGGATTAGAAGAATCCTTGTCTTTTGTTGAAGCCATTTATTGTTTCGAAATGAATGTCTCGAACCAATCTCAAGAATGTACTTCAAATGATCCTTCACCAATCTTCAGTTTGGACCTCGTAATAATTCACTTCAAAATATACGTCAAACCAACTTTGATACCACATGATCCTAAAATCCTTAGATTTCAATTAGTTCTTAAGCATACACTAAACATATGACTAGATTTGGGAAATTAAGATTGTTGTTGGAAAATCATTTTGGATAAGTATTGGGAATCGCACATGAACAAATTGCATAATATGTTTTCGAAGTATTATCATGCACGCAAAGCAATTGAAGCATGTTCGGGAGTCAACACACAAAAGGAGGAAAGTATTAAGGATTTTGGGACATTTTTTCCACATTGTAACGACTTAGCCCTATTGTAAAGATATAAACTGTAATGGGTTTTTGGGTAGAAGGTATGTAAGTTTGGAGAGTTTGTGATGTGAAGTTATTTTGAGTTAGTCGATTTTTGAAGAAGTATTGAGGAATATTTTTGAGGTATGACTGAGGAGTGAGGCTCAAACTACAATAGAACAACTAGGCAGGTTTGAGTAATGGTTACTATTGCATATTTTTGTAAGCGCAATGTGCAACTGTAAAAAGACTATAAATGACTAATATAAGAAGCTAGTCATTGTGGACATAACCTAGATTGGAGTGAACCATGTTAAAACTTGTGTGTGTGATATGGATAACATAGAATGGTTAGTATTACGAATATGTTACTGATATTGCGCAGTGATAATGAAAGCTTATTATTATGAATGTGTTATTCATATATATTTTCATAATGTCACACACTGAAGTAACTGGTAAATGAACGAATGTCAAGTAAAGTAATGTCATGCATAGGATATAATCAATGAATATAAAAGGTTAAGTAAAAAATACTACGCACATAGTAGATAAAGTAGAGTGTGATTATGTTGAATGCCTCACTATGCCCCACTGCAGAAACTTGGTTCCTACAACCTCTCTAGATGCCTAAGGTGAGACTTCACTTGCTTTAAGGTGATGTCGAAAGGGTCGGTGTCTAAGGGTTTTGTTGGTATGTTATCTTTGAACCTAGGTTCTACCCATTGCATGCCAAAAAATGATTATGTTGTCAAGACTAGGATATGTAACTAAGGGGAATGTTTTGGAGGATGAATACGGAAGAGATCACAGAATGGATAGAGAGGAAGCAATGAGAATTTTCCAAAGAACAAAATAGCAACCCATGTCTTAGCGATGAAAAAATGTTGCAAAGGTATTTGTTTACAGATGTTGGCCCTTGGTTATGGAAGAAAGAGAAGATTCAAGAATAAAGGTGAAGTATGAACTGCGCAGAAGACACAGTGATAGATATTGGGTCGAAGTGGTCAAAGAAGAAGAAAAGAAGGAGTGAAGTAAAGGAAAGCAAGTTTTTGAAAGAGAAGATCGAGGAAGACAGATCAACAAAGAAGGTGGATCATGGACAAATGAGAAAGAAGAAGAAGAAGTCAATAAGTGTTTTGGAGCACCGCGTGGGAAAGAAGGAAAGACAGGTTGGCGAAGCCCATAAAGCACATGTCAAGTTGACCTAGGGTTTTAGACACCTAGGGTTTTATCATCTAGGGTTTTGACACCTATTTTTCAGCCTAAGGTTGTCTGAGAGTCATTGTAATGTATAAATAAATATCGAGAGGAGTGAGGAAAGGTTCGTTCGAGGTTGTTCATTGTTCATCATTGTGGGTTAAGAGTGATTATTGTTGTGTGAGAGAGAAGTGTTGAGCATGAGAGCATTATCGTATTGTAAGATCTTTAGTTGGGTGCGAAGATCAACCTTGAAGCTGGGTGCACAGGGAGGGGAGAGAAAGAGAGAGAGATATACAAGCTAAGAGTGCATATAGAAATGCATGCTTTCATATAATATAAAGAAACATAGTTCTGTGGACGTAGCCCTAGGGAGAGGGTAGACCACATATATCTTGTTGTTATGTGTAATTGATGTTGTGTTATTGGTCATATGTTATACTGTTGATGCATTGTTGTGATAGATATGAGATATAACTATGTGAAGTAGGATAAGTTGGCAAGGAATAATTATCTATCTGTGTTATTGTTTTGGATCCAATTTGCATTTCCTCTAGTTGTAGAGACTTGTGTCCTGCAACCCCCTATTGCTACTTCAGGTGAGACCGCATCTGCCCCACAGGTGTTGTCAAAAGGGATAGTAGTTAGGGATTGTTGGTGCGTTGTTAGATTTGAACCCTGGGTTTGCCCCTGTACCAACAAATGGTTCCGTTTCCGGGACCAGGATCTTCTTAAGGGAATTTCATGGTGGTTTCCATCGAAGACAAAGATTCATAAGTGGATAGAAGAATAAGAGAAGGAATTCACTAAGGCTGAAAATAAAAACCCTAATATTAGTATAGAGGATTGGTTGTGAAGGTATATATTTACTGATATACATGAGATATTCTTTGGAGGAATTCGTAAGAAGCCATACGAATAGTTAGTTAGGTTAGCAGATACCCAATTTGAGATCAGTTCTAGACCACTTGTGGTTTGGACATTAGTGTTAATCAAGAAGGTCAAGAGAGATGATAACACTGTATCAAGAGTAGTAGATCACTAGTTTGATAGAACCATTGGAGGGTACATTACTAATTTTTATATTGATAGAGTAGAGTCATATAGCCAAGCAGAGAGGTATTTCTTTAAGGGGCCGAGAGGAAAACTTTTACACTTTTTGAAGTTGAAGATCAAGATGTTATTGCATGCGAAGAACATCTTGAAGATAGAATAAGTGGTCGGATTGAAAGGATAATGTTCAAGAACTCGGATAGCGACAATGACACAGAGGTTGGACATATGCACAGTGGGAGAACCTTCAGAGAGGTTCCTCTGGTAAACCTGTTTGAGAAGATTCATGAACCACCTGCACAGGACGAAGGGTTCTGCAATGGAGAAGAAGAAGAGTTATTGAATGAAGAAAATTTAGAGTCCACTAGGACAGAGGAAGGGAAGACTAAAGAACCTCATCAGGAATAATTAGAAACTTCAAGGACTGCCCCAACTGTCAAGGTAAGTACTATTACTAATCATGTTGTTTCAGCAATGCAAAGTAACCAGAGTAGTCAAATTTACCAGAGCACTCAGAGTACTGTTACCAGCAATTCAATACATACTCAGTCAAAAATCCTAGGAAGATCTATGGAAAATGAAATGAGGTTACCTATCTTTAGAGGAGATGGATCTAAAGATCTTGATCAACACTATTTTTTATGTGAAGCTGTATGGAGTATCAAGTAGGTCAGTGACGAATCTTTTAAGAGAGATCAGTTTAGTACTACCTTGAGAGACTATGCACTGAGTTGGTATTTGAAGTTTGTTAAAGGGATTTCACAGCCTAAAGCATTGAATGAGATGAAGACTACGTTGAGTGAATAATTCAAGAAACCTATGTCGAAGTCACAGTGAATTACAGAACTAAAAGAAATCAAGCAGAGAGTAGCCAAACCTATTTGGGATTTTGATTAGAGGTTTAAAACCCTGATAGGCCGCTTGAATTTTCAGATCCTAGATGAGGAGAACAAGGAATGGTTCATTGTTTCCCTCTTACAACACATCAGAGTTCCTATGATGCAATAGAAGGTCACTTCATAGGCTAAGGCATTAGAGATTTCCATGAAACTAGAATCAACCCCTATGGGAGAATACAACTCAGGTATGAGTCAAATTTTGAGTCAACTAACTAGCTTATCTCCACAGGTTGAAGATATGAAGAAAGAAAAGGGAAAATATAAAAGAGAATACCTCTGGTGTATCAAATGCAAGTCAAAGGGCCATGCCAAGGAGCATTGTCCCCTATTTCATGAGTACTTTGTCTCTAGAGCTCCGAGCCCTTTTAAGAAGGTTACTCTACCTTGGTGCGAGGTATGTAGAAATAGACATCACCCTGGTGAATGCTAGTACATGAAGAAATATGTCCAGACACCTACCAATATTTAATGCACATTCTATATATCTATGGGGCATGATAAGAAGGACTGTAGGGATTATGACCTATTGCATGAAAGATCAATATACACATATAGGATTCAAGGATAGATGTAGCAGGAGGGAAATGCTACACATTTTAACTCTCTGGGAAGAGGAAACTTCAACCCTCATGGTGGATTCAGAGGAAGAGAAAGAGGAGGATGCATGGGTCGAGGTAGAGGTCAAATCATTTGTTATAACTGCGCCCAGCCAGGAAATTTGGCAAGGGATTGTCATAGCCCTTGTACCACTTGCAGCTACTGCAACTCATTTGAACACGTTATTAAAGATTGTTTAGTCATGTTAGCCAAACTTTAGGAGAGATGAGGATGAAACCAACAAGTACAACTGATATCAACCGAACCTTGTGGAGAGGATCTCAGAGTTTCTTTTATCACTAGAGGAGGCAATGTTACAGGAGAAGATAGGGTGACCCCAGAAAAGACTACAGAGGAATATAGGGTTAGAAGAGATGCAGAGAAGACATGAGATTTTGATCCGAGGAAAGAAAAGAAGACATTTGAAGAAGAAAGAAGAGAATTTGGAAGATATCATCCTTCTTCAACAAAGGCACAATTGAAAGTGAGAGAATGTGGGATGCCTCTAGCATTCGATCAGTCTGCATCACCTGGAGAAGGAAAAGAGGTAAGCAAGCTTGTTAGTTTCTTGTATACGTTCATTGATTTGATTAAGGATGAAAGAGTTGTGAAAGAACTACAAAACGTGATCAGATAGTATGAGCCAGGGAAGGTAGACCCTCTGCTGAATAGAGAAATACATCAAGTATATAGAAAGAGGAGGAAAAATAAGGAATTACACCTTAATTCTCAGATTGGAGACTATGACATAGATTATGTGGTCCTCGACTTAGGGTCAGAAGTCAATGTTATGACGAAGCAGACCTGGGTACTCATGGGAAAACCTAAGTTGATTTACTCTCCTATCAGGCTCAAGATGGATAATTAGTAGGCAGTGAGCCCATTTGGAAGACTGGATCATGTCCCAGTGGACATCGATGAGATAAGAATGCTTGCAGATTTCAAGTTGATTGAGATAGTTGATGATAGTTGTCCTTATCCTGCGTTGTTAGGAATTTATTGGGATTTCAACAATTCCACTATTGTTGACTTAAAGAAACAAAGAATGAAATTTGAAGGTGATGTATTTTGGGTCATTTCACCTCTTGATCATGATGAATCTCACAGATACATAGAACCTATCAAAGAAGAAGACCGTGCATATGAGCTAGAGAATATATATAAATTAACAAGACAAAAATATTACATCAATTCTACAGCAGATGGGAATTTAAGATAGAGAAGTGACAGTGCATGCTCCTCGCATTTGGAAGAAGCACTGGAGAACTGACATAATAAAATGTATGAAGTTTCTACCTGGAGGTGTGCTAGATTGACCAGGGAAGTTCGCTGGATTGGCACATAAGTAAGTAATATGCCCACATTTGACGGTTTAAATCATTTAGAAAATTTCTTGTTGGAATTTGAAGAAATTGTAACAGCACAATAGAGATTGTTGGCACCATATGAGGCCTTGAAAGCAATGCCAACGGGATGGTGGGGAACACACAAGAAGAACATCACAGAATGGGTGTATTGTCACACTTTGATGACAATGCTCTTTTCAGAACAAGCCGAAGGGTGTGAAGTCTGATACATAGGTCAGAGATTTCCAAAGGACCACATGAGATGTTGTGAGGAGGCCTAGAGAAACATTCCTCAGGAGCAATGGGTGCATAAATTCATTAACACTTTGGACAAAATGCTTATTAATTGGTATATTCAAGCAGAATTGTGCCTCACCACTATAGATTGGTACAGTATGACTCAAAAATTAGTAGCTACATTATTCTTTGAAAGTTAGTACCCCACAATAGATCAAGCTTTGAAAATTGTAAGACAAAAAGTCTTTGAGGAGGCACCTAACCTCGCTTTGGAGCTAGAAGATGATGAATGGACTGCACCTCTTCATAAATTGCAAGGTTGTTACAATATCAATGCTGATGAAGATGATTATCCTAGGAATGTGAACATTGTAGAAACTGAAGGACAAAGAGACATAGAAGGGGCAAGATTCAAACTACCTTTCATTGGACAACCAATTAAAATCAAGAAAGTTAATATCATAACAGAGAAAGCACCTAATCTCGCAAACGTTGGATATTATTGGGATGATGCCACTATTGATAAGATCAAAAAACTACTACATGAATATCAAGACTTGTTTCCAACCAAGTTCATAGACATGAAGGGAATTAAAGGGCCCATGGGAGAAATGAAGATCCCCTTAAAACCAGATGCAAGGCCAGTCAAAAAGCGACCCTACAGACTGAATCCTAAATATAAGAAGAAAGTTAGGATTGAATTAGACATAATGTTGGAAGCAGGAATCATAGAACTTGTTGAAGAATCAAAATGGATTAGTCCTATGGTGGTCCAAGATAAGAATATAGGAGAGATCAGAATCTATGTAGACTTGAGGAAACTGAATGATGCATGTTTACATGTTCCATTCCCTACACCGTTTACTAACGAAGTGTTAGATAATGTGGGAGGATAGGAAGTTTACTCCTTCACATATGGATTTTGAGGTTATCACCAGATCAATATTGCTAAGGAATATCACCATAAGACCACATTTGCAACAAAATGGGGCTATTTCTAGTACATAGTGATGCCCTTCAGATTGAAGAATGCACCAGCCATATTTTCTAGGGTGTTGGTTGAAACATTCAAGGAATTTTTACATAAATGTTTGGAAGCATATTTTGATGATTGGATTGATTTTATCTTATTGAAAAACCATATCAAATGTTTAAGACTGATGTTGGATAAGTGCAGGAAATGTCAGATTTCCCTGAACCTGGAGAAATGTATCTTCTTTTCACCCTTTGGAGTGATGCTAGGCCATATTGTGTGTAATTAGGGGTTGTTGGTAGATCCTGCAAAGATTGTCATTATTGTTGATCTACCTCCTCCTTCTTTGGTTAGACAGTTGCGCACTACGCTGGGACATAATGGATACTATATAAAGTTCATTAATGGATATGCACGTATAACAACACCCATGGAAAATCATTTAAAGAGAGATTGTCAGTTTCAATGGTCAAAGGAATGCCAATAGAGCCTCGACACACTAAAGAAGAAGATGGTCACTGCGCCTATCTTGGTTTTCCCAGATTGGAGTAAGGAATTCCATGTGCATGTGCATGCATCATCTATTGCATTAGGAGAAATGTTAGCACAACCAAGAGAAGGATATATTGACCACCTGTTAGCCTTTGCTAGAAGGAATCTTTCTACAGCTGAGATAAATTACACTACCACTGAAAGAAAAGGTTTATACATGGTGTACGCATTGCAGAAATTTCGACACTACTTGCTGGGAGGACATTTTAATATGTTCACTGATCACTCTACACTAAAATACCTAGTCAACAAACCAGTGTTGAGGGGAAGAATATGCATATGGCTAATTGTATTTCAGGAATATGATTTTGATATTGTTGTCAATCTAGGGAGAATGAACAAGGGACTTGACCACTTGTCTAGGTTGGAACATGGAGAGGAACCTAATAGTTTGGAGGATACACTACCAGATGCACAGTTGTTGACCATCAGAAAGGTTGATGATCACTTGGATGAGATAGTCCAGTTCCTGTCCACGGGAATGGCACCTCGTGAATATACAGTCATTCATAAGAAACAACTAGTAGTTCGTGAAACAGATTTTTCACTTATAGACATCGCAGGAGGACACTCTGCAGGTGTTATAACCCTAAATTGCACTACCCCTGCTTACCTGGCATCAGGCCAACTCATGCCTTTTCCTTGCCAAAGCCATGCTGATCAAACTCTTCAAAAACCTCCTAAATCAAGTAACCCGCACCCTAACCTAACACTAGGCACGTTGGGACGCTGGCATGCCTTCTGTAGCATGCGTGTGAACGCTGGCTGGCCCACTACAGCCCGCGTTTACCTAACAAAGAAAAAAATTAGGAAAGTTTCCACCAGGACACGAGGATTTTTGTCAGTTAACTGGAACTCCCGGCCATGCATGGCCGAGAGTTCGCCTAAAACCCTAACTCCTTCTAGCCTATAAAAGGAGGGGTAGGGGTACTATTCAAGGAGGAAAAAAT
>JZKD02S1743041.1:260519-279578 GCA_000966675.3 Picea glauca
ACACACACTCGACAAAGTATTTCAGCTATCACTCTGTTCTAACTTGATACTTTGGGGGGCTCTCTGTTACACATTATTTTCGTCATCCCTATGATCGTTAATGATGTAAACCTATATGTTGACTTCATAGGGGTCACAGTGGCCTGAGTTCCTAAAGAGAGAAGGAAGAAGAACTTTTCCTGAGAAAATAAGTTTCTTTTTCCTATGTAAAAACCTTATAAAAAGGGAAGTTCGCAGGTTGCTATATAGGTAGGGTGAGAGAATGACCCATTCTCGCAGGTTGCACTATAGACAGGGTGCGAGGTGTTTGCAGGTTTCTCTATAGCCAGGGTGTGAGAATGACCCATTCTCGCGGGTTGCACTATATCCAGGGTGCGAGAATTCCAGCATGTGGGAAAAATGAGCGTTTTCACGAATCTTCTAGAAGGAGAAGCTTCTATGGTGAGGTAGAATATGAATGGTTTGGATCTTACTCTCTTTCATGATTTAGTGGGATCATCCTAACCTCCTCACCTTATCTTCTTCAACTTATAAAAGGAGAGGAATTCTCATGGAGAAAGTTAGATTGGATGAGCTTGAGCTTGGGTTAGCTTTGTTGGTTCATGAGCTTGTTCTTTGGCTTGGAATTATTGGATTGGTTAGAGTGGATTTGAGATTTGCTTTGTCAATATAGATTGTGAGTAGCTATCAGATCTATGATTTCAGAATCCTTGGAGCAAGAAGTGGGTGGAGAACGAAGGACAGTTGGAAGGGACCTTACGGCATCAAGGCTCAGGTTGTAATCTCTCTTTCACATTTAATATGATACAGTAATATGATTATTTCCTATAAAGCTTGTTATGTTTTATTGTATGATTCCTTGATCACATACATAGGTTTATATTGAGTTTATACTATTGCTATCACTTTGGTTGGTTGCATTTATTTGCAGGTTCATCATTGTATGAGCGTTGGAACGGAGCTAGGATAGCGATGGCGAGAGGAAGCGACATTTAAACGGTATCTCACTCATCCCTCTTTAGTTAGTAAATTCAATATCTAAAACTTAAGGAAGGCATCATGTTCTGTCATGTTTTGTTCTAGATCCAGGTGGATCTAGGGAGATCGGTTTGTGTCTGCACTTACAGATTAATCCTGAAACAATAACCCAATATAGTTTCAATTTTCCCCAAAATAAATTAAATATCCCATAACAATTGTATTCATTTGCTAAAATGAATAATGAAGGATTTATGCAATGTTGAGGCATAAACTAATCTTGTGCTAACATAGGCTCCATGGGGGATAGATTCCTCCCTGTGAGGCTCTAAGAACTCTTGTATTTTCAGTGCCTTATCCTAGGGCTTCTCCCAACCTTTAACCTCTGCAATCTGCTTTGATCTATGAACTTCAACTGAAACCAAATGCAAATGAAAACTGAAATTGACGAAAATGACGAAAATGATGCTTGTTCAACAATCTTATTGCACACACCTACTCTAATTATTGGGAAAATGAAGCATTCAAGTTACATGAAACAACCAATGAAGCCATTTCATTATTTTTTTAACTGTTTGAAGCTTTGAAATGTGCTTCCTTAAGCACCAGAGATAATTCTTACTTGAAGGCACATCAAAGAAAAATTTGGCAATACACTTTCCATTGAAGAAATCAATGAGCCTAGGCCCACTTTCTACTTCCAGACAGGCTGCAATTGGATCCTAAAAAACATCATCAATACTTTCCCCTATGACATTGTTTTGTGTAAAAAGGAAAAGTATTGCATTAGGTCCTTCCTCCACTGTTCTTGGTTGTTGTCTGGCTTGTTGATTTTCTGATTCATCCTCAATGCATATGGCCTTGGTCCACTCCTGGGCATGAGGTGTATTAGGAAAAAGTCTTAGTGATGTTTTTCTTTCTTTATTTTCAACCTTTCTCATCTAATCACATGGCATTTGATCATGGTTTCTTGATGAAACCAAGCTTGTGTCTTCAAGAAGAATAGGGGGTTGATAGGGAAGTTCATCACAATTAGAAATGCTTGGGAAACTACATTCTTCTGTATTATCTTCTGATTGTGAGGGATATTCATCATATCTTGGCTTATGGTCCCAATTTTTTAGTTTTTCACCCTCTAAAATTATATTATCATCTTTTTCTTCTTTTTCAGCAACAAAAATATGACATGAGGGTTGAAACAAGATATTTTTTCTTTGATGTGAAGGGTAATTCTCTGATATAAGGTATTCAACAGGATGTTCATGGAAATCATCTTCATAATCATCATACAAAGGTGAATCAATGACCATTTGACTATTAATGGCCGAGGGGATTAGTACAATAGATGGGACAACTGGTTGTTTAGTGAAAACATCCTCATAGTCATCAAAACTTGGCAAATCATGGCACAATGGTTCATTAACAATAGGAGGGATTACAACAACAACAAGTAAGATATCAATTCATTCATGACAAACTGCAACACTATTATCATGATGAAATAAATATGAACCTAAGATGACCTCTTGACTTAAAGAATCGAGAAAATGAGGAGAAAGGGAAATGATGGATTGTCGATATTGATGTTTCTCTTGGGGACCTAGATTTTGACATGAATGATGCATTTTTTCTTCAAATTTAGGAAAACAATTATGAAACTCATCATCTAAGTCCTTCTCTCTACAATCATCCCCTTCATCATCACTACTAGAGGAATCATTTGTTGAATCCTAAATATATGATTCATACCCTTCACAACAATTCTCAAAAAGTCTTTTAGTTGGATAAATTATCTTGCAATGAGAATAAAAAACATCATGAAAGTCCTTCAAAGAGGAAATACTAGAAGTAGGGAGTGGTTTATACCATTTCCTTGCATCACCTTCCAATGAATACATGAACATTTTCATCAATATATATTCATGATGGATGTCAATCTATTGCATCAAAGAATGAAATTCATGAACATGATCAAAAGGTTTGTCATCCTCACCTTCATAAAATCTGGGCAGTATATCTTTCCATTCATCAATTTGAGGCACAAGATGTGGATAACCATTTATGGCTGAGAAATTGAGTGGGGAAAACCTCCTGGCCAGGATAGCCTTCATAGCCATTTAATTTGTCTCATCCCCAGTGGATTCACCAACATATTCTGAAAAATGGAGTCGCCATGGTGAATGTGCAGTCTTGAAGGTGTCCAACTTCAGTCACCATCTAAAGCTAGAGTTGTGCAATGTCATTCTTCCTAGGGATTATTTCAATATGCTCAAATTCATCCCTGACAACGGTGCCAATTATGTTAGCACTGAAAGTCACACTTTGACTGCTAAAGTGTTATCTCAACACCCATCAGAATGTAAAAGATAATTTTGGCTTTGAATAGGTGGATAAGCAAGATGGATAAAGAAAGAGAGAGGGTTGCAAACTATAGATCAGTAGGCTACACCAATGGGCAATGGACTCACACACATCCTACTCATCAAAGGCACAAAATATGCTCAACAAAAAACAATATTATATGATGATAGGTGGAAGAATGAAGAAGGAAAACATAAGATATAATTTTCACTAAACAAATATACTCTCAATTTAATGAATCAACAAATACTTGAATATAAACAATGATTGATGGGAAAAATACAACAAATCCTTTGCTACTTAGGGATCCATAAATCATTGACAACCATTGATCCTCAAATCTGCAATATATTCAAAGAAGAAGAAATATAAAAAAAAGAGTTACAATCTAAAATCAAATCTCTCATGAGTCTCCAATAGAAGTAATGCTTACAATCCTAAAATGCCCACAGGATTACAAATGAATAGACACAGGAAAACTTCCGGCTACATCTCTCTCTAGCCTCTCTTGGCTCATGAATCCCCCTTCTCCAATAGAGATATCCTTCCTTAAATAGAAAATAGCATCCAAATAACCTTAGGAGGTCAAATCCCATCTCCTCCATTGGATTTTAATCCTTGGAGATAGGTGGCAACAATCAAAGAGATAAAAATCCAACAAACTGTTAATTTTCAAGAATTTGTTGGAAGTCATTAATAAATTGTTTCCACCTCATGCATGAGGCCTTTGATGGAGATAAATATTAGGTGTAGGTGTCCCTTGACATCTAACTGATCCTTGAGAATCCATTCAAATCCTCCTCGATAGGTGGAAACCTCCCAACAAGGTGAATACCAAAATCATGACCGCTACAAGAAATTAGGTAGCATCGTTGTGCAGGTTCGGTAGTGCCACTTCTATGTCTAATATCTCTCAAACCATAACACGTTTTGAAAAAATGAGAGAATGTTTTGTTATTTGGAATGTTATGAACCAAATCCTACTCCATTTTTCAAAAATACCTTCTCAATTGTTCACAATCCAAGTTTTAAGTTAGTGACTCAAAACTGGTAAAATAACTCTGCACAATTCATTTTCTGCCAGAATTTAGGTAGTGAATTTAGGTAGCGCCCGCTTGTGTTTCTGTGTGTGATTGAGTAGCGCAAATCCATGAGTGATTTTGATGCTTGAACTTGGATACTGAGCATAACCCAATATAGTTTCAATTTTCCCCAAAATAAATAAAATATCCCATAACAATTGTATTCATTTGTCAAAATGAATAATGAAGGATTTATGCAATGTTGAAGCATAAACCAATCTTGTACTAACAGTTGGCAAAGGGGTAGACCCAGGGTTCAATGCTACAACAGTGCACCAACAAAACCCTAACTATCGACCCTTTTGGCAACACCTACGAAGCAGATGAAGTCTCACCTGAGGTAGAGGCAGGGGTGGTTGTAGGACTCATATGTCTGCAACCTTAGCTGGGACACAGATCTGTGATTATAACACTTAATAGAGCACTCAACAATTAACATTCATCTATATCTAGGCTTAGTTACAACACAATTAAACCCTAATTATAGAGTATCATAGTATTCATTCAGATCTAAGGTATTTAATCTCTAAGCATATCCACATAGGTCAAATCCATACTATTAAGCACATAGTATTAACATATCTATCCACCATTCATCTATATTGAAGCACTAAGAAAATTAACATATAAACACATCAACACATAGCACAAAGCAGAGAAGCACAACATATACGTGGTTCACCCCCACCCTGGGGCTACGTCCACCAACTCTTTGTCTTCTTTATTAGCTTCTTCAATCAATTACATGCACAGAACCTCAAAAACCCTACTCTGCAGAGGACAAGGGATCTGTGCATCTTTCTAGATCCTCCTTCCTCGAGTATATATAAGCACATAGCCTTCCACAATTTCTTACAATGAGTTTCACTTAGCTATGCAAGTCTCACATAGTATGCACAAAAGCAATCTCCACTTAGCACTTAGCACTGTCAATCACATAAATTGGACTACAACCATCACTTGTATCTAGTCAAAGGGAACTTAGCCATTCATACTCACTACATCACTTTAGCATATATTTATACATACAAAATAGGCCTAAGCATGGGTAAACCCATGGGTCGACATTCCCATACCCATTATATAAGCCCAAAACCCAAAAATCCCTAAAAAGGGGCCGAGATCCCACGATCTCTGCTTCATCTTGCACTCCACCTTCAATAGCCTGCTGAAGTCCCAAAAATAGGTCAAACATAACCAAGGATCCTAAAAACTTGGTCAAGGGCCAACATGCCCCCAACACTCACCTGTAACTCATCCTGAGTCACTCTGATTTGACTAGTTCTGCTTCAAAATCCTTGAGCTTGGCTCAAGATTCTTTGAATTGTTTCCATGCCATGACCTCCTATTCATTGAACTATTGTATGACTTCTTCGGTGACAGGTCCCTCTAGGCGTTGTTTAGCTGCAGTGATGACTTTCTCCAGTTCCTCTCCTCGGTCTTCAATCTCTGTGAATAGTTGGTAAGCCTCATCATGTACAAGTTGGATCCTCAAACTTGCATCCATAACTTTTCTTTGGATAGTGTGGACCTACTGCTAGGTAGTGTGATGATCCTGGAATTGCTTCGTTCTTTCCACAACTGACAGGGGATTCAACTGTGCATGTATTGTTTCTTCTTGATACTTCATCACTTGGAGTTGTGACTCCAGTTCCTTTAGTTCTGTATTCTCAGTGAGTTTCTCATAGGTCTAGGTATTACGATCACTCAATTGCTTGTATTCCATGGAAAGGGCCTTTATTCTCTCAACTGTGCTTCGAGAAGTTGCTTCTCTTTGGTCCCTCACATCTTGCGGGGTGTTGGGCACTATTTGGAGCTCTAAGTCTTCTATTCCCTATTGTAGTTGTTGGATAGCTTCTGCAAGTTGTTGTACTTGATGTGTGACTCGGTATTCTACCTGTGTTTCTAATCCCATCACAGAGTGAAGTGCTACGTTGACTTCTTCCTTCACTTTGAGTTTCTTTGCGATCAACTATTATTTTTCTTGTTACATATGGGATTTCTCTTCTTCAAATTTTTCCTGGAGAGAAAATTTTTCTTTCTCTGCAACTCTAAATTTCTCTACGATTAAGCTTTGCACTTGATTCAAGGCCTGGGTGGATTTTTCTATTTCTTCCCGTGTGCAACGAAGGTGAGCTTAGACCACATCAGCTAGTCGATGGAGTTGGGCTAGCTCATCTCCCAACTCTGGTTCTCTTGATGGCAAGGGCGCAGTGGAGACTGCGTGACTGGACTAAAGGGCCTGATGTACCCCTCAAAGTTCGACCTCAATTATATCATACATTTCATCCTTCTTGGCTTCTTGTTTCTCCATGATTTCCAGTGAAGTGTCGTTTAGAGTTGCGATGATGAAGTCAAAATCATCAACAGTAAGAACAGTCTACATTTTCGTCAAAGTGGCTCTAGATTTCTTTCGGGAAGAAGGTTTCAGGGGAGAAACCTTCCTCTTCTTCATGGGATCAACCTCATCTCTGGGAGGTGTTACTTCTCCTTGCTTATGTCCATCTCCCTTGCCATTTATTTCTTCCACTTCATCATCACCCCCTCAGTTAGGTGATATTGAGGTAGTCTTTCTTGAGGCATTGCTGAAGTCTTGGAACTCTTTGGTCTTCTTCCTTCTGCTGGGTCCGGGTGTATCATGTTCTTTTTGCATGGTTTTTGGGCTGTTAGGGTCATACATCTCTGCAAGGTCTACGGGAATAAGGAGGTCTTTCGACCAGTCCTTAGTGATATCCTCAAGGTCTTCTTCCATGAGCTTGTAGTATGATTGAAGATGCTCCTTATGTTCATCGGCTCACACTATAATGTAGATGAAGTGTCGATCTACGTAGAACTTCATCAGGGTTCGGAACCTCTATAGGGCGTTCAGAGTCATGCGAGGTTTAGCTTTGATGGCTCTCTTCAGCTGAAGGTAATATGTATGAAAAACAACGTTCAACTGCCACTATTTATTCATATCACTCGAGTACCATAGTGTGGTGAAATTCACAGCAAGTGGCTCAAACGACTCGATATCTAGGAAGGTCGCACCTTCCGGCATCTCCTAAGAAAAAAAGGCGATAAGGATCAAGAGCCAGCTAAAGTGAAACTCGTATCCCTAATCCTATGCATCGTGATAGTCCAGTTCCATGAACTTCCCTGCAAGGTCAATGACAAAGCCTATGACCTACATGGGTCGGTTATTCCTTACTATCTTTCTAGCTATTAACTGGCAATCTAGGTGCACTGTGCCATTTTGGATGGATACTACCTTGTATCTTTGCGTTCCTTTTTTAATATCACCATATGTATCCTTGATCTTCTGTGCTAGTGCACGATCTGTGGATTTTAATGAATAGAAATATTGCAGGTCAGGTCCTTTCATAATTAATCTATTGATCCTATACATCAGCTTCAGATCAACTGTGATACAGAGATCTAGCCATAAGTAGCTACCATGGTAACATGAAATTAATAGCTTGACAAAAGCATTCACTTTCTAGTGCCTTTCGAACTGTGGGATTTTCATTACATTTAACAAGGTGGACTGTGCAAGGCTCATCGTCCATAGCTGGGGGAGTATCTTTGAGTTATTCCCCTTCATCTTGGTCAAGTATTTGTATGGGGCGAGCATGTTATAGTTCTTGCGATCTCAAAGTTTGAAGACACTGAACTTCAACACTGTGATCTTGTCCTGTTGTTCTCTCACTATGTGTATCCCCTTCGGGAGGTACACAGTAACCATGGCATACTCAAAATCTCTTGGCACACTATCACGACTCATGACAGCCAGAGGCGGGATGTAGTCGAGCAATATGGCTGGGATCAGCTTTGCATTTTCTAGGTCATCTATGTGCTTGGTTATATTTTCTGTTGATGGTCAGGATGGTTCGGCTCCATGAGCAGTCAACGGAGAGGCTTGCACTCCTCTCATTGATGATGTTTGAATACTTGCAGACATTTCTCTTTCAGACATTACTCTTTAAGTCATTAGGTCAATGAGAAATTATTCGACATTTTTCTCTATAGTGCTAAGATCATCTGACATGCATGCTCATGGTTGAATATCTCAAGTTTGAAGAGTAACTAATCAATGAAACAGGATGGATGGTGATAGCGTGATGATCATTGTGTGAAATTGACTAATCTGTGGGCTCAGATTCACGGTTATAAAAAGTGTTCTTGTTGCATGGCATGACAAGATAAATAGATAACTTGGAAATGGATCTCGTCCAATAGGTGAGAATCCTTCATTAAATCGGTTATGTTCGTTATGGCGTGGTCCCAACGATTTGGTGGCAAAATTTCTGATCATAAATGCCTTTCTACCCATTCGATTCATCGGTCTAATGGTTATACCGTTCCAAATGGCTATATTGCATCACCATGGCAAAGTGCCATGTGACACAGTTTTGATATCCCTGTGAAGTTCCAATTTTGCAAATTTCCATTCTACGAAGTTCCCTCTGGAACCTTCTATAACTTTTTGATCTTATCTCTCTTCTTACTTATTTTTCTAACCTTGTTTCTAGTGAGATTCATCTTAGAATTCCTTTTTCCATTCTAATTCTTATTTTCTTTTGGTAGAGTAACTTTGTGTTGTTGAGATTCTTTCCTAGAAATCAGGGGTAAGACTTCATCTGTATCTGGAATACGTACTTCAATATTATGCGGGTATTCTAGTGTTCTTCCTACTTTGACATCCAAATCCCTTGTTTTAAATAGATTTACTTGGTTCTCCTGCTCTTCAATCAAGTGTGTGATCCTCCTAGCCATGAAATCTTTCAACTCTTTCTTCTTCTGCTCTAAGACTTCTTTATCTTTCCTTCTAACCTGATCTCCTCCAATCCTAGGTTTTCCTAGTAACATAGCAAATGGAGCGATGTTCTCAATAAATTTAACAACTTCAAATTATTCCTCTGTCGAAGTTCCATTGGCACTCATAAATATCTGGGTAAATCTTCCACATAGGGTTATCAATTTTCCTCTGTATAATCCTATTCCTCCCAATGAAGGAATCATAGCATGCTTTCCTAGAATTTCCCAAGTTCTTTCTATCATAATATTCACCTGTGTTTCTTCATCCAGAACACAGTCAATGTCGAAGTCTCCTATTCTTTCTTCTATGCACTCTTTTTCTTTGAATATATATGATAAGTTGATATGTCAATTGTCATTCAGGGTTTCTTTCATTTGTAGAAATAATTTCTCTGATTGAGGTTCTACCATAGTCTCAATTTCTTGACTTTTCTCATATTCATCCTTTCAACCATAGCAATCATTCTAGGGAAATCCAATACTTCATGGTCCATAGATTTGCAACAGAGGAAACTAGGTCTTCTTCCAAGGCATTCCTTAGCAAGATGTCCTAGTCTTCTGCAACTGCAACAAAGGGTTAATCCTCTCTTTCTCTTAAATGATCCCCAACCTTTCCTGTACTACGCGCTAGGACCATGGTAGCTAACCTGCAACAAATTATTTCTAGGGTCCTGCATCCATTTGTTAGTCCAAAAATTCTCTTTATGCATAGGTATAACATATCTTTCACTATTCTTATCAGATATACTCATATCAAATCTTCTTTCATTTATCATTGCCCTAGTTTTCAAGCTAGGAAAAATATTATCAAAAATACCTAGATCCATACTCTAGAAACAAAAATTTTCCACTTATCTTACTTCTATAGAGCACAAAGCTTTCAGATCTTAAAAATTTCACTATTATTATCTTTATCAGAGCACAGATCTTGCAGATATTACCTATTTTATTCAAATATAACCATTATTGGTACAGATCTTCACAGATCAAGTAGAATACTGCGCACTAGGGAAACAGATCTACGTACAGATCTTTCAAAATTTCAGGTCAGATCTTTTCACAAAGCTTATTTTTCCTCAGTTCCTAGCACAGGGGATCTATGTAGCTCACTAGATCCTCCTTCCCGAGTAGATCCAAGAACACATCCTTCCACAGTTTCTTACAATGACTTTCACTTAGCTCTGCAAGTCTCACATAGTATGCACAAAATCAATCTCCACTTAGCACTGTCAATCACATAAATTGGACTACAACCATCACTTGCATCTAGTCAAAGGGCACTTAGCCATTCATACTCACTACATTGCCTTCATATCTATTTATACATACAAAATAGGCCTAAGCATGGGTAAACCCATGGGCCGACATTCCCATACCCATTACATAAGACCAAAACCCAAAATTCCCTAAAAAGAGGCCGAGATCTCACGATCCCTGCTTCGTCTTGCACCCCGCCTTCGACAGCCTGTTGAAGTCCCAAAAATAGTTCAAACATGACCAAGGATCCTCAAAACTTGGTCAAGGGCCAAAAATCATCAATATTTTTATTTATTTTAGAACACCCTCTAAAACCATATGAAGCTACTCTAGGATCTTGATAATATTTCTGAGGCCTTTGTTCATCATTTCTCCTTAATTGAATTATCTAGTTTGCATGTGTTTGATTGTTCTATTGAGTTGATAAATTTCAACATCTTGTCATGCATGTGGAACATAATTTGGTGGAGGAATGTTTCTTACATTTGGGGTTTTCCCTTGGAAAATGTGTCTTCCTACCCCTCTATACTCCATATTTCAAGTTGGAATTGTTATGCTTCGATTTGTTAAACAAATATGAGTCACCACTTGCCATTGTACTCATCCAAATATAATGTATCAATTGACATTACTCTCCAACATGTATTCTTCCATTTCTTGTTCCTTACTCATGTTTTCATCCAATGCATTGATTTTTGCATACTTGACATTTGTGGGAATAAAATTCTTATAACATCCAATAATGATAGAACCATTGGGATGTTGTCCTTCTGGAATCTGTTGCAATGTTCTAAAAATTAGATATTAAAGTCTCTTATTTTTTCACTTTTCTCCAAATGAATTTGTGTGAACTAAGTAAGAATATTATGGTATTCCATAGGCTGGGCATATATATTCATGAATGCATACTCAATATGATATAAACAAGTGATTTAATATGTGGTAAGGGACAAATACCAATCATATGTGGGACCAATCAATGTTTGTAGAAATACTTTAAGCATAACATCATCATGTGTTACCAAATGAATATCACAAATTTTCAAAAACTAGTCCATGTTCTTATTTGGATTCATAACATCATCACCACTGAATATTAGCAAGAAACCAATGGTAATATTTGGTAAATGATGTTACTCTCCTTGTAAATCCAAAGGACTTATTATTTGTCTATGTCTTTGGTTTCATTGTATTTTATTTATTCTTTCTTCATTTCATCCTTCATCATTAAATTTTTCTTTGTTTATTATTTTGTTATCATGGTCATCATGATCTCCCATTCTTACTTCAAGAGGAATAAATGGTGGAACTAAGAAAGTCAAGCCTTGAACCATGGAATTACCATATTTCTCTTCTTGTTCAATCGTTTTTCTTCTACTTCTCATTACATGGCCCTCAAACTTTTTTATGCTCGTAGGTTCCATCCTCAGTGCCTCCATTCTCTGGTTGATCTTTCTACACATCCTAAGTATTCAGGGTCCTTTCCTAAAAAATGGATTCCATATTGAGCCTTTTGAAATAGTTCAAACTTTGCCTCCAGAATGTGAGTTATGTGGTTGGTGGCCTTATTCTCCAGTTTTTGTTGATCTATGGCCTGCACCACCATAGATATATTCATCCAATAAAACTCTACAAGGTGGAATTATTTGGTATCCCTGGTCCTTGTTTGACTTGGGGTCTACCACCCAGTCTTTTTCCATGAGGAGAATGTCTTCCTACATAGTAACCTTTCTTCTCTTAAGGACTGATTCTTGTAGATTGGCCATGAATCTTTTCTATGTTTTTATGCATAGGTGGTGGAACCAATTATATATTCCCTTTACACCCTCTCTTCTCTATTACTAGTCTTGGGAGTAACCCTAGGAAGTTACTTCCCCTCCCCTATTTTTCACTTAGGAAGACTGCCCGATGTAGAGTTGGCCTTGCTATATAAAAGAACGTTCCACCGCCCTGGTTCCATAGAGTTTTTTTTAGAACAAATAGCTATCCTTAGTTCACTCAATGAAGGAAAAGAGAGGATGATATTGTTGTATTCTGTTAGTGAGGGTTCGCAGCTAGTGGCACTCCACACAACATAGAAGGATCGGCCTAAGGTGGATATGCACCCTCGGGACCTCTGTGAACTTACCACTCTCAAACAAGTTAAATCTCGAGAGAGGTCACCTAAAGCACTAGATAAGCTTAGATGAGGGACCTTGGAATATCTATGTGAGATTTCCCACCCCCTCTTAAAGAGAGGTATCCCTAACCATAGAAACAAGTTACTCTATGGCTTCCACTTTCTCCCATAATTACCTAATTTGATATAATTCGTCTGATCCCTAAACCAGTCATGTATGTTCATAATGACACCTAAAGTGGTTAAGTATGTCAAGGTCATCATCCCACCTAAAACCTTTAATGGGATCACCATAGGATCTTGATGTCATAGTTTCATTTTATTAGAAGTCTTCTCCCGATGATAATTGTCTACCTTTCCAATTTCAAGTCATTTTTACTAGATCCCTACCATTTGTATCGGATATTATCTGACCACTCGGAGGGGATACATGTATCATGTTGATGTGTGAGTCTCTCACAGACCCACTACAAATTCTCTAGTTTCCACATTTGTCTCCCCATGTGGGACAAGATTGTCTAGACAATTTAAATGTATTATTTTTTCTTGGAGTTCTCCCAGGTGCACTTCCTCCCAACACATACGGGTCTCTTGATGGGTTTATCCCACTTCCATGTTTTCTAGGAAATATTCCACCGAGTTGGTATTTCTTTTGACATGACTATGGATTATGGATGAGGTTCCCTAGATGGCTAGAGCCACCTTATAAAGGCTAAAATATAACCTCCAATTCATCTAAACTCATTATGGATGCTTTATGTTGATGATTTTGTGATGTGTTGAGCCAAGGATTTGGGATTCCCATTCCACTATGAGCATTGTGTACTTGAAGTGTGATGCCATTTCCAAACCTAAGAGAATACCTACAAGTGTAGCTCCATTTATTTTGTTATGTCCAAGTCTGGTGTGAAAAAATATTATGATTTGTTTGACTAAATCTTGGAAGAGCCCTCTGGCCCCCACTAGGCCTGGATTTCCCTTTGAAGCCTCATCGAATTTTAGTTTCAGGAATCCCAAAGTAGGGGGCTCCCATTTCTCCCTTATCCACTATTTTTCAGAGTGGGCCAATGATTGTTGGATTGGGATCTAACTTCAATGGATGTTCTAGTTTTTAAATATATCACTTTCAACATTGGTTGGGGACAATTCTTATGGATGTTAGGGGACCGCGACTATAGTATCTAGAATGTTAGTGCGAATTCCTTTCAAAATCTTGTCTAGATAGAGATTCTACTGGTTAAAAATATTTTTATTTTGTACCTTCCATAGGTTCCATAATAAAAATCCCAAAAACAAAGGCCACTCTCTCTTGAGAATTTGATTGTAGTAAGGATCCACTCTCTACTCTATGGTTTTGATTATGTCTTGTCTATTTCTATCTATAATTCTAAATAAAACTACTCTCTGATCCCAGAGATTTGAGGAAACTCTGTAGGAACTGAGGATATGGTTCATAGTTTCCCCCTCCTAGTAGAAAAATAGGCATGTATATGGCCCTTCAAAGCCTCTCTTAGTAAGATGATCCTAGGTTAAATCCTTTTTTTTACCACAAACCATAAAAGGTGGCTCTTTTAGGCCATTGGTTTGAGTCTCAAATTTTATCTCAAAATTGCAATTTGATTGTGTTCAAGATCCCCATGGCCTCCCTGTATGCCTCTTTAATTCTAAAATTCTCATCATGATTTTTTCCCCAATGTAGGATATATTTTCCCTTTCTCATAGGGGGAAGGAGACTTCTGAGAATGGATTCCATGCTCTAGCAAGAAGACCTCATCCCATTCAATTGGCCATTATGCATTATTTTTCTAGGATCTCTCTATCCCATTCATCGATTGTTGTGTCTCATCCCAGTAGTGAAAGTCCTTCCTCCACTTATTCCTACCATCATTTTTTGAATTTGGTGGAGGGTTTCATTGATATTGAGATTTGGAAACTTTTCCCATGTATCTTCCTAGAAAATGGCAGACTAACCATTATGAATTTCTTAGAATATTTTATTTTGTATGAGGTCACAGTTTCTCCATGCATATTTCCATATCAATGAGCTTGGTTGAGTCCCATATAATATTATCCATTCCTCTGTTGTGTTGTCCCTGGTATATTTTCCCTACCCAATTTTGGCCCAAGGTTCTTTGGGGTTTTTGATCCACCTCCAAAAAAAAAATTCTTTTAGCGCCTGACCCATTTTGAGGGGGTCTTTGAGACCCAGGCCCCCTTGGGAATTTGGTACATAGAGTTTTTCCTAGGCCATAAGAGCCCATTTATTTTATCTTTTTGTTCCTCCCCATAGGAAATTCCTATGAATTTATCAGAGTTTCTACAGGATGTTAGCAGGATTTGTAATAACATAGAAAATGTAAATATGCATTTCCATTAAAACATATTTTATCAGGAGAATTATCCGTGGTAGAGTTAGGAACTTATTTGTACAACAATTTGATACTTCTTTCATTTTGGTAAGGAGCTCTTACCAACCAAGGTTTCAAATATCCTTATCAATAAGAGGAGCACCTAGATACTTAGAGGGAAGGGAGGCCCTTTGAAAACCAAGAATTTGGGAAATATAGTGTTGGATTATGATGGGTGTGTTAAAAAAGAAGACTTTGGATTTATCTAGGTTGAGATGCATGCCTAAGGATGTCATGAAGATATTGAGAATTCTCTTGAGAGATTTAACTTCTTTCACTATGGGTCTACCCACAAGCAAGGTGTGATCCACAAATTGAATATGGGAAACAAGAATGGTCTAGGGATTAATGCATATGATTTTGATAGACCCCTCGGAGAGGGATTTTTTCAAAAAATGCCCCAACCCTTCTACGAGAATAATAAAAAGGTATAGATATAGAGGGTCTCTTTGTCTTATCCCTCTTTAAAGATTTGAAGGTAGGAGAGGGTGATGCATTGAAAAGGATGGAGAAGAAAGTTGAGGATGTCAGGCTAAGGATCCAAGAAATCTAAGAGGACTCAAAACCAAAGGCCCCCAAAATTTATTTCAGAAAATTCAAATTTATTCGATCATAAGCTTTGGCAAGGACAAGTTTTATTATCATTATGTATTTTCTACTAGTTTTGAGTAAGTGGGCATCTTCATGGGCCACAATTATCCCATCCAGAATTTGACAAGATTCCAAAAAACCTCCTTGCTAAGGAGAAATGATTTCTTTAAGGATAGGATTGAGTTTGTTTGCTAAGACTTTAGTGATAATTTTGTAAATTACATTGCATAAATAAATAGGATGAAACTTATATGAAAACTTTTATTCCCTTTATTTTGGAATCATGGTTAGGAAGGTGGTGTTGAAAGCCTACATAAATGATCTAGAGGTTTTGAATGTGACAGGTATGAACTAACTGAGAGGGAGGGGGGGGGTGAATCAGTTAGTGTAGATTATTAACAATCTCTCTTTCTTTTTAACTTTGAATCATTAATCTTAGTAGCAGTGAGTCTTTATTGTGAAATTCAGAGTTATAAATATAAGGCAGATAACATAAAGAATAGCAATCACACACAGCATTCACTCACAAGTATGAGACACAGATTTTTTAAGAGGAAACCCAACCAAGGAAAAAACCTCGTCTTCTTAAGATGTTAAGCAAGCTCCAAACGCATTACATCTCATCTTTTATGAGCACCAACTCATAGAGGCTACAACCTATAATTGCCAGCACCAACTGGCTGAGAGCACCAACTCACACAGAATCCCAGCACCCACTCGGTGGAAGCACCGACTTCCTTTTTAATTCAGTACCAACTGAGTGAAGGCACCAAAATTCAGATTCTACAAGCACCCACTTGCAAAGAGAGAGACATAATTCTCCCTAGAACCACCCTACCACCCTTATTTGCCAAAATAAATATTGCTCGAATCAACTTAAACATTATGATATAGCTTGCTTACCCTTTCTGCTGATCTACTCTGCATTCTTCACTGTCTCTGATCTGCAGCTCTACTTCACTGTCATCTGCAACCCATTCTCAGCTTCTTCACCTGTCACGCAGATTCTCCTCTCCCTTTTATCACCTTCAGAGCTCTCTCTCTCTCCCACTTCAACAACCCTTCCACCTTGGTTCCAGCGCATTATATTGTTTTTCCACATGCAGAGGTTTTCCTTTCTTTTCTCAACTCCAACCGCAGTTTCCCTTTCTTTCATTCTTTCTTTTGCTTTTCGCATGCCAGCATTCTCCCTCATTTTCTGAACTGGCTCTTTGCATGCCTCCTCTACGCATGCCACATCAAGCAACGCTGTGTTCTTCCTGTCTTAACTGCCAGTCTAATTTTGGACTGAAAGTTCTTCCACCGTCCAGAGTGATTAGAGAAACTCAACTGGCAAAAACTTCCAGACTTGTCAAAGCAGATGAAGGACCCCCGCCAATCTCTGGATTTAGCAATGTTAAGATTTGTTGATTGTGCATTATATCCATTTGATTTTTTCCACACCAATCGCGTTGTGAATGGCATCATTCGATCTTTTCTTAACAAAAACGATTGGTAACCCAAGGGCGTTGTGAATGGCATTATCGTGTGTTTCTTAAAGAGAACGATTGATAACTGTTGCTGCTAGTCATGGCCATGGCTAAGGCATGCGTTTTGATCAGAAAAGATCCCCATGGGCGAAGGCTGAACTGGAAGCCTCTATTTCTGTTTCAATGGGGGCTCTTGAATCGATTTGATATTTCCTTCAAACGTTTATTGATCAAATGGGTTTATTCCCTCTTTTTCCTTGAAACATTTCAAATGGGTTTATTCCCTCCTTTTTCCTGAATAACCTAGTGTGATGGATACTTGGATAACCTAACGTAATGGGGGCTCCTCTTGTAGAGCAATTTGTTGAGTGGAACCCAATCTCAACATCCCCACTTGGATAAACTAACATAATGGGTCTCCTTTTGTAGAACAATTCGCTGAATGGAACCCAATCTCAACGTCCCCACTTGGATATTGCTCTGACATCATCTAGCTTCTTCTGCCAGTTCTCTGGTGCATGCTCCATAACCAACCGATTGCCATCAATGACAACCTTGACAGTCTGCTTTATCTCTGCTATAGCCATATTTCCAACAATCTCCCCATTTGGCATTGATGGCAATATGTCTTTCATTGCTCCCCCTTTGACATCAAGGGCAAAGGGTTAAAATGTTCTCCTCAAGCTCCCCCTGACTTTGTGCACTCAACGGTAATACCTGGGAAAGGTATCAGCTCTGATCTCTATGTATTTTCGCTTGCTGCAATTTTACCATGTTCAGTAACCAGGCTTCTTGTGAAAAGGATCCTTTGGACCTGCGCTCCTTTAGTCAATCATCTATGCGTTGTCTTATACACATCTGCTCCTGCCAATTACTACCTGAGGTACATTTGGTCAATCATGACTTCATCTTCCAATCCTGTGTAGACCATATGGAACATTACTGTGTTTCAGCTGTTACAGGACTGTGTTTCAGCATAAGTTCCAGCTCTGTTTCAGCACTATGTTTCTGCATCTATGTTTCAGCATCTACGTTCCAGCATCTGTGTTCCATCATCTATGATTCAGCTTCTGTGTTCCAGCTCTGTTTCAGCACTGTGTTTCATCATCTGTGTTTCAGCATTTGTGTTTCAGCATCTGTGTTTCAGCATTTGTGTTTCAGCATCTGTGTTCCAGCATTTGTGTTTCAACATCTACGTTTCATCATTTGTATTTCAGCATCTGTGTTTCAGCATTTGTGTTTCAGCATCTATGTTCCAGCATTTATACAACATTGTTTCAAGCTTCGCCTGAATCCTTTGCTTCTGTACGTTCGATCCTTTGGATGAGTGCCCGCGAGCTGCAATGGGTCATGGGATTTCCACATTTTCAATGATGCCATTGATTGACAACACTCCAGATTCACGTTTATTACTTCAAGAACACTTCCCAAAAAAAATGTCCATCCTTGCTGCTCATGACCAAACCCAGCACAACTACACTCATATATTCAATACTGGTATAAACACCAAAGTGTCTCTTCGGGAAATCTATTAAGCACATGCTCCCACTGAAAAAGTGCAGAGGTTAGTTAGAGGAGGGTAGGACACCCATCTTATGTCTGAGGTATTCAAACTGTGTCTTAGGTAATGGTTTAGTAAATAGATCAGCAATCTGCTCCGTGGAGGGAATGTACTGCAACTGTACCACTTTGTTGGCAACCTGATCTTTTAAGAAATGATACTTCAGAGGTATATGCTTTGTCTTGGAATGAAGAACTGGATTCTTGGAAACACTAATGGTACTAGTATTATCACAGTGAAGAGGAATAGGTTCTTCATATGTTACCTTCAAGTCCACAAGAGCTTGGATCATCCATATTACCTGAGTACAACATGCAACAACTGCAATGTATTCTGCTTCTGTGGTAGACAAAGCTATAGAGCTTCGCTTCTTGCTTAGCCATGCAACTAACGAATCACCCAAGAAGAATGCACCTCCACTAGTGCTCTTTCTCTC
>JZKD02S1743041.1:318235-335891 GCA_000966675.3 Picea glauca
CCGCCACTAAAATGGCGGATGGGCTATTAAACTTAGCGGAGATTTTGGCGGAAGTTTTGGCAGAGGAAACATATACAGGATATGATATATATAACGGAACTTCCTCCATATTTGGCAGGGTTCCATAATATATATATATATTCTTTGATTTCATTCACAAAGGGTTATTGTGTATTTCAAGGGTGCCATGTGGTGCCTCCCTATTGGGCCATGTAGCATCCTCTGATTCTCCCACCTGTCTATGATGACATCATGTTGGACATGTGGCACCTTTTGGGTGTGCCATGTAGGATGTACGGATGCCAAAGTCATCTGTATTGATGTTGATGTCAGCAGTACGGATGTTGACTCATCCCTGCTAACTGGGCTAGGTTGACTAGAACTTTGACTGCTTATAACTTTTGATCTGTAACTTCTTTTGACGAGGCCATTCTAAGACTCCTAGGATACTTTTGTGCATTCTAGAACACTTCTGAAACTTCCATCTAGATCACTCTTTCATTTTTAAATTCTTCCCTATGCCGAATCTTTGAGCGCATCGAGGAAAGGTTTTGACTGTCGATTCTTTATTTAAATGTTAGTATTTTAAGTTATGGATTTTTAGATGTTCAATCAAACTTTAAGAGACTTAAATGAGAAACAAAATGATAAGTAAAGGCATTTTCATACTGATGTTGAATTTAGACAGAGCAAAAGATCAAGTGGTACCCAAAAAAGGAAATTTGACATAGACTTTTTTAGGGTGTGTTGAGAGCTCAGCACAACACTTTAGCAATAAAACTTATAATAGTGTGGTTGTAAAATAGAAAATCTACAACAAAGGATAACAACCTTAATGGATGTATAAAAACAAGGTAAACATCAACAAAGTTAACCCACAAAAGTTACTCCTAATTATCTCAAAAGGTGCGCTAGGGTTAGTAGTTTGTTAGAGAGAAGTTATAGCTAATTCATAGGGTTAGTTTGTAGGTTTCATAGGGTTAGAAGGTTATATTTTTTTTCAGACCTAATGGATGTAGGTTAGTTTTTTAATAGTATCATTTTTTAATGAGAGAAATAGGATGCCTCAATGAGGCAAGATAGCCTAAGGCTCAAAGAACAAAATCCAAGTGAGAAAACTTCAAGACCTTGACTTTTCACATTTATCAATGTAATATTTTGTTTGTCCAATGAAATGAGTATTGCCTTTGATTAATGGGTTAATGGGGTCACAAGAAATAAATCTAGAGGTACTACCTCCTTGGGGGTATAAATCTTCTTATTCCCCAAGGCAAGTATCCTAGCTAGGGTTTAGGCTAAGGGGTGTATGCCCTTATACTTCCTTAGAAAACCCTTGCAAACAATATTTCTATGAAAAATTATGGTGGATCTAGGTAGGGTTGTACGCCATTATACTCCCTATTGTACCTTAATAAATGACCTTGAACTTTTAACCAAGAAAACAACAACAAGTGTAGCATTTACCAAATTCAAGTTGCAACAAGATAAATGCCAAGAAAAACCACCATAAAGAGATAGAAATGACCTCCACAAGCTAGTGCATAATCATCATGTATCCAATAACCAAAGAGAACACCATACCATAGAAAAAAAGAGAAAAAAACTTGAAGGTAGAGAAAGTTTCAGTCTATGGCCTCTCACAATGGGAGAGATATGTTATGAAAATGAGATTCAATTATCTTTATTTATAAAAAAACCATAAAATATAGTTTGTCCACTTAGAAAGGGTAAAACATAAGATAAGGGGTAAAAAACCCTTATATTACCCCTTGCATCAAATAATAATATTTAAATTTCACTTTAACACAAAAGAAACCCTAAAAATAAGATGATGTCACCCTTTTCAGGGACGTTTTAATAACTTGAGCAAGTCGTTTGAGATGAAAATGTAGGTCATTGGGGATCCTTGAGCCTCCTCATCATGTGCTATGGTCAATCCATGTCTCCTACCATGAAAATATGCCAAGTTTCCATGTGAAATCACTCCATCGCCATCAAATCCCCTCAAACATGATGTCAACCCTCAAAATATGATGTTTTGCCTCTCCCAGGCAAGTCGTTTGGGTACTAGGGGATGGATAATATCCTACATGATTCCATGCAAGCCTCCAAAGGAATATATCTATGATATGGTGTGAGGGACTACAAAATCAAACCTTTGGGATCCTTTCCCCATGGAAACCCAAGATAGGCATGCTCTCCCAAAACTGCCCACCAAGCAAGGTGCTGAAAACCAAAAGGGTACACCCTCCAAAGATCTCAAGTAAAAGATATCATGAAAAGTGTAAACCACATCTAGTAATCAAGGAACCTAAACATGTGCATCAAAACTACCTCATCAAATTCAACATATGCTCAAAAACCCTATATAATTGACCAAGTTTAAGTATGGGAGGGTTGTCATAAAATTCCTATAGGGTATACCAAATCCCTCAAGTAGGGGATGCTACCAAGGATGGCCTTTAAAATTTATGTAATGGATGATGATGTGGAAGGGGATTAGACTTCATAGGTCGATGAGTTTCATGACATATAAGGGATCATATTATCTCATTTATGGGTGCCTTTGTAGAGGGTGTGTGCCACCTTCATTTGCAATGCACTTTTTCCAATCCCATATTCTTTCCATTCTTTATTTATTTCATGTTTTAAGGAACAAGTTGAAGGACACTATCCTGGCTTGGTATCCAGATAACGACAATTTAATTCACAAATACTTTGTGGAAATGAGAAGGTTGGCTCGTGATGAGACCCCCTTTCTCTTAGTTTTGTAACTGAGAGCCATTACCCTGGCTTGGTGACCAGATGATGGTAATGTCATATCGCTAAATACCCATGATCATGATAGGTTGGCTCATGATGAGACCTCCCATTCTCCAACTAACCCCTTAAGAATTCACTATCATTTATTTTTTTAGGTCCTCTTTTCTTATAGAGAATAATTTCATTGCTTTCTTGGGGATCCTTGGATGAAGCATCTGGAATGTCTAAATCTAGGATTTTATCTTTTTATCCAAAAACAATCCTTCTAGTCCTTCAGCCCCTTCTTCCCATGAAATGAGGTACATGCCCTTCTTGGGTCACTAAATTCAAAGGACCTAGAAGAGGGAAGTATGATGGGAATTTAATGAGCAGAAAGTGGTATGTATGGTCGAGAATGGTACGATAATCCCTCAAGGGAACCCCAGTTTCAAAACTTCCCCAAATGTTGGCCACTTACTAGGAAATCGATGACACTCACCAAGGTGAAACAGGGTCAAAAGCATAATTTCCAAGCAGGAATTCTATAATCCAAAGTAACTTAAATACAACATTTTTAAATTCCTTAAATATTAGGGTGATTACTTTCCATAATACCTAACTTGTACCATATGGAGCAAGACCCATATTCCTTCTAGAAGCTATTTGGTGTGGTGGATGCACCGGCAATGAACCAGAATGTGGTGATAGAGAAGGCTTATGCATGTGCAAGTGGACAGTACTAGTCATGTGGTCTCTCGGCACTCCATATCTGTAACCTAAGGGCCTCGATACATCATCTCCTTAGTTATCCCACAAAACAAGGTTAACAAATAATATCTCCACAAAAAGGTTCTATTTTTCTTCTAACTGTCATCTTTGCACTCTTTTCAATACACTTTGAGATATGTGAAATTTATTAATATGAATTACGAAACTTAACTACTAAGAGGCTAAGGTCATTAATAGTTCTTAATGATACATCCTTTCACTATGTACAATTTCCTTCGGAATGCATGAAAATTTTTAATAGTAATTATTCTTCATAAGAAAATGATCATTTGAAAACCGTGACAATTAAGCTTCATTTACTCCTGACAATCATCTTTTCCTTGGGTATCGAGACATCATAAATGCACCATAAATTGCCTCAAGAATGAAGATCATGAATGTTTTCCTAGTGAGAAATACACTAAGTATGGGAAATTTGGTGCATTAGGAAGGAATATATACAAGTTTTATGAAGGAGTGAGTCATGCAGAGAAATGGTTCATGTCTAGTTCTTTGCATGAGATGTAATTTGAAATTCACTAAGTATAGGTTATGCAGTGAAGAGGGGAGAGAGAAGGTATTACAAGAAAAGGTGTTGCATAGAATCATAAATATGGAGGGGAAGTGTTGTAGAGAATTGGTCATGTGTTGATTTCTCCATGTGGCACGTGATTCAAAAATCAGTTAAGTATATGAAACTACAATAGAGAAGAGGAGAGTCATGCAGGAAGATTCAAATGCAGAGAAATTGGTTTTGTGGATAAAGGATCATATGTCGGTTTCTCTGCATAAAAACATTCAAAAATAGACCAAGTGTTATCCCATGCAAGAAAAATTGAATTAGCAATGTGGAATGCATAGAAACAGTAACCATGCAAAGTGTGGAGTAGCTTAATGCAATGCTTCTTCACTTGGTGCAAGTCATGAAAATGACTGAGTGTTGGAAGTGTGTGACATTTTTTTATGAAGTAATGAAGAGATGTAGGACTTGTGTGGTATGTGGAGAATGATGGATTATGATAGAAGGGGATATTTACCACATAGTAAAACATAACATGAAAAACAAGTTTGAGACATTAAAATGGATCAACAAGACAAAAGTTGGACTAGGCTCCCCCACCAAATTGCTTTTCAGATTCAACTAGTATTACATCGGATGAATATCTTTAGAATTGTTATTGATGAAGGGGCCTCCACTCGTATTATATCTATTTCATGTTGGATATCTATCGATTCCATAGATATTTTGTAGTATAGCACTATGTTGAATTCATTTAGTGGCCAGACATTTAATCCTAATGGAATCATTGACACCTTTCTTGTGGAGTTAGGTGGAAAGACTATCTCAATTGAGGTTGAGGTAGTCGAAACCCATTAGATTATTATATGTTGCATGTCCATAGTTGATTCTACATGATGATGATTATTGTCTCCTTGGTATTTAAATTTATTTGTTTTCCCCATCAAGGGAAGGTAGTAACTATCAGTTAGTTGGAATATTGCATTCCTCGTTATAGGACTATTAGTGGTATAAAAATTCCATTCATCAATCGTTCCTCAAGTGCTTACTAGAGTGTAAGTGTGGGGATGTTTAAGGATTCACCACTCATGGGTACATTTACACTACCCTCACCACTCACTACTCAAACCACCACTCTAATATATATCATTTCTATGGGCACTTTTGAATCCCATGGGTCTCTTGAGCCTTTAGTTGTGCCTAATCATTATGAAATTGAATCATTTGGAGCTATCATGACAATTAGTGTAGTCAATATTTCCTATTAGGTGATCTAGTTGGAATCCACTGACACTCATCAGAGTCTCCAAAAAGATGTGGAATTTGATCAATATGCTTTTCCCACATGGGTTGTCACTCCTCCTCTCAGTTCACATGAATTTCTAGATAATGAGATGCCTTCAAATGAGGCCATTATAGAGGTCATGGATTCAGTTGATAGGCCACGGGAGGATATGCATCATCATCTATCATTTCTTCCTAATTTGGAAAGCTTGGATGTTGAAATAAAAAAAAATGATTTAGGATAGGGGAAATTTTCTAAGTCATCTAGTGAAATACCAAGGCTTGAACAATTTGAGTCTTGGAATTCTTTTTTGTAAATTGCATCCAAATTATCCAATCTAAACCATACTAAATATGACCATCTCTTACCTTTTCCATGTCTTTATGGGAATCATCAGGGAGCTATGATAGCTCATGAGACTGCTCACCATGTTTTTCCTCATCTAGTTCCTAATATTGACATGTTTCTAGTTTTTTACCAGAATCATGAAGATTTAGGAATGTGGAAATTTGATTCTATTTGTCATGGTCTATGGTGTGCCATATGATGTATACAACAACCCATGATTTCACTGATAATGATAGTGTTAGAACATCATGTTCTAATGGTTCATCACACTTCTCTTGGAACCAGTCAATCGAGTGGTCAACCTACATATGGAGACAATCGGTCGAGTGATCAAACCGATATCTACATCAATTAATTGAGTAGTAAAAAAGCCTATTAGTTGGACATTGGACCATCATTTGAAGATAGTTGATCGGTGAATCGACTATCTAAGAAATCGAATACAAGTTGGACGCATGGATGGTTGGGTTGATCATCCTTTTTTCCAAGGATGATTTTAAGGATGGCAATTTATATTAAAATGTATAAACATGGGCTAATATTACTTGTCCTTAATATGCAAAATGTAAAATGTTTGGTGATAATTTTGTAAAAATATTCCAATTTACAAGGATTTAATATAGTTTCTATAAATGTTTGACAATTTTTAAGGTAAATAATTTTATTCTATGGAATTTGGGTGAATGTTTTTTAGAAAAAAAGGAAATTGGCAAATATTTTTTTGGGAAAAACCATGGAAAATTATGCCAATTACGAAATTTATCCCCTAAAATCATTTATGCCTTTTTCAAACTAACTAGACAACGCAGATTTAATGGAGTCAAATCTAACCACCAATAGTTACATGTGGACAAGATCTTCCCAATTTTGAGGAAGTTGGTTAGATATTGATGCCATAAATAACAGACCTGATGGGTCATTATCATTGAGATGTACAAGTGTACAATATGTCCAATATGCATTGTGATGTTATAATCACAATGCTCTGTGATTAAGTGTTGCAATGGTGTCTTTAGACACCACCTTTTTCATCTTTGAAACTTATCCTCTTCAATTATTTGTAGTTCTATTTATTTATTTCATATCAAGTTACACCCCCTCCCCAACATGGTATGAGAGTGACCGGTTGTGACCACGCCTATTGTCTTCAAATCATGTTGAGTTAGATTTTTTGTGTGATTGAATCTAGGCCAGTGATTTGCAGACTATAACTTGTGGAAACATATTATATCTGTCTATATATCGAAGATGGATTTGAAGATCGATCCCGTAATTTTGAATGGATCAAATTATACAGTATGGGAACTAGACATGGAAACCTTATTGAAGGGTAAATGACTGTGAAAGTATAGAAAGACAATGATTCTAGATCGAACAGACGATCAAGATTTTTTTTTTTTATGGAAATAAGGATAAGGTTATGTGGGTCATCACAACCTATATCTCATGGGATATTCAATTTCACATTAGTGGAATTGACTTCCCTCATCAAGTTTGGAAGAAGTTGAAGTCCTTGTTCGATGGAGTCAATGAAAGACATGTCATGCAATCAAAGAAAGAGTTGGACTCTCTTGATCCTCATTGTTTCGAAAGATTAGACTATTTGGCATGCTTGAAGGAACTGTAGTTGAAGTTGGGATAATGTGGAAAGGGTTATTAGAAGAAATATGGACAACTCATCAAACTGGTCTCGATGAATTTTTGAACACCATTCAATGTGTTTGTTTTGACTTTCTGCACCAACTAGAAGGCATGCAAGGAAGATGGTAAGGATTACACATTTGAAGATTTATGTGGCTTATTGATCAATAATAAACATAGATTGTTTGATGAAGGAAAGATCTATGGTAAACATCAAGCCAAATTTCTCAAGGGAAAGGGAAAGTTGAATCACAAGCAAAGAGGATGGTTTGATACCCCTATACAAAGACCTATATTCCTAGACCAAAAACCTAAACATAAGATATATGCACCCTATTAGAGTCGAAAGAAGAATTATTTTTAATACTATGGAAAGATTGGACATGTGGAGAAGGTATTCTTCAATAAGAGAGATGACCTAGAGGATAAGGTTAAATGCCTTCAAGGAGACGTACCCACTATTTGTTGGCTCGCTGATAATTTCACCTTTCAAGTTGGAACTTCTCAATCCTTGTTATCTCATTCTGCACAAAGAAAATAGGTATTTGACTCTGGGTTCACTCATCATATGGCTAAGGATGATTCTTTATTCATGTCCTTAGATGAAGCTATGGAGAGGAAGATCTTTGTTGTTGATGATTTTTCTCTAGACATTGCTAGTTAGGTTGATGTTTCTTGTTGACATGGGAGAATTATCGACGTGTACCATGTACCGTACTTTAGTGCCAATCTTTTGTCAGTTTCTCTATTAATAAAGACAAGAAATTTTTTGGAGTTTTGTCTAGATTAATTATTTTTTTTATATTAGAAGAAACGTCAGTCGATTTTTGTTGGAGGATTTCTCGACTTGAAGGATAGTTTGTATAATTCTTGTGACACAAATTGACCCAACTCATAAATGCATTATCGTGTTGATCCAAGTGGATCATCTTAAAATTCGATAGAGTTAAAGTATTCAAAATGAAAAGTAAATCTTACAAAGTGGAAGATTTCATCATCATCTTTTCGGTGACGTTCATTTTGGGAAAAACGACCTCCAGATGACAAAGATATCAACAATTGAAGTTTCATCAAAGATGGTGAAAAATGGTTAGAAATGGTTAAAAAATGTAATTTGGGGCTATGGGAATTGAACCCAAGACCTTAGGATAAGGCCACCATGACCCCATGGTTGGGAAAAAAGGGGGTGGTCAAGGGCTTAGCCCTCAACCTTGTCAACATTGAGGCCCCCTTGGTATTTAAATGTTATATCAAAACCATGTGTTATAACCCAAAAACCAATCATATAAATATGCCAAAGTTCAACCATATGATATATCAAAACCATATGTTATAACCCAAAATCCAAACATATAAATACGCCAAAGTTCAAACCATATGCCATATCATATATTAAAATCACATATACGGTGGGAGGAGAAGCCCGCGGGTTTGACCCCGGGACTTCCGCCCCCCTAACCACCACAACTACCAACGTGCCACCGCCATGGGACATGGAAAGAAGTGCCGAATTTCATGGGATTTGGGTGGGCACGTGGCCTGTGGCCCACACCCCTTTTGGTTTGTTTTCCATTATTTAAATGAGCCATGGGCACGGATCCCAAAGTGGGAGATTTGATGTAGGCAAATACTGGCATGCAACTCGAGGTGGTTTTGCACAGTGACCGAGGTGGTTTTGCATGTGGACCAAGGTGGTTTTCCATGCAGCCCGAGGTGGTTTTGCATGCAAACCGAGGTGGTTTTGCATGTAGATTGAGGTTGTTCTGGATTTTCACGCATCCCGAGGCCATACGAACTGTACGGATCAGAGGCAGATTTTGGGAATTGTGCCAAGAAGGGAATTCTGAGTCCAGTTCTGAAATATATCGAGTTTATACTCAAAAGTCTCAGTTTTTCGCAAGGATTCCAGATCCAGCTTCAGTTTTTGCATTCAGGCATCTAGACAGAAAAGTGTTCACATAATCTTTTGGATACACAGAATGGTATTCATGTTCATACTTAAAAGTCTCAAAATTTCATCTTGCAGCTGTTGTTGAAGTCTGTTACTGTATATGACAGACAGAATTCAAAACTCACTTTGTAAGGATTTGAATACTTAATCTATCAGCCTTCCCATTTGGAAAGTGGCTCGAAGACGTAGCCAGGGGGTCTGGTGAACTCCGTTACCAATTCTTGTTCATAGATGGTTTGATTACACATTTATGTGCTCATGTGCTTGATGGATGTTCTTTAATTTTGCATTACAAAGGTGGTTAACAGTTAAAAATTCACATGCAAAGAATGGTTAAAAGATCTTGATTTTTAGATCAAGTTAAATTTCAGATCACTTGTTGCTCACACTGAAAAATGAAATCAAACTTGGCATGAATGACTTAGACACCTAAAATTTCAAAGTCTACAGTCAATGGAAACTCAGAATATGGTAGTTGGTTTACCTAAAACATTTCTCCCTAATAGAGTATGTAAACGATGTGTGCTTGGAAAGAATCATCAGGCACCCTTTGACTTTGACAAAGCATGGCGAGCATAAAACTCCTAGAGATGGTTCACAATGATATTTGATGCATCAATATACCTTCCTTAGCAGGTGCAAGGTATATCTTCACTTTCATTGATGATGTCTCTCGTTTCACTTAGGTTTATTTTCTAAACAATAAGAATCTTGTCTTTGAAGAGTTCAAAACATTTATAGACTTTGTTGAAAAGCGATGTGGCCAACCCATCAAGTGACTAAGAATAGAAAATGGTGGTGAGTATGTGAATATACCTTTTGAAGAATAAATGGTTCGATATGGTATTGACTGGAAATGGTCGATCCCTCATACACCTCAACATAATGGCATTGTTGAACAAAAAAATCAAATGTTAGTTGAAATGGCTAGATTTGTTTTCTAGGCCAAAGATTTTCCTCCTCGTTTCTTGGCTAAATCTATCTATTGTTCAAATTATTTTCTCAATTGTTCCTTTAGTGACATCTGTCGAATGATGGTGTGGAAGGAAGCCCTCAGTTGTCCATCTCCATGTTTTTTGATGTGTTTCCTAGGCTCATATTCTTAATGATTATACAAAGAATTTGGATGTAAAGATTCATGCTCGCATCATGATGGGATACTCTAAAGAGTCTAAAGACTATCAACTATTTGACCTTGTCAAACGAAATATCATTATCAAAAAAAAATTGTGGTTTGATGAGAATTTTTTTGGAATCAATTTGTTGAATGCCTCTTCTGGATTGTTACAGGATGATCACCATGATGTTGTTTCTGACTCTGTTTCTCCTATTTCATTTTTCCATCCTTCGACTAGAAAATTGAACTATGTTTATGTTTCGATCAAACTGTTGACTTCCTAGTCGACTATTCAGTCGATATCTATTTCAACTAATCTTCCATTTTCTTCGACCAAGATTATTTCGAATTATGAATGAACTTCTCCAGTGAATAATATTTCACTCCTTTCTTGTCTACCCATATGGGATGTCAATACCATTGAAGTTGTTGAACATGATGTCTATGATATTTCTTAAGGCCGACAAACTCATAGTCAGAAGAAACATGTCGATGTTGCATTGATGACTCGTGTATTTTAAACCTATGATCCTATTACCTACTCAGACACATAAGGACAACCTAAATGGGAGCATGCTATGTAGAAAAAAATGGATTCTTTGTCAAAGAATCACACTTAGGATTTAGTTCCCTGATCAAAAGGAAAGAATGTTGTGAATTTTTGTTGGGTCTACAAGACCAAATTTACCTTTGAATGTGTTGTTGAGAATCATAAATATTGCTTGGTTGTGAAGGTATTTTATCAACAAGAAGGCATAGACTACACAAAGACGCTTTATCATGTGGCGAAGATGACCTATCAGATGGATGTGAAGAGTGCCTTTCTTCATGGTGACCTATTTGAAGAAATTTTCATGGAACAACCTCTTGGTTTTGTGATAGATTATCACTTGGTTTGTCAACTTAAGAAGTCTCTTTATGGTCTGAAGAAATCTCCCCAAGCTTGGTATGATAACATCAAGAGTTTATTTCTTCGACTTGGTTTCAAACGTTGTGAATCTCATCACAACTTATATGTACTCCATTCTCATGGAAATACTTTGATTATTGATGTATATGTTGATGACCTTGTCATAAATAACAATAAAACTGATCTCATTCTTAGATTGAAGAAGCAACTTGTTGACTCCTTTGACATGATATATTTTGGTATACTACATTATTTTTTGGGTCTTCAAGTATTACCACTGCATGATGGTTTTTCATTTCTCATTCTAAATATGTAATGGATATTTTGACACGTTTTAATATGGTAAACTATAAACCATGTGCTACCCCTTTTCAATCTACCGTAAATATGAGAAAAAATTGTCAAAATCCCAAAGTCCATGATACACTCTATCGACAACTGGTAGGTAGTCTCATTTATCTTACTCACGGTCAACCTACCATTTCCTTTGTTGTTAGTATGGTTTCTCATTTTATGCAAGATCATAGAGAAAACCACTGGAAATAATTTGAAAGGATTTTTCGCTATCTAAGGGTACCTAATCTAGGTGGATATTGGTGGCCACCCACCTATTCCAACTGGATCCTCGTGTCTATTTTTGTTCAACATGTTCTTTCGTACTTATTTGTAATTGTGGGTTCTACACTTATGGGGTTGTCTGAAGCCCCACACATTCTCCAGCTGGATACAGGTGGCCTCTTGCCTAATCCAACTAGCTTATTTTGTATGTTTTCATCTCAGCACATCTTGTTGTACTTCCATGGCCGATTTAGGGCCCTAAACATTGTTTTTTTTTCCTCACAACAGTCAAGTTGTAGACGGAGTCAAAGTTTGATGACATAATGTGTAGTCCTCTGAAATACCTTTCCAATGGACTATCACGTTCCTAAAACGAAGTTCGTATACAAAAATTACGACCCTTGGAAGTTGAGGTACCAAATTACACTAACTTACCCATAGGGCCCACATGAATTTTGGTGTTTCACCTTGTAGGGTTAGGTTTTTGGATGTCTAGGGTTTTGGCATTCATGAGTAATATAAAAAAGGCCTCTAGAGCCTCATTGTAATCCATTCTTCTCCGATGGATGTGCGTATCAACCACATCTCTTCTCAAAGATAGCTACCACCATTCGAGCAAGTGTTTTATTTCTTCAGTTTTACAGTTTCATCTTATTTCATTATTTAATAGAAGATATTGTTCACTGGATATTTTTTATTATTATTAATATCTCTATGTTTTATTGTATTCAATTTTTTAATCAGTTCGTTATGCTCCTAAATATGGATCAGTGATATCAGAGTGGTATTCTCTTCATTTATTTTTCTTCGTGCATGCCCTCGACAAGATCTAGGTACACTAAGTTGGGACTCGAACCAATTGAGCCATTACTAGATCGGTCATGCCAAGCCTGACAAAAACCCATGGGGGACAAAAAGAAAGATGATGGAGCAAGAGATCCTATTAAAATGTTTCTCGAGGAAGCCCTCGTGCGACAAAGGAATGAAATGATGGACAACTTCATGTAGATCCTTAGAAGACTGCCCATAGGAGAGGCATCATCATCAAGCAGCCATGAAACCCCCTTCAAGGTACACGTAAATGTTAGTATTCCATTATTTGAAGGAATGATAGATGAATATTTCTGTAGATAAATGGTTGAATCTGCTCGAAGGATATTTTTCGGTCCACAATTTTCCTATAGGGAAAAGATCACTTTTTCATTCCTCAAGGCCATTCCCCATGTTAAAGACTGGTGGAATACTTACTCTGAGAAAAGAGTCGTGGATGAATCTAAAATGTTTGTGGTGTCCCCTACATGGGATTCCATTCGGGACATCATTAAAGAATAGTATTTCCCTATTGGAATCTACGAGGACCATTACACCAGATGGACCACCCTACATCAAGAAAGGGACCAGATAGTACCAAATTTCACCAATATTTTCCATACCCTATGCACCAAATTGGGTATCAAAGACTTTGAGCATCATCTAGTGCTCAAATACCATGGTTTTTTGCATAGATACATTCAAACATAAATGGATTTCCTGGACATCATCTCATTGGGAATGAATTAGAAATACGCTGTCAAGATCGAGCAAAAATGACAAGAGCTTGGATATGCAAACCCATCATAGCCAAAGAAGGGAAAAGGTAGCCCCAACCCACACATAAAGGGACCAAGTCGACATGGACTCCCTTAGGACAACCAGTCCAAGCCGCAACACAAGAAGGGCAATGAGAAGATGAAGAAGGACATGGGAAAATGCTGTGAGTACCATAAAATTCCTTGGCACAACACTGAATAATGTCTCTCCAAGTAGTCCCTTATAGTTGAGCTGAAAGTTTATGATTCATAGGCCGATTCTGATTCCAAGTCAAGTCCTGAAGGAGGGAAGCAGATTATCGATGTTTAACCCAGTGCCACTATCGCTAACATCAAAGTCCAACCAAGTGAACTAGAAGAACCATAGGAAGGGGAACACCTCTTTCACTCGCATATGTGGGTCAAAGGGGCTCCGATTCATTTCATTTTCGACAGCGGTAGTCAGAAGAAACTCATTTCAAAAGAGGTCATCAAGCGGCTAGACCTGCCAACGACACCGCACCCACAACCCTACATGATCGACTAGCTTCACCAAGGAAGAGATCTTTGTTTCAACCAACAATGTTGTCTACCCTATGACATCAAGCCTTTAAAAGATGAGGTATTGTGTGATATTGATCCCCTTGAATTTTGTGATGTTCTTTTAGGACAACCATATTTATGGAAGCGTCATTTTGTGTATGAGTCTAGACCCCGCATTTTTATTATTACTTTGGGTAGACAATTGTACAAGATCCCAGAGGTAGTGCCACCTATTTCTATATATTTAATATCTTCTAAGCAATGCAGTAAGGTAATTTCACAGACCGAGAATTTGTTCTTCTTTTTGATCCATGTTCAAAGTAAGAAGAATTTTGTCGCCACATCTTTGGCCTCTAAACAACGCCTCTCTTTGCATCAGAAGCAAGTGGATGGGATCATGGAATACTACTGAGACATATTCTCCTCACCTATAGATGTACCAACACACTAGAAATTCAAGCATCCAATTGACATGACCCTCAACGCACCTCTACCTAATGGACCAGTCTATCGATGCTTGTTGATGGAGAATGATGAAATCATGTGTCATATCTGAGAGCTTATTCAAAAGGGGAAAAACAGACCCAACTCCTCCCCTTGCATAAGCCTAATTGTACCAGTGTAGAAGAAGGATGGGATTTGGAAAATCTGCATTGATTACAGAGCCTTAAACAAAATCACAGTCATGAACCGCTACTCCATTCCGAGGATTGATGACCTTCTTGACCAACTCAAGGGGGAAAATTTATTCAACGAGATTGACCTAAAGTCTGGATACCACCAGGTTCCCATTGAACTAATTGATGTATGGAAGACAACCTTCAAGTCTAAACAAGGTCTCTATGAATGGCTAGTCATGCCATTTGTCTTAACAAATGCACCAACTGCTTTCATGAGGTTGATGGATGATGTATTGAGACCCTTCAACAACTCCTTTGTGGTGGTATATTTGGATGACATACTCATCTTCAACGGAATGTGGGAGGAGCACATACAACATATTCAACAGGTTTTGAGCACTCTCTGGGAATAGAAGATTAATGCCAACTAGGAAAAATGCTCTTTTGGTATGAACAGGGTCCAATACTTGGCATAGATTGTTGATGAGCATGGGGTACATTTTGATCCAGATAAGATCCAATTCATTCATGACTAGCCAATCTCGACCACACTGACCGAGCCTCGGAGATTTTTGGGACTATCCAACTTATACTGACGGTTCGTGTTGGGATTCTCCCATATTTCATGGGCCCTTAGCCAAGTGACTAAGGGTGGTGGTAGGGCCAAGTACGTGTGGGGGAAGGAGAAACAACAAGCATTCAATCATCTAAATAATCACTTATGCTCAACTCCAGTACTCTCCTTTCTCGATCTGCAACAACCATTCAAGATTGAGATTGATGCATCTGACTATGTTGTGGGCATAGTTCTCACTCAGCACGGGCATCCGGTGGCATAACATAGTGAGACACTCTCTGATACTATCCAGAAATACCCCACCTATGAAAAGGAAATGTATTCTATTGTACAAGCCTATTTTCAATGGAAACATTACATTCTAGGGAAAGAGATGATCATACACATTGATTACAAGCCTCTACAGTGTTGGTAAATGTATAACAGGCAGTGTATGCTTGTCATTGATGGAAAGTACAATAGTGAAGATGGAAGGATCAGAGTGTGCATGTGAAGACTCTGCAGAGGCGCAGAAGTCCAAGAATCCCTTGGGGATTCGGAAGTGAAAGCTCAGGAGGAACAACGTCGAGGAGAATGCGCACAACAAAGCTCAAGATACAGGAGTTCACAGAGGAGAAGGAAGACAGAGATCGAAATCCGTTGGATCTCATTCATAAATCTCGTCAGCCGTCAGATCGGACAGGAGCTGCACGAGGTTTACCATCGTTAAAAGCCAAGGTGAAATCCTGAAAGGAGGGATGACTCATCGGGGTTTCACATATCGGGAATCCCGTGAGCCAATGTATTGCAGCATTGGAAAGATCGAAACCCCGATGAGTGGTAAGACTGCGGTCACAGGGATAACGGTCATATGGGCCAGGAGCCTAGCCATGAGAGCTAGTGTGTAGAGAGCGCGTCGGGATTTGAGGGATCGCAAATCCTGAGGACATACATGTTTCGACATGGGAAAGTCCGAAACCCCGATGAGGAGGTTTGGCTACGGTCATATAGGAGAAGGTCATGTGGACCACGATCTTAACCAGAGGGCTAATTGAAGTTAGAGGTGTCAGATCCAAGCGCAGGCTTCGACCACCATTGGATTGAGGAAAACCTGCACGACCTTTAAAAGTACAAGGAGTAGAGGGCTCACAAAAACTCGACGTAATCTAAGCTGTCAAATCAAGATCACATCTGAACCATTGATCGGAGTTTTGAGGATCGCGTTTTGGAAATGTCAAAGAAACAATGCAATAGGAATCCCGATTTCTCGATATGCAAATTCCCGGTGTAATCTGAGCCGTCAGATCAAGATGTGATCTAGATTGTCGAACCGACTCACATCAACTAGGAACACGTGACACAACCAGGTAATGAAAATTGTCAGACTGATTCAACATTTCAGGCACATGTAAGTCATGAATCAGAGTGACACGTGGAAATATTCAATGCATGTCAATCCACGTATGATGTCAGTAGATGGACACCTTGTCGGAGTTTCGGGGATCGAGAGTTGGACATGTCAAATATTATTGACATCAGGAATCCTGATATCGCGATATATGAAATCACAATGCAATCTGAGATGTTAGATCAAGCTTTGATCTGGACCGTTGATTCCAGTCAATGGAGAGGCATCGGGGATCGAGAGTTGGACATGTCAAATATTATTGACATCAGGAATCCCGATATCGCGATATATGAAATCACAATGCAATTTAAGCTGTCAGATCAAGCTTTTATCTGGACCGTTGATTCCATTCAATGGAGAGGCATCGGGGATCGAGAGTTGGACATGTCAAAAATTATTGACATCAGGAATCCTGATATCGCGATAGGTGAAATTGCGATATAATCTAAACCGTCAGATCAAGTGTTGATCGGAGGGCTACTGACGCATGACACAGTGAAACTACTAGAAACTATTGATGGTGTCTGCTAGATAATTCGAAGAGACACTTGTGTGATCGCTAGAGGAGATGAAGAGTCTCCAAGCTTCATCCAAGTGAAGGAAGACTATTCTTAGAAGGGATTGACAGATGGATGAGCGTGGAAGCCTGTAACTAAAACAAAGAAGGTGAGCTCAATTGTCACAAAGAAGATGAAGAGTCTCAACTGCCATAGAAGCTGAAGAGTCACGATGATGATCAGACAGAACACTCGAGAGGTGGAAGATAACGACATGGAGTCAACATGCAGAGGCATTGCGAACATTGCATGCACAAGGTGCACAAAAGCTATAAATACACAGTATAGAGAAGAGAAGGTTGTTGTTGTTGTTGTTGTTGTTGGAGTATGTTGTGGTTGTTGTTATTGAAGGTGATTCATGTGTGAATAAGGAGGGGAGTGAAGCAGCTGAATTTAACAGAAGAGGAACTGTGCAGTGAATGGACATGGCGCACAGAGCATAAAAAAAAAATGGAAGAATAGACAGTGCAAGTGATGTGTGCAGAAAGGCAATGAGGCAGATAGAGCAACGAAATGCAGCAGAACAGTGATGAGTCTGGTAAGCCATTGTTGAACATCATATCA
>JZKD02S1743041.1:368822-379181 GCA_000966675.3 Picea glauca
TTCCTTTTGTGAAGTGTTCTCGCAATGTCTTAAGTTGGCCATTTGAAGCATCACTTGCTTCCGAAGTTTTGGAACCTCTCTTGGAAGACTCTCCAAGGTCCCCTTTGTCATATCCAAATCCTAAGTATCGAGGCCTTTCCTCAACCTCAATAGGATTTCCAATGCCTTGACCTCGACGTCCAAGGCCCTTTCCTTTTTCATAACCCATCTTGGTTAATATTCTCAAACCTACACCTTTTGTGTGTTTTTTGAATTCACCAAAACCAACTTGATGAGTATGAGGAAAATTTGATGAGTAACCTTCACTGCATACCTCAGATGTGTTTTCTAAAACAGATGTAGAAGGCACTTCCTTCAATGCTTCTTTTTCTTTGTTCTTCTTTGAAGCTTTCACTTGAACCATGCTCTTTCGTTCCAAGTAGTCTTCATACAACACCTTCACCATCTCGGCCATGGAAAACACCGAATCTATGAACTCCTTCTCATCTTGAGAAAGTCCTCCTGTAGATGCTATTTTCCTCCTTGAGATGTGTTCTTCCCTGGCTAACATGCAAAACTCAAATCCAAACGTCAACTAGCTCTGATACCACTTGATCCGTCAGGAATTTTCAAATGACTTATGGTTGAGTTTTTATTTGCATGTGGTAATTAACCATTGAGAAACTTAGCGAAAGAATGAGAAAAGAAAAGGAATTATACAGCCATATACATATATGCATATCTGAAATGGAATGAAAGACAGCAAACCATAATACATAGGTTGATAACGGAGTTCGGCACAACTTTGCCTACGTCTCCGGGCCTTTTCTCTGTGGGGGAGGCTTCTTTATTTCTGTTTGAAAACTCAATGGTACATCACTGCGATGCCAAATGGCTACAAGACTGATCTGTTCATGTTTTCCCAGATCTCTAGAACCATGCACAACAAACGGCATGCAAAACGGACGTCCGGAGCTCTCAGAAATGGTCCGACAACATCTCCTCCTCAACGGCTTCCCTGCCTCAAACTGGCTTTGACTTGGCTTCTCCTCAGCATCTCTACTCTGAATGCTCTCAAAAGCTGCCCCAATGCCTCAATTAGGCCTTGGTTATATAGCTGGAAAATTTGGTTTCTCATCCCCAACTTCCTCCCAAAAATTAGGCTCTAAAAATGCCCAATAACTCCCAAAATAGGCTTAATTACATTAAAAATGGTTTTAATTGATTAAAAAAAAACATAAAGTGGTTAAAAAACCCAATTTAACTATATAATATAGTTATATAGGCATAAGCCCCCTAGCCTTGGGTACGCCCCCCTTTCTTGGTCATATGGTACATTCATATGCCCACGAGGCCAATGTCTAAAACCCCCCGCGCGCACAACTATGGTCATATGGCTCATTTAAAGAACCACGGGCCATATGTTAAAGCCCCACCCCCCCCGCGCAAATAAACAGTGGTTAGAACCGCGCGCCAACCATATTAAACAAGGGTAATATACAATACGGCGTGCGACCAAGGGATGGGGCTAAGCCCCGGCCCGGTCGTGGCCCGAACATTACCATAACCAACTTTAAATAAATATGAAAACATTTCATATTAAAAATTAACACAGTGGCACGTTGGCAACTCGGACTGTGTGAAGACTTTGACGGAGGTGGAGGTCACCGGTTCAAATCCGGTCAGCCACAAACATTTGAACAATCCAACCAAAACCAACGAACCAATACTTGGGTGCCACGTGGCAGCCCATAATTGGGCCACGTGGCACCTTTACATCCAACCAATGCATGCCACGTGTCAACCGATGATTCGTCCATGTCAACCAACCAGAATATTCCACGTGTCCATCGCTGATTTACCCACGTCATCTGCCATGCGTCATTTCCGTACGCTCTGTCACCCGCCACATCAGCTCGCCATACGGTCCAGTCATCTTGCCACAACATCTGCCGTACATCTGTCCAGTCAGCTTGCCACGTTAGCTGCTGACGTCACCCGTGCCATGTGTCACCCTTCCAGTGGTGACATGTGTCACCTCCAGATTGGTCCAACCGTACGCCCAAAATGCCAAATCTACCTGACACGTGTCACCACCTGGAGCCACCACATGTCCTGTATGGACTTGCCACATGTCATGTACGAACCTGCCATGTGTCCTGTATGGAATTTCCATGTCAGCGTCCGTATGGACTGTACGGACTGCCCAGTCAGTAAATTTTTGCCTGTTTGAATTTTCGGACAGAATGCGATATCTTCTACATGCGGACTCCGTTTGACAAAGTAAATATACCACTGGAATCGGGAAGGCGAGACAGACGCAATGGTGTTGGTTTCGTTGGATTTTGAGCACTTTCATTTTTGATCATTTTTCAAGCCCTGTCAGGCTTCTGAATCCAATTTCGGATCACCATCTGAACAAACCAACATACAACTTCAATTAGTAATTTTTTCATATAGATAATAAGAACCATATGTGGGCATCTCGGCTAGCCCAACTCTGCCAATACTTAGCCCGGCCAGAGTTCAAGCATTCGATCCTCATGGAGACCAAAACAATTTTTCCAACGAACCAACCATTGAGTGCCACATGGAAGCCCACATCTGGGCCACGTGGCACCACTTCATTCACTAGTCTATTGCCACATGTCAAATGAGGATTTTCTCGACAATCACATCACCTTCCCTCTCAACATTTTGTACCCTGCCACATGTCGCCATACGAGTGTGCCATGTGTCACCCTTGCAGTGGTGACACATGTCACCCCCAGATTGTTCCACTTATACCTACCATGTCATCCGTCTATACGCACAGTACCCTACCACGTGTCACCTCTAGAAGCTGCCACATCAGTTGTACAAAATATTCCATGTCTACGTCAATTGTTCTTCCACATCATATGTATAGATGTATGGCATGTACAGTTGTTACACATTATTTTCTTCATCCCTATGACCGTTAATGATGTAAACCTATATGTTTCCTAAAGAAAGAAGAGAGAACTTTTCCTGAGAAAATAAGTTGCATTCTCCTTTGTAAAAGCCCTATTAAAGAGGATGTTCGCAGGTTTCTATATAGGCAGGGTTTGAGAATGCCTGATTCTTGCAGGTTGCACCATAGCTGGGTTGCGATAGGTTCACAGGTTGCTCTATAAGCAGGGGTGCGAGAATGCTTACACGTGGGAAAAACGAGCATTTTCTCAAATCTTCTAGAAGGAGAAACTTCCATGGTGAGGTGGCATCCAAATGGTTTCGATCTTACTCACTTTCATGATTTAGTGGAATCATCCTAACCTCCTCACCTTATCCTCTTTAGCTTATAAAAGGAGAGGAGATCTCATGGAGAAGGATAAAGTTGTTTTTGGCTTGGGATTGTTAGCTTTGTTAGAGTGGCTTTGAGATTTGCTTTGTCAAGATAGATTGTGAGTAGCTATTAGATCCATGGTCTCAAAATCCTTGGAGCAAGAAGTGTGTGGGAAACAAAGGACAGTTTGAAGGGACCTTACGACATCAAGGCCATGGTTGTAATCTCTCTTTCACATTTAATATGATACAATAATATGATTCTTTCCTATAAATCTTGTTGTGTTTTATTGTATGATTCGTTGATCACATACATAGGTTTATATTGAGTTTATTCTATTACTATCACTTTGGTTGGTTGTGTTATTTTGCAGGTTCATCATTGTATGAGCGTTTGAACGGAGCTAGGATGGTGATGACGAGAGGAAGCGACATTTAAATGGTATGTCACCCATCCCTCTTTAGTTAGTAAATTCAATATTTAAAACTTAAGGAAAGCGTCATGCTCTGGTGTGTTTTGTTCTAGATATAGGTGGATATAGGGAGATCAGTTAGTGTTCGCACCTACCGATTTATCCAATAACAAAATTGGTGACCATACTGGGGAACAAATTGTTTTGTAGTTAGTCTAGTTTCCCTTCCTTTGGTTGCTTGTTTTCTGGTTTCTGAGTCTGTGGTACATCCATCCAGACTCTCTAGATCTGGAAGTTCACTTAGATTCCCTGTGCTTTTTCAAAATTTTCTTTGATTACAGACATTCTCGCACTGTACCTCTCTACAGCCTGTGAAAACCATTGATTTTCAAACCCTATTGTTAGATCTAGTGCGAAATTCTCACACCCTACCAGTGTCTAGATTGCGAGAATACCTAATTCTCGCACTGTACTCTACTGCTAGGCTGTGAACTTGTTCGTAAAATTTTTTGGATTGGGTCTTGTCATATTTTGATGACCCAGTTTTGCTTTGATTAGTTGGATTGATCTTTTGGACCCTATATTGATCTATTTACAGTCTGGTTGACATTCTTTGAGTTGATTTTAGCCATCTTTGCTTTGTTTGGTTTTGAAGGATTAGTCTCTTTCTTTGAGTGTCATTCAATTACAAATCATGTGCTTTGTTTAGCATTGTTTAGGTAAAGATCGGATTTCTTCTGAATAGTTCACTTTAAAAGAAAACTTTTAGTTTGGGTTTCTTTGTTTTAACAAAGTTCATTATTGCTTTTAGTGAAATTTTTGAAACAAAAAGATTTAATTTATTGCTTTATATTAGATTAGGGGCATCCTTGCATTTGAAGTAACGAAATTGCATGATTCTTGGCATTGGTGTACAGTACCTTTTTCTCATTTCCTGAGAATCTTGATATTGGTGAGTTTAATATATTTTGGGACATTGTGTATATGGGAATGATAAATGTTTTCTCCTTCTCGTAGCATAGCTTTCATCGAAATGAAAAGATTGCATCTTCATCTCTTTGCATAACTTTCGAGTCGGTCAAAACACCATATTGTTCACGCCATTTTCCTATTGAGTAACAACAACCATAAAATAAAGTGCTTATAAAAACTGATTAGACATTTTTTATACTTTCTGGTAGCAAAGCTACATTAGATTAGTTATAGGGCTTTGGAATAGGTGTGAAAGATAACTTTCCAAAGTTGCAAACAAACATAGAATCTTGAGTTAGGGAGCGGTTAAATCCACTTATTATATTTTGTCATGGGAAGCCCTTCTAAGACAAGGGTCAATCACGAGGTCACATTGAGACTGGTAGAGTTACTCACCCTGCTTTGTTGGTCTTGGTGTAGAGGTTGCATGTATTATGGGGGTTGCTTGAGAGGTATACCCACAATGATGAGTGGAATCATTTCAAGTTGCTTTCGGGCTAGATACCCTACCCTTGTGTGTGGATCAGACTGTCGACTGTTTCCCCAGGCATCATTGTCGTGATTGGTAACCTTAGTGGCCTATCCCTTTAGGGTCTTTACACAAGGTGAATGTGGAGGGGCAAGTCTTCACGGTACCTGGAATCAATGTTGGCCAAACTCACTCGGGCTCCTTGGAGGGTATACCAACAATTATGTGTGGGAGCTTGCACCAGGGTCTAAGTCCATTAAGAAGGTTGTCAACATAACTTTTCCACCCGCTCTATCTCAACCCCTTCTTACTTTGTTCCCGCGATGTTGGATTTCATCACCAACTAGTGTGCTCATTGTGAGAAGGTTTTGTTTGCTTTCTTTCTTACTAGATTTTTAACGTGTGCTGTTTATTTTCCCTAGTGGACTCTAGATTGGATTTTTTTTATGGCGTCAGTTCCCAGAATGACCAATGAAGGAACTCCTTTTCCCAGGGAACCTTTTTTTTTTCCTTCTTATGGAAACATTGGTCCTCCTCATATTGCTACTTTGAGACTTCCAGGTCTCACAATTGGGTTACCAGTATGGTTGTTTTCCACTCAGGTAATCCCGAATGTAGTTAGTGATTCATTCACAAGAACTTCCCCCAAGAGCATCAACCTCATGTTGATCCTTCACCTTCTTCACTAGTAAGATCTTCTTCGCCTTCTTCACTTGCAAGGTCTCCTTCTGTTTCATCTTCTTCGTTGAGTGAAAGTTCTGAGGCTAGTAACCTGGTGAATAAGAAGAAGAAGAAAAGAAATATTAAGAAGAAGAAAGATAAACAAGGGTCAAAACCTCCAACCACTTTCAAACATGTTGGAAAAAAACCAGTTACTGTTAATCGTGCTGGGAGTGTTGATGACGTCAAGATCACCCAAACAAACCGTAAGCCCAAGTACCCTTGCAGGATTTGTAAGGGTAGCCATATTCTTAAGGATTGCCCTAGTCTATCCAAGGTTATAGAAGCATGGTCTACACACCCTCGCCAACCCATGTCGTTAGCTTCTGAACAACATCCTGACGACCCCCCGTCAACTAGTCATGATACGGTTGGGAAGAAGAAAAGTAGAGTCAAGTTTCCGTGTATGCAATGAAAAGGGAGTAATCTCACTCACCTTTGTTCTTGTATGGACAAATCCTTGAAATTACCGGAAGACATGATTGTTTCATAGCCTCAATTTCCAGCTGCTTATCGTAATCTTTCTCTCAACCCTCCAATAGTTGATGGAATGATCACTCTGGTCCCTTCACCGGTCAATCCAGTTGATCATGTCATCAATCTGGTCACGTCCTTAGTTGAACCAGTTGACAAAGTGGTTGATCCGATGCCATTATTGGTCAATCCCGCTCTCCCCTCAGAGAGTGAAACTAAAGCGGTCGATCTGATCCCATCCTCGGTCAATCCCACTCTCCCGCTAGAGAGTAAACCTGACACTTCCCATGTTTTTCTCGTTTATATAGACTCTACCATTTCGGGAGGAATTCCTCCTTCTCCTGTGGAACCCCCTCCAAGTAATGAGGCCATCCATTTCGATCGGGGTGTGCTAACTGGACCTCGTCTTCCCTCTCATATTCCTTTCCAGATTACAAGATAGGTTTGTGGTCAGGACATTCCTTAGATGTTGATAGATGAAGGTGTGTCCATTAGTATTTTGTCCTCTATTGCTTGGAAAGATTTGGGTTGTCCTCAGCTTGCGTCAGTTACGTAAAATCTATTAGCTTTTAACAGAAGAACCAGTCAACCTTTATGGACCCTTCCTCAGTTTCCTGTAACTTTGGGAGGGAAAACTGTCTTTATTGATGTCATGGTAGTCCAAGACCCCTTGGATTTCACTTTACTCCTTGGGAGAGATTATTTCTATGCCATGAAAGCTATTGTGTCTACTCTTTTTTGTGTGATATCTTTCCCTCACAATGGATGATTTGTGACTATTGATGAACTTTCATTCATTGACCCCGACTGGATTGCCTCCCTAAATGGTTCTTATATGCAGACGATATTGCCCCCGCCACATGTCAATTATGTGGCATTGTCTCCAATGGCTTCAACTTCTGATGACTTAGATTCAATAGTTGACATGGTGATCTCTTCGGTAGGGTTGTTAGAGCCTGATCTCCTTACCCCTATTACAACCCTCGACATGTGTTCCTTCCAAAGTGTGTTCCTTCCATCTAGTGAAGATCTCTTGGAAGCTATGACCGAGTTTTGTCCCTTGACATGGTGTCCTTCCGGAGCATTTTCCTCTTGGAATCCATGATCAAGAAGAGAGTTTTAAGGATAATTTTTGTGTCTCTATAGAAACCTCGTTAAAAAATAAAACAGAGGTTACGAGCATAGTTCTTGTTTCTATGTCAAGCTCGTTAAAAAATGAAACAAAGATCTGGGGATTATACCTAGAGTCTCGAGCATAGATTTGATCCTGTGTCAAGCTCGTTAAAAAATGAAACAACTTCCCCCTCTCTGTTGAGTCAATTCCTTCATCTATTGTTTGAAACTTTATTTCATCCACCTTTGAAGTTGGACAAAAAGAAGCTTGAGGGGCATTGCTTACAACCTTTGGACTTCATGTTGAAGTTAAAACCGCTAGTTTCTTAAGCTGGGGGCTAAGTACCAACCATTCCATGTGTTATGGGTTGGGAAGTCACAAGCATAGTTTTCTATGGTTCAAGCTTGTGTAAAAATGAAACCACCTACCTCAAGCATAGTTTCCTCTGGTTCAATCTTGTGTAAAAATGAAACCAGGTCCAAGCATAGTTTTGTTTAGTCTTTAAGCTTGTGTAAAAATAAAATCTATCCCAAGCATAGTTTTTTTTTTTTTTAAGCTTGCGTAAAAATGAAAACAATCCTGAGCTTAGTCTTTTTTCTTTCTCGTGCTCATAAATACATGAGAATAAGTTACCGAGCTTAGTTTTTGTTCTTTCTCGTGCTCGTAAATCGATGAGAATGTAACTGAGTATACTTTTATCACTTTTTCTGACTCGTAAAGGTTATACAAAAAAGGAACCCACTGGAGTTCCCTTTAAGCTCTTTTTAGACTCTCTAAAAATTAAAAGATTGCCGAGTGATCTTGTTCTTTCCACGCTCTTTAAAGTATTTGAAGAAAACGTATGTTGAGCAATAGTTTATCTCTTTTTTGGTCTCATCAGACTACTTTATGAAAAAGGAACTGAGAGAGTTTTCTTTAAGTGTTTTTCAAACTCTCTAAACATGAAAAACTCCCTTGTTTTCTATCTTTGGACTCGTTAAACAAACATCGAAAGGCCCTTATGGGACCGAACCACTCCTTCCTAGGGTTCATTAAACATACTCCAAGGGACTCGTCCAAAGGATGAGCTTAAATTGACAAGCATATGTTATCCTCCTCAAGCTTGTGTAAAAATAAAGAGGTACTCGCCATAAATGGTGGGGGGGGGAATTGGGAAAGAAATGTGTTTAAACCTGTATTCTATGGAAGAGTCACTTTTGAACATGACACCCCTTCACTCGCTTTGTGTCTAGGTTGGAAAATCCACTTGTCTCCTGATCATACTCCTTTATAAGATTACAAATTGGTATGTGATCCCTATTGTTGAGTCAGTATTTCCAAGACAGTTGTCGTGTCGTCAATATGTTCAAAGAGAAGTTCAACCTGAAAATCCTTCTATTGCGTCAGCCATTTATGCAGTCCTTAAGCCTTCTATTGTGTCGGCCATCCCTGAGTTAGTCCTGAGTTACTGGTTATTCTGATCTACATCAAATCTTGTTACTTGTTTCGTGTCATTGATGAGGTATACATTAAGGCCCTCCTATGATGAATCTTTTCCTGTCGACTTCAAATCAATGTCCAAGAATTAGACTTAGAAGCCAATTGGTACCTTGGAACTTACATACCTCAATGGCAGGTTTCCTCGGTTTCGACAATGGGTTTTCATTATTGACCCTTGATCGGTAGATTCCTCTGAGTGTTCGACTTCATCTCATTAACTCACATTCGTTGGATTGTACTAGAGTACCTTGGGATTCATTGACATTAATGGTGATTTCAATCACACTTGTTAATCGTTCTCATCATTGACCGGTAATCAAGTGGTTTCTACCATGTTTGACTTCAACACATGTATTTTCATGGTTAGATTCATACATAGAGTGGTGGAGATGAAGACCCTGAACCTTTTCTCACAAATTCAGGTTGCATTGGAGTATATTCAGTTTGTATTGTTGCATATATACACATTGTATGTCTCGTGGCTATGTTCAAATTTGAGTCTTTAACACATAGATCCATAGTGTATTTTTGGTGGCTATGTTCAGATTTGAGTCATATTGGCATGGATCCATAATGTATTTTTGGTGGCCATCACCTGTCTTACTTGACATGGATCTTCACATGTCGGCATTTATGATTTGATTCATTTGTATTCTAAGTATGGGAATGCCTACCTCTGTGATGATATATTATTGTACTGTATTTCCTTGTTTGTTGGTAGGTTTCCGACCGACTGTTCCTTGTTCCCTACACACACTCGACAAAGTATTTCAGCTATCACTCTGTTCTAACTTCATACTTTGGGGGGATATATGTTACACATTATTTTCATCATCCCTATGACCGTTAATGATGTAAACCTATATGTTTCCTTCAGAGGGGTCAGTGGCTTGAGTTCCTATAGAAAGAGGAGAGAAGAACTTTTCCTGAGAAAAGAAGTTGCATTCTCCTTTGTAAAAACCCTATTAAAGAGGATGTTCGCAGGTTTCTATATAGGCAGGGTGTGAGAATGTCTGATTCTCGTAGGCTGCACCATAGCTGGGTTGCGAGAGGTTCGTAGGTTGCTCTATAAGCAGGGTGCGAGAATGCTTACACGTGGGAAAAACAAGCGTTTTTTCGAATCTTCTAGAAGGAGAAACTTCCATGGTGAGGTGGCATCCAAATGGTTTAGATATTACTCTCTTTCATGATTTAGTGGAATCATCCTAACCTCCTCACCTTATCCTCTTCATGTTATAAAAGGAGAGGAGCTCTCATGGAGAAGGGCTAAGTTGTTTTTGGCGTGGGATTGTTAGCTTGGCTAGAGTGGCTTTGATATTTTCTTTGTCAAGATAGATTGTGAGTAGCTATCAGATCCATGGTCTCAAAATCCTTGGAGCAAGAAGTGTGTGGGGAACGAAGGATAGTTGGAAGGGACCTTACAACATCAAGGCCAT
>JZKD02S1743041.1:390966-401187 GCA_000966675.3 Picea glauca
ATAACATTACTAATCTAAATTAAAACTAATGGCCTAAAGCCGACATAAATAAAATAGCATTACTAATCTAATATTCCCCAATTAAGGGGTAATGAGCCAATATTAGGGCTTAACAGGTGATGCCCAGAAACTCCATTTATGTTTGAATGTATCTATGCAAATAGACACGGTATTTGAGAACCATATGTCATTGAGAGTCTTTGATACCCAATTTGGTGCTCCTGGTATGGAAAATATTGGTGAAATATGGTATTTTATGGTCCCTTTATTGATGCAGGGTGGTCCATCTTGTGTACTGGTCCTCGTAGCTTCCAATAGGGTAGTATTGTTCTTTAATGGAATCTCAGAAGGAATCCTATGTAGGGTAAACCAAAAATATTGCAGATTCCTCTATGGCCCTTTTCTTAGAGTATGTATCCCACTAGTCCTTAACATGGGGGATGGCCTTGAGGAGTGAAAAATTAATCTTTTCCCTATCGAAAAAATTGTGGACCAAAAAATACCCTTCGAGTAGATTCAACCATTTATCTACAAAATCCACATATATCAGTCTTTCAAGTAATGGAATATAAAAATTTACCTATGCCTTGAAGTGGATTGCATGGCCACTTGATGAAGATGCTTCTCTTATGGGGAGCTGCCGAAGGATCTGCGCAAAGTTGTCCATCATTTAGTTCCTTTATCACACAAGGGATTCCTCGAGAAACATTTTAAAAGGATATCCTACTCCATCATCCTTCTTTTCATCCCCCATGGGTTTTTGTTAGGCTTGGTGAGATCGATCTTGCAATGAATTGACTGGTTTGAGTCCCAAATTCTTGTACCCATATCTTGTCGGGGACATGCATGAAGAAAAATAAATGAAGAGCATACTGCTCTGATACCACTTATTCGGATTTAGGAGAGGATCGAACTGATTAACATACTAACTATAATAAACACATAGATATGAAGAACAACACAGATATCCAGTGAACAATATCTCATATTGAATAAATGAAATAGGATGAAACTGTAAAACTATAAAACTGAAACACTTTCTCAAAGGATTGTAGCTATCTCTGAGAAGAGATGTGGGTTATACACGCATCCGTCTGATAAGACTGATTACAATGAGGCTCCAGAGGCATTTTTAACATTACTCATGAATTACAAAACCCTAGACATCCAAAAACCTAAACCTATGAGATGAAACACCAAAATTTGTGTGGGCCCTTATGAGTAAGTTGGTACCTCAACTTCCCAGGGTCGTAAATTTTCCATACAACCTCCATTTTAGGCGTGTGATATCACGTTGGAAAGGTATTTTTGAGACAAAAAATATTTTGTAGGGACCCAAAGTGACCCTAGAAGTACATAAAGATGTTCTGACATGAAAAAATACAAAATAAGCTAGTTCGATTAGGTGGGAGGCCACCAATATCCACCTGGAATATGTGTAGGGCTTTAGACAACCTTGGAAGTGTAGAACCCACAATTACAAAGAATTATAGAAGAACATGCTAAAATAAAAATTGTCAAGAGGAGCTAGTTGGAATAGGTGGGTGGCCACCAATATCCACCTTGATCAGTTGGTGCATTACTTAACCCAAATGGCATAACCAAACATTCGAACAAGCCTTGCTTGGTCTTGAAAGAAGTCTTCCATATGTTGCCTTATGCAATTGTGATGTTATGGTAACCACTTCTCAAGTCCAACTTAGTGAAATAAACAACATTATTTAACTGATCTAATAGATCATCTATTCAGGAAAGAGGATAACTATTCTTTACTATAATCTTGTTCAGGGCTCGGAAATCAATACACATCCTCCACGTTCCATATTTCTTCGAAAATAATACAATAGGAAACCCACACTAAGAGGAGCTTGGTATGATGATTTCTTTATCGAGCATCTCCTGAACCTTATTCTTGATTTCTACATTCTTGATCATCGATGACCTATACATTCCAATCTTTGGAAGAGGAGCATCTTGTTGTAAATATATTTCATGTTCAACCTCTCTTTTAGGAGGCAACCTTGTAGGTTCCTTAAACAAATCATCATAATTAGATATGATGTTGATCAATTCATTTTTATGATTTGGATCACAACCTACTAAAGAATATGTTATATTGTTTTCTTTCTGTTTCACTATCATGCGCACAAAATATTTAATTGCACTCACGATTTTCTTCATTTTACTTGTGCTCACTAAAGAAACATTAGTTTTGATGCGATGAGCTCTAACAATATAATAAACCCTATCCTTGAGAATATGATATTTTTTTTCATCTCGATAGAACACAACCTTTATGTCAAATATATATGGACTACCCAAGACAATGCTGCAAATTTCAAGAGGCACAACATCTAACTCGACCTCATCAAAGAAGTTAGTTGTAATTGCAAACTTGATCTTGCACTGCTTTGTTACCTGCAACTTAGCATTGTCACACACCAAACCTAATGGATATGGATTTTTATGAGGTTTCATCTTCAATCCCATCTTCTTAAAAAATTCTTCAGATATTATATTAACTTGAGATCCACTATCAAATAAAGTATCTACCTTTGTATGCTTGACTATAACTCTGACATGAAAAATATCACTCCTTTTCTTATGATCAATATCACTTTCTCTCTTGGCAGATTGAGATGAAGAATTTGATTTGATAGATGATATAGATTTTCTTCCTATGGCTGTGATATTATATTCATCTATGAAATATGACCCTAGATCTTGATGAGCTGATGCAATAGTCTCCTGCTTCCCTTTATCCTTGAATTTATTCAACCTTAGTTATGGATGCAACTTCCAACACTGTGATTCTTCATGTCCCTTTCTCTTATAGTGGTAACATGCAATTATTCCCTCATCTTTCTTCCCTATGGCTGATTTCTTACTCTTCCATTTACCTTTTAGTTTGTTCTCAAACTTGAATGGCATCTTATCTTCACTCACATGCTTACCCTTACTAGCCTCTAGATGTGTAGCTTGTATTGATACCTTATCAATGTTAGTAGGGATAAACATTAGAATAGTGGGGCAAAGATATGAATGCATGCCACCTGTTATCAAATAAAGATGTCTAAGGGTCGCAGGGCAACACCATCCTTTTCTTGTGCAGGTATTAATTTCGATTTCAAAAGTGCGCCTTTGAGAGCGACCCACTTCGGGCTCGAAATGCAAGAAAAATGATATCAATATCATAAAGTTGAGTGAAGTTTAACATCAAATACAGGTCCGAAGTCGGGAGGTCAATCCTAGTCGTTGGTACTAGGAAGGGAACATGGTGAAAGATCATCATTTTGTGGTTTTGCGAGTTGGGAAAGTAAAAGGGCAGAGTCGTTTGGACTCGTGAAGTGTGAAGTCGTGAAAAGATCGTAGTCATTGATCAAAAGAGGGATCTGGACCATAGATTTGGTCTCAAGTAAATCTCAAGTTCAGGTTTCGGGAGTAGGGAGATGAGCAATCTTCCAACAACACAAAGTGTGAAGTCGAGAAGCGCCCAGGAATTGGGCCCATGGTCATAGCCTAGGGTCACATAGGACGTGGGCCCAAGAATAAAGGTAAGCACCCAATGGATGATTGGTGACTAGAGTTTTCAAGGAAGCGATTGCAACTATTGGATCGAGGAAAGAAGTGGACTATCAATCTGAGGAAAGTGTAGAGTTAGAAATCGGGAGAAGGGAGGTGAGTAGCCTTTCAACTTCCCGAGACATGAAATCCTGATACGATGAGGATTAAATCTGGACAGTGGATCTTATAAGGATAGGTGGAAGCCAATATGATGGTTCACGGAAGTGATTTTGGGAGTTTTGGGAGAAATCGTGGTCATTGGATGCATAGCTGATGCGAACGTCTATCTGAAGAAGGGAATTTTTGCAATATCAAGTATCGGGAGAGTGTAGTCAAGTGATGTGAAGGCCCCCAAAATGTGAAATTTTGATGCACCCAGGAGTTGGGCCCATGGTCATGGCTCAAGGTTGCATGTAGGAAAAATGCGGTGAAGGAGAAGCTGGTACCAGGATCTTTGGGAGTGTGAAGGAAAGAGTGTGAATTTCATGAGACCTACACCAAAATTCAAAGATGCCCATGTGATTTAAAGAACAAGACCTTCATGGTTTCAAGGTGTCGAGATGACTTAAAGGGCCACTAGTAGTGCATGGTAGATCCCTTGGCGTTAAGTCTCTTCCTGATCCCAATGAAGGAAGTTAATGAAAAAAGGAGTGGTGTTTGAAGACTCGACTCACTCCATAAATGGAAGGTATGGAAGGTCCGACCGTGGGGACTGAACCGTCAGCTCGTGTTACTCCTGCGAGAATATTTTCCTACAAAACCCATGTTGATATAAGTTCACTTCTGACAGAAGAATGCCCACACAGTATAACAGATTGGGCATTGACTGGAAGCTTTGAATGCAAGGGTCCAATCACACTCCTGGTAGTTGCAATAGTTTTGACTATATATACTCAATTTTGATATTTTGTTAAGGTCGAATGGTTGATATAGGCTCCCTGCTATTGTAATATTTTGATGAAGAACACTAGTTCTCTAGTTATGTAACTTGATTTGAGAATTCTTGATTAATCTAAGTAATCTTTCTTCTCCCATCTTATTTTCGTCTAATACTGAGAGTTTATGATTGAATAATTCACATGGATTGTTGTAACTGTATTATGATGAATGTTTGATTATAATGTTTTTATAATGTCTTTCAATTTCCTTGAAAATTTGAATTCAAGAAGATCTTGTGTTTGCGTTTTTTCCTCCTTGGGCTGCTGGAAGACCTGATGTTCATAACATACCTCTACATTTTCTCACCAAAGTCTTCCTCCTATTCACCTTTACTCCAACTTACTGACTGAAGTTGATATAAGATCTCAATTGCTTGTGCATACTAGCCCAGATTTTCTGAGTTAGAACATTATTATCTCGAGTCTTATCCATTTGACCCCCTTAAAAATTATTTACATTTACTGTATAAACTGATGGGTATTGGGATTATCCTCATTACATTCTGAGGGTGATTCCTAGTGCTAACATAAATGGCACCGTTGTCGGGGACGGATTTGAGAATATTGAAGAGATCCCTAGGAAGAACGAAATAGATACAACTCTTGACGGTAGACAAAAGAGGGATACAAAAATTTATTGTAATCATCTACCTGGTGACTCCACAATCAGAGACTCCACTGGGGAGGATCCTACTGACAAAAAGATGAAGGGAATGACTAGGTATCAACTTATGAGCTTTCTTCTTGAAATTTCGTTATTCATTATCAACTCATTTTTGTTTTTCCCTTCACATATAAAGAGGATCATATTGTGTTTTGTTTATTCGGTTGATCACTAACCTTCCTTTATATATCCATCCATGGATGAAGAAGACCTACTTTCTTCCTATGTTGTAGATGTTGATATTATATCTTCAGCTCAGCCTACTCATAAACATGAGCTTCATATTGAAACCCCTCCTAAAATCAATCACCCTTGCAGCCCCGAGGAGGTTGAAACTGATCCACAACACCCTCAACTCTCATCACATCCTGTTGTTACTATTGAGCCTTTCCATTGGTGTGATAAGCCTCATATTCATCCCACTAGTTTTCAAACTAGAATTAGAGAAAAATATTTTTAAACCTTTAAAGCTTCCATATCATCTTCATCCTTATCCTCCTGATTTCTTTAAGTACTTTCCCCATTTTTTTGGAGAGGATCATGTTACAACTGTGAGGCATGTGGATGATTTCAAGAACTTTATTGATCAATTTGAGATAATTTATCAGGATGTTACCATGAGGTTGTTTTCCAAATCCTTGTTAGGAGATGATGGTGTATGGTTTGAGGGTTGGGAGTTGACTCCATTGGTTCCTGGGTTGAATTATGCAATTAATTTTTAAAGTGGTGGGGTGAGAACAAGTCCCTTGATAAGTACTGGAATGATTTTAATGCCTCGAGGAGAGGGGAAGAGGAATCCTTGGTTGTCTTCAACACGAGATTTTACAGTGTTTATCATATATGCCTGTAAAGATCAGACCCACAGATACTACTACCATGGTGTACTATGTCATGGCTCAGTATTCAGATCTTGTCCTTCTCCTGAGAGAAAGGAAATATACATCTTTATCACATTTATTCATGGATGTTGAGGAATTAGAGGAGAACCTCTGATCTTGTGGCAGGATTCAAAGTCAGTATCATCTTAACTCTGAACGTAAGGCAGTTCTTACTTGTTGTCCCTATGAAGGAAAGACTGTGGATAATTTTGTTTTCGACGCAAGTATCCATGAGAAGACCTGTCTTGATGAAAACAATGTGTATGAACAACTAGGAGCAACAATTATTACTATTCCTAAAATAGATATTTTTAACAGTTATTTTCCTGATAAAATCACTGATTTAAAGGTTGTTCATAGATATGAAAGACAACCCCTTTTTGATGAAAATATCCTAGTGATGATGAGCAACAATATTATATTCTATTTGATCACTATGAATATAGTAAGGATGATGCAGAGGTTGGACTTGTCATGGAAGACATAAAATTTGACCAGGAGAAGACCTTAGTTGAGACACATGAAGAGGTCATTTATACACAGCCTGATGTAGATCCATAGTCATCAGTGGATCAACAACCACCTATGTCCATCCTTCTTCCACTTGTACCTACAATTCAAAATAAGCAACTTTTGGACCCACAGATGCCTGTGGCTATCTTTCAATCAAGTGTTCCTATAGGGGACATCAAGCAGGCTGTCAACAACTTTGAAAAAGTGAAGGTAACCTTTCATAAGTTAATCATGTGTTGCCTTCAGTTTCATGACCCTGTCAATGAGTAGATAAAGTTACACTTTTCAAATGCTTTGGAGCATGCAAGCTTGATCTTTTTATCAACATTTGAAGGTAATATGGGTGATCATAAGAATGAAATTAGCCAACTATCACACTTTCCTTGTTTCTTATGGATCATTTGCGGTGAAGTGAAGGATTCAATGATCAAACAGTTTGAATGGCTATGGTGGAAGCTTTCCTTCACCTAGCCCATTGTAAAAGTCAGTTAGTTTAGGTTTTGTACATAAATAAGCTCTCTTTAGAGAATGTGTGTTTGTTTTCCTTTTTATAAGTAGAATAGTGTACATGTCATCCTTTGGTGAAATGTTTTGATCTCGACTCCATAACCCAATTCATAAGGAGACTAGAACTACTTTTTATTGGTAGCTTTCAAGGAGCATGCCATTCCCCGTGGAGCCAAATTTTATCACATAAAGTTTTCTAAGGGTCACAAGGCGACCCAATCATTTTCTTACACAGGTATCAGTTTCGATTTCAAAATCACACCTTTCAGAGTGAACCACATCGGTCTCAAAATGGAAGAAATAGGCGATTGGGATCATAAAGTTGCACGAATTTTAACATCAGACATAGGTCCAAAGTCGTGAGGTAAATCATAGCCATTGGTATTGGGAAGCGCACATGGTGAAAGATCAACATTTCACAGTTTCGCAAGTCGAGAAAGAAAAAAAGTAGAGTCGTGTGGACTCGTGAAGTGAGAAATCGCAAAAAGATCACAGTCGTTGATCAAAGGAGGGATCTGGACCATAGATTTGGTCCCAAGGAACTCTGGTTATGTAACTTGATTTGAGACTTCTTGATTAATCTAAGTCATCTTTATTCTTCCATATTATTTTCCTTTGATACTGAGAGAGTTTATGATTGAATAATTCACATGGATTGTTGTAACTGTAATATGATGAATGTTTGACTATAGTGCTATTATAATGTCTTTTAGTTTCCTTGAAAATTTGAATTCAAGAAGATCTTGTGTTTGAGTTTTTTCCTCCTTAGGCTGTTGGAAGACCTAATGTCCATAGCACATCTCTACACGTTCTCACCAAAGTATTCCTCCTATTCACCTTTACTCCAACTTACTGACTGAATTTGATATAAGACCTAAATTGCTTGTGCATACCAGCCCATATTTTCTTAGTTAGAATGTTATTATCTCAAGTATTATCCATTTGAACCCCTTAAAACTCATTTATATTTACTATATAAAATGATGGTGGGTACTGGGATTATCCTCATTATAGTCTAAGGGTTATTCCTAGTGCTAACACCACCAATATACTTAAGTAGAGTTTCGTGAGTATACAATGGAATTCCTAGGGATAATGCCTTCTTTTTGAATTCCTACGTATATGCCTAAATATTCTATCCTTTACCCTCTCTGAGATGATGTCACTTGATCATTGTCGTATGTGTATATGGAAGTGGATAGAATTGTTTCCTTATAGCCTTAGTAAACTTATCCCAAGAAGAGATTACTTTACCCTTTTCAACAAGATCAAATTGCATCTTATTCTCCCACCATATTAAGGTAGTGCCACTTAGTAAAAAAGAATCTAACTATATCTTTGCAACCTCATCCATGATATTTTCAACCCTGCAATATACCTCTATTTTCTTGATCTAATTGTCCAATTTATCGGCATCAATTCTCCATCATAGGTTGGCACAATTCTCCATCAGAGGCTGGAAACTCAAACTTAACATCCAATTTTAGTAATGGCAGATTATCCTCAAACTTCCTAGAGGAATTCTTTCGATGAGAGGAATGTTTACCTGCTTCAGAAGAAACTGATGATGAGGAAGAGGAAGGGGAAGGGTGCTCTAAACGTCCACCACCTTCACCTCCTCCCTCTCCTTTTACCGAAGATTCTCCACTTGCAGGATTTTGAATTATCCATTCTAAATCATCTATTGTTTCTTTTAGTGATTGAAGCGTAGATATGATCTCTTCATGACTCATGGTTTTATCTTCTTCTTCTCCATTTTTTGAAGCCATCTTTGTTGGTTGTGGAGCCTAGTTATCTTCCTGATTTAGAGGTATTTTACTTTCAACCGTGTTTATACCCCATGAAGTATTTACACCCCAGAAGTATGTACACTCTTCCATGCAGGGGAGTGCAGAGGGGGGGTACCCTCTCTGGAAGGTTCGGTGGGGCTATCCCCCCAGTTGGGGGGTCTGGGGGCAAGCGGACCCCCAGTAAGGGTTCGGGGGCGAAGCCCCCGAAGCAAAATTTACCTTGTAAAAGTATATTGTAATTTTATTGTAAATCTGGATCGTTCATTATAAGGTCGTAGATATAACGATAAAGATTATGTTAGGGTTTTTTTCCCTAGAAGACAACCCTCTTTTATGAGGGAAATGTATTGCGGCTATGTATGTTGGCGAGTATTGTATTATGAGAGAGGATACTGTGAGAGAAAGAAGAGGAAGTTACAACGGGTTTTGTTGTAGGTTGTATCCCTTCATTTTGCAGGATAATAATAAAGAAAGGACCTGGAAATTTCTCTGGTGGACGTAACCCACACTGGGTGAACCACGTAAATCTGTGTCTCTCTTGTATTGTGTATCTTCTGTGTTTTGTTTCCTCATTTGTTTTATTTTATTGCTCCACGGTCCTGTATTTCTAACAACTGGTATCAGAGCATAAGGTAACTCGCAGGAAAAGAGGGTTCCTAGTTTGAGTGGGAGCAATGTCAGAAGATGGAAAGTTTAGGGTCGAGAAATTTAACAGACAAAACTACCAGTTATGGAAGATGAAGATGGAAGATTATTTATATCAGAAGGATCTATTCCTACCATTGAGCAGAGTAGCAAAGAATCCGACAGCCATGAAGGACAAAGAATGGTAGATTCTTGACAGAAAGGCTCTAGGAACGATACGGTTGAAATTGGCAGCGTCGGTGGCTTTCAATATTTCGAAAGAAAAGACAACGAAGGGTTTGATGGATGTGTTGGCCAAATTGTATAAAAAACCCTCGGCATCCAATAAGGTATTTCTAATGAAGAGATTATTTAATATGAAGATGTCGGAAGGTGGGTCTGTTGCAGATCATTTAAATGAATTTAATACGGTTACTAATCAACTAAGTTATGTAAAAGTGGACTTTGATGATGAGGTTAGGGATATTCTAATCTTGTGCGCATTGCCAAAAAGTTGGAATGGCTTGGTCATGGTTGTAAGTAACTCTGTCTCTGGTTCAAATACTTTAAAATTTGATGATGTTGTTGGTGTTATCCTTAGTGAGGAAATGTGGTGGAAAAGCATAGATGAGACATCAGGTAATGCGTTGAACATGGAGAACAGGGGAAGACAAAAGGATAGAGGAAAGGGCTCAGGGAACCGTGGGAATTCTAGGAAGGGAAGATCCAAATCCAGACTTGGA
>JZKD02S1743041.1:403955-415532 GCA_000966675.3 Picea glauca
AGGACAAAGGCCCTTTTGGGACCCCTCTTAGTTTCATTTTTCAAACATATCCTAAATTTTTAATGGGCCCATACATGCCCACATGTCACAAAAGTAGGATAGTTGTTGCAATTTTTCTTTCTTAGATAAAAAATCTAGGAGAGTTTAAAGGTTTGTAATGGGCCCACACATGCCCACATGTTCAATCTAGGATAGTTTCATGATTTTTCTAGATTAACTCACACATAGGGAGTTGAAAGATAGTAATGGACCACAATGTCCACATGCTAGTCTCTTAGGGCTTTTAAAATTCCGCAAGGTTGTACCAATGACATCTAGCTAATTAGGTAATCACAACTCTTGTAAAGGACCAAGCAACGTCCACATGCTGCAAGGTGACATCTAAATAACTAAAATTTGGTACACTTTTCACTCACACACAAAAGTCACTTTTTCACTCACATAGCCTCTTATCGAAACGTGGAGGTCTAAGTAGGTTTCCTCCAAAGGGATTCTGAAAAACACCACATCTTTTCTTGATAGGACTATCCACTCCCACTTTTAATCAAACGAGGTTGGTTCTCACCCCCAACCTCACAAAACAATTTCACCTAAAATCTTTCTAAACAACTCACTAAGTTGTCCTCCACAGGAGGTACCAAAAGAAAATTTTAGTCTAGGTAGGATTTCAAGGGTAGGCATCCAAATAACCCCCCGTTATATGGTTCTTACATTTTCAAACATAGAAGTTGACAAATAGGGAACTTTAAATCCTCCAAGTCTAGTGTTCCAATCACCATAAGGCAGGGAGATACCCGTGAAGGGTCGAAGGCCGAAGTCCGGTTGTTCTGTGCGTCCCCCCTTGAGGCACCCACCTCTTGGACGAGATCCAGCCCGTGACCCATTTCTTAGGTCGAAAATCTAAATGCCACACTTGGACCGAGGTACCTAGTAACCAAATTTAGGACATCTACCCAGGTGGCGGTTGTGGGCTGCAATCGCACCTTGATTGGATTTTGTGTGGCTATTGGGAAGTATCGCCAACTCTTTCGGGATATTTCCCCCTCTACCCCTCATTATAACCAGTTATTTCATCCTTCACTAGTGTCTCTTCCGGTGACTTCAGACCCCACTGTTGAGCACTATTGGAAGGCCCAGTGCCATTTGAGAGGAAGGACGTTACGTCTTCTAGGACACGAGCATTTTCTTTCATTTTGATTCCCACGCGAACAAAACCCTCTTACCCACATATATGCTTCTTTTTCATTTATGTATGATGCACATCTGATTACAATTGGACTTTGAGATATATATTGTGTAGACAGTCACAACAAAGACTCTCGTTTCTTTATTTTCTCTCACCACTTTGTGCACACATCCACACAACTAATCTGACATCATAGGGGAACCACAGAACCCCCTTCGTTCACGACGCTTGCTCAACCTTCCTCCTATTTTAGGGGGAGTATCTGGTCATACCCTCTCATCGGTACCTCCTTCACACACTCCTGTGAGTGCCACTATCTTAGGATCATCTTTGCTTGGTTCTACATTACTTGGGTCAAATTCCCAAGGTCATACATTCACTCGCTCTCCTTTACACGGAAATGCGGGACCTACTTCCTCTCAAGGAGGGAGCACCAACCCACCTAGTCCCCATCAAGGGTCAGGTTCACAACACAATATGGCTGGAACTAACATTCCCACCCCACTACAGATGCCATACTTGGCCTCTCTCAACATACCGGATCTCACTAAGCTCACTAATGATCCTATATTGCATGACGCCGCATGGCCTGCAATGCCAACAAAACTTCCTTCAGACATACCAAAATTTGAAGGAAAGGCGGGGGACGACCCTGCCAACCACGTCATGAATTTTCATCTATGGTGCTCTTCTAATAGCATTATGGATGATTCCATCAGACTGCGATTATTTCAACGCACACTTACTGGCCCATCAGCCAAATGGTATGTCGAAGAAAAATCTGGGTCCCATACGACCTTTGAGTCATTGGCCAAAGCCTTCTTGACATTTTTCCAATTACCCATCCGCCATGACAATGGTCTATAACTACTGTCTAACTTCAAACAGACCTCAGCCACCCACATCGCCGACCACATTCATGAGTGGCGTAGGAGACGTAGTTTGTGTAAAGAAGAAACCACCAAACAACAATGTCTTGACTGGTTTCTTAGATCACTTGTCGCTCTTCTTGGTAAGGATGTAGCTTCCACTTTTCCACAATCAGAAGAGGAAGCCATCAACAAGGCTCGACAATATGACCTCATTTATGCATAGTCAGGATACTTATACACAGTACTTCTTGATCTCCCCAAACCTGCGCCATGTCTCACTCAATAGACGGACTAATAGGTACCACCACACACCATGGTCCACAACCCCAACCGCCACCAATGTATGGAACACCTCAATACCCGCCAGCATATGGGGGCACTTCTTATTACTCCCCACCCCCTTATCAACAACCATACCCTGTTGCTATACCTCCACCCATTAGTGGACCACTACCGGCACCTCCCATACATCCACCGATTCCCACAAACAGTGGTACTCCCTCAACATCCACTTATAGTACTGGTGAAAGTGCACAACCTTCCTATGTACCTTACGGATCGACACCACCAAAAAATCCTTATTTTTCGTTTCCTGGTCCTCAACAACCCATGGCTCCCCCACACCCTTATGCGGGGGTAAATTTTGTTCAACCGTCGGCTGCTCAACAATACCAAAATTTCGAACAGTTGAACACAGCCAACCCAACTCATCCTTCGAACAATTCCAGGAAGAAAGGATGGAACAGAAATAACAATAACCCAGGTCAAGGTGGGAATCAATCACCACAGCACCAACCCACTGGGGGCAACCAGAATCAAGGGAACCAAAACCCCCAAGGGGGAAATAAAAACAAACGCCAAGGGCAGAATAATGTTAAAACCATCCACCCTTGTGCTCTTTGTGGCATGTTCATTCACTACACTCACCATTGCCCCCAGATCGCTGATTTCAAAAGGTTGAAAGACTCTGGGAGCATTCCCCCTTCCCCAACGCAACCGGCCCCTCAACAGGCACAACAATAATACGCGCAACAACCCCCTCCCGCCGTGCTGCAAAATCCTATCTCACATCAAGGTGTCATAAACAACCAACAGGACACACAGCATCCCCCACCTCAGGTGGGCCAATATCACAACCCCAACAATCCAGTAGAGCGAACAATTCTCCTCACCAGTGAGGAAGAAATTCTTTTGCAAACACGCAATCATCAATATTCGACACCAGCTGAGTCTACTCCTATCTCTCTAGAGATAAACCCTACACCAACGAGACGCCCGTTGATGATCCCTCTCCCTTCTTCCGAACCACCATTACCTATCCCTCACATCCCCTTGCGCAGGAATGTTCACAATCCACAGGCTAGGGAAGCACATAACTACAGCTTGGTAGACGACTTAGCTCAATCCCCGGCTGCTATGTCAGTCTTGGAAGTCCTCCAGACTTGTCCAACGCAGCGGAAATCACTACTTTCCGCCTTGGGGTCAGTAGACCCTGTTGATACTCGACTCATCACCTTTGACCTTGATAGCTGTGAACCTCGTCTTCCTTCTTTGGTCGCTATTCAAATACCAGTAAAAATACGGAACATCACAGTTCATCGGTGTATTATCGATGAGGGTGCATCTACATGCATCATGTCCAAGACTGTAAGGCAGAAACTTGGTTCCCCGGAACTCATACCTTCTCCCATCACATTACGAGCTTACGACGGACGACCATCATCTCCGGAAGGACTCTTCCAAAATGTCCTCGTTGAACTCGGAGACAAAACCGTTCTCATTGATGTCGAAGTTATCGACGCTCCGCTCGATTACAATATCTTGTTCGGACATAGCTACATGTATGCTATGAAGGCAGTGGCATCATCCGTCTTTCGTACAATCATGTTCCCCCACAACGGAAAGATTGTAACCATCGACCAGGTTTCACATTATGAGCCTAATCCATCTGCCAATCTCGATAACATTCTTCCTCTCATTCACACCAACAAAGACGCATATCCACTTGTCGAGATGGGTCCTAGGATCTTCAAAGATCCATCCTTGTTAGGGACATACCATGGAGCACCACCACTCCTTCACCCTAATCAAGTATGCATCGTCTCATCTAAATAAACTCACACGGAGGATGCTCACCCTCCTCAGGAGGCTTCAGTCATTCTTGACGTCTCAACAGTCGCAGCATCACTCCCACCAGAGCCTCTTGCGAAATCGTCGACCCCCATGGTCCATGAATCCACACCCCCTCAAGGGCCTAGTCCCATTTGGGAGACAGTTCCCCGACCCCTCACTCAAATTCCCTTCTTTTACCCTCCACCCGGTATAGAAGATTTCCAGGTAGCCGCAACGCTCACACTACCCAATATGGTGTTAGCAATCCCAGTGTGGTATTTACATCCACCTGAGATGGTCCCTCGCCCATAGGAAGGCCTCTACATGACGATTCCTGTCCTCACCCCCACTCCCCCCATACTCCCTACCCCCCCTGCTACAACTGGGGGCAGGAGAAAGAAGAAGGAGCCCACAACTCCACTTCCTCCGCGCATTCTGCCACCTTGCGCATTATGTGAGAAAGAGGGTCACCAAACCAACAACTACCCATCACTACCAGCATTACGGAATTTGATTCCAATCAATCCAACCCCCACCACACCCATCACTACTGCTAGTTCTACTACTACCACCCAGCCTTCCAGTAGTAAAACGTTGAGGACCAAATTTGCGTGTGCTATCTGTTTTGAGTATGGCCATTACACTCATCATTTCCCAACACTACCATGTTTCYGAAAGACATTAGCTGTTGTAYGCAAGAATTTTCAGACGGACCCACGCTCTGCTACGTCTTCCACAACGAATATCACTGACATTCGCTATGTCACCACTTCAGTCAATGAATGCATGAGATGCCCTTGCTCTCTTTGCGATTCATTGGCTCATTTTACATACCAGTGTCCTATGATCCTCGTATATAGGCAGCATCAATTGGCCCTGTGTCACCAACCTGCGGCAGCGGTAATTGACCTTACTTCGTCACTCGAGGATCTACATGTCATTTCACCTGAACCCGAGGCACTCCCAATGCCTCCTTGGTTCTTATATGGCGTATCTGAGGATTTACTCCATAACCCACCCAACTCTCCTGCTCATTCCCCGATGGAGACTCTCCATCCAACCACCACGGGTACCCCTCAGTACTTAAACATATGGTTCATGTCGAGTGAACCCTCATCATCTGCTAGCACCATTCCCCTTGCTTCTCCGGTAGGGGGCACTCACACTGGCATAGAGATCACTCCTCACGATCCATTATATTCCCATCATTTCCAATGCAACGAAGAAATACTGGAAGAACTACAACGCCCAGACTCTCCCTGGGACGCACTACATCATCGTGCACTCTTCCTTCCACAGGAAGCTCTCATGCCTCCACACCAAAACCCCATCTATGCAGTTGAAACCCAAGATTTTATCCCGTCCGGGCCTATCGATTGGTTCAACAATCCCATTCCTGCCCCTGACACCTTTGAAGAAGGTAATCTGGCTAACATTTCCCCCACCGTCAAAATCGACATTTCCATTAAAAAGGGCATCGTCGAAGAAATTATCATTGGAGCCGCTTGCACTCCACAGGAAATCGCTACATACAAAGCCCTCTTCCAGGAATATAGGGATATCTTCACCTTCTCATACACGGAGATGCCTGGCCTCAACCCCTCTATCATCGAACATCGCATCGAAACCTGGCCCAACATCACACCAGTTCACCAAAAACAGCGACCGCTACACCCATCCAAGGCCGTGGCTATCAAAGCCGAAATCGATAAATTACGTATGGCCGGATTTATTTATCCCATCACTTACACTTCATGGGTTTCCAAACCTGTACCCGTCGACAAGAAACAGGGCACCATTCGTGTTTGCACCGACTTTCGCGATCTCAATAACGCATGTCCAAAAAACAATTTTCCAACGCCCTTTATCGATCAAATTATCGATGATTGCGTCGGCCACGAGGCTCTTTCCTTTATGGACGGATTCTCTGGCTATAACCAAATTCAAATTCACCCCGTCGATCAGTATAAAACCGCATTCACTACCCCATGGGGTACGTTTGCATATTGTGTCATTCCCTTCGGCCTCAAAAATGTCGGCGCACCCTTCCAGCGCGCGATGACATATATCTTTCATGATGTGGCTAAAATCATCTTCTCCTACTTGGACGACCTCACAGCTCGATCTAAGAAGCGCACCCAACACCTCGATGATTTACGAATCATCTTTCAACGATGTCGTCAGTATAACATCCGCTTGAACCCACTCAAGTGTGTGTTTTGTGTCACCGCAGAGCGCCTCCTCGGTTTTATCGTTTCCATAAGAGATATTACCATAGACCCCCTCAAAGTCAAAGCCATCACCGAAATTCCACCTCCTCGGAATTTACGACAACTGCAGAGTCTACAGGGCAAAGTGAACTTCCTCAGACGCTTTATTCCAGATTATGCCATACGCGCACATGGTTTCCTTCTCTTACTTCGTCACGACATCCCATTTCACTGGGACGACTATGCCCAACAGTCGTTTGACGATCTCAAAGCAGCACTTTCAAATGAACCTTTAATGAGTGCACCTGACTATAATCGCGACTACATCCTCTATGTATCAGCATCAGCTGTATCAGTAGCCGACGTCCTCATCCAGCTCGGAGATGAAAATCGTGAACATGTCATTTACTACGTTAGTAAGAACCTCTCGGGACCACCCTTGAAGTACAAACATGAAGAGAAGCTTGCTCTTGCAGTTGTCCTTGCAGTCCAGAAACTGCGCCATTACATTCTGCTTTGCACGACGAAAGTCATCGCAGATTCAAACCCTATGCAATATTTTCTCAACCATCGTCAAGTTAACGGAAAATTCTCTTGATGGATCATTATCCTCCAGGAATATGACCTCGAGTTCTCAACACCTAAGAGTAAGAAGGTCCTCTTTCTCGCTGAACTTGTCACGGCCCTTCCCTCTGACACCACCAGTCCCCCCGTCAACACCGACTTTCCTGACGAACATCTCTTTTACATCGCCTCAGATGATCCTTGGTATGACGACCTCCTCGTCTACCTACGAACTCAAAAGTTCGGTAATCACCTATCATGAGATGATCGTCAGCGTATTCACCACCACGCCCCCCGCTACCTCCTCATCGGCGACATCCTCTATCGGCGGGGCGTCGACACCATTCTTCGTCGTTGCCTGACTATTGACGAGGCTGACAGAATCTTAAATGACTACCACAATGGCGCATGTGGAGGCCATCTTTCGGGCATCTCCACGGCTCAGAAAATTATCCGAGCCGGTTATTTTTGGCCTACCTTATTTCACAATTGCATTCATGCCGTGAAACGATGTGAGCAATGTCAGCTCTATGCCAACAAAGCTCGAGCTCCCCCCGCTCTTCTTCACTCTGTCATTACCGCGGGCCCCTTTTGTAAATGGGGCATCGACTTTATGACTTGTAATCCCCCCTCCAACAATGGTCACAAATACATTGTTTTCACCGTGGATTACTTCACTAAATGGGCCGAAGATATGCCCACTTTCAACAACACCGCTGACACTGCAGCGCGCTTCTTCTTTAACCATGTCATATCTCGTTTTGGCATACCACTCCAACTCGTTTCCGACCATGGGAAACACTTTGAGAATGAGATCTTCGTCGAACTCTCTTCTCAGTTAGGCTTCTCTCACGAGTTCTCCTCACCATATTACCCTCAGTCAAATGGACAAGTTGAGGCAGTGAACAAAGTCCTCAAGACCATGTTACAGCACACGGTTAATAAACATAATACCAATTGGCATCATATGTTATTTTCTGCGCTATGGGCTTATCGAACGACAGTAAAGACCGCTATGGGTTTCACGCCTTTTCATTTAGTCCATGGGGTCAAGGAAACTCTTCCCATCGAGTGCGAAATTCCCACCCTACGCACCGCAATTGAGATTTTACCTGACACTGCTTCGATGGAGCAGCGCTTGCTGAACTTGGAGTCTCTGGATGAAGATCTTTGATCCTCATTACAGAACAACGAGGCAGCTAAAAAACGATCCAATGCTACCTTCAATCGCCATGTCAACCTTCGATCATTTCGCGAAGGTGACCTTGTCCTGGCCTATGATATCGCTCATGATACCTTTGGCCATGGCAAATTCGAATCACTTTGGCATGGCCCTTACATCATCCAACATTGCCTCACCAAAGGCACATACATCCTGGCCTCCCCTGAAGGCCTCTTGCTCAAAGAACCCGTCAATGGGTTATACCTCAAGAAATTTTATGCTTAAACGTAGTCATGCTACTTTAGGTTATTTTATTTTTTAGCGTTGTTTAATCTGTTTTTCTGCTTCCCTCTCATCTAAACTATCCTTTGTGCTATTGATAGATGCCTCCTTCACCAGCTTACCACATCGGTTATGCTGACGGTGCCAGCCGTTGGACGCAAAATCTCGCTTCAGCTGCTTGGGCTCTCTACACCCCTTCACATGAAATGCTACATTCCAGCAGCATATGTTTAGGACCAGCAACCAACAACCAAGCCGAATACACTGCTGTCATTGGCCTCCTGACTGATGCCCAGCATCATCATATTCATCACCTTAGTGTTTTCCTCGACTCTCAACTAGTCGTTCTCCAGCTCAACAATGTTTACCGTGTACGTGATCCATGCCTCTTTCGCAAATACCTACATGTTAGATTATTATCTCGACATTTTGATTCCATTACATTTACACATATTCCAAGACAATTGAATCAAACAACTGATGAAATAGATAACATGGTGTTAGATTGACATATATCACATCAAGCTACACATACATAAACATCTCATACATCCTATCACAGCATATAGATACAATAGGCATCATCATCATCAACACAAAACACATGTAAAACAACATTTGGATCTCAAAATATGTATACTCATATATATATGTGGGCCTATCCGGCCATCCGAATGTTTACATACAAAAATACATCGGCCCGCAGGCCCGTGCCACATCTCGATACAAAAATCGGCCCACAACCTACCAAAAAACCCCTAAAAACCCCTTGTATGACCCCCGTACCTACCCTGCCCAAAAATTAGAAACCTATTTCTATGCAGGACGATCATACCACTAACCTGAAACTTGCACACCATCAATCGGATACCTCGTGCTCCCTGAATCACCCAATCTCCTCTGAATCTGCTCGTCCAGTCACTGTAGCAGTAGGTACAAATGAGGTGGCAATGTGGGCCCTACAGCTATATATAGGCCTTTTACCAAACTTCCACTCAACATTCTGGGAGCCCAAGGTGTCCATTTTTCACACCATCTTCAGCCATGGGATCAGCATCCCGCCGCCTACATCATAGCTGTCCCTGGGTCACTTTTCATCCTGAGCCCCCGGGGCACCTTTTTTTTCATATCATGGTCAGGTACGCACGTGCATTATCACATTTGTCAAATACAATGCTCATATCTTTGATTCTCTTCAGATATTGTTCACTTTGGATATTTGGTTGTTATATGCGCAGGTACTTGCTCATCGATCAACAACATCATCTCTTCAGGTATATCTTCAGCACTGGCATGTAGTCTTCCCCCGTTGTACTGCATTTACCTTCTCCAGTCACACCCTCTAATATTTGCCTTTAAGATCCTCATTCCCAGCTCTGCAGTACCCACACCTCCATTTTTCATATTCGGTGTTGTAACCTGGTAGCATTCTCGCCCACATGAGTTGTCCCATTCATAGCACCTTTTGGCACTTTTGACACTGATGTTGTTCTTCATTACCCTTTAGGGATGGGAGTCCCGATAGTCTTTCATCATGTTGCAGATCAACCACATACTTCTTCTCCTCATTTTTCTAGCTTCCCATATGGACTCCCAGATCATCTCTTTATGGTTCTATTCTTTTTTACCTGCACCTCCGCAGGCTCATGAACCCTCAATTTCATCCACCATCAGTTTGCCCATCTGCGAACCTATCTTCATTTCACCTACCTCATACAGAAACTCACCAATGGGGCCCCCACCCTTCATCTGTTTTCCAAGAAATTTATGCCCTCCCTGGGGCACTCATTTCACACTGGGGCACCCGTTTCTGTATTTGTACATTTTTCCCAAACTATTCATTATTTATTGTACAAACACCTTTATTTTCAGTCATTTCCTTTTGTCGTCACCGTTGGCGACTTGCTTACTTTTTGGCCATACACAACCCATGTCACCCTTGGTTGGAGCATTGATTCTCATCTACCCTTTCCGACATCGTCCATATTTTCAGAATACTCCACAGGTCATTTACCTCTACCCTCTGAATTTGTTCACCTTGTCCCGCCTCTGGCACAACTTATCCTCGGTCTTGGCGTCCCCCTGACACTCAACCTTGTCACGCGGTTGCGACCACTGTTTATCTCATACATCCTCCAACCAAGGGCAGTATTGAGTCTTCCCACTTCTTGACTTCGTCCATGTACCTCTGTCACTTCCTCACCTCAGTAGATTCCACGAAGCCCTTTGGGAGTCGCGTCGCCCTTTTGTCGACATCAACACAATTTTCCAGAAGGGCGACAGTATCTTGATTCTCATTTTCCATTCCATGAGAGATCTCAGATGACACAGGGGGAAACACCATTGGTCCCTGATGTCGTTGACCCCCATCACATTCGATTCCAACAATTTCTCATGTCACGGTGGGTCTTACTTTGCGACTATTGCAGTTATTATTATCATTTGCCGAAGACCTCTGAACTAGGTCGGGCCATCAATGCCTACATTATCGTCACTGCTTATTACCGTGATCATTACCTATTTTTCAGAGTATGTTCCTTTGCAAAATTATCTTCTGCCATTATTATTACTGCCCCCAAGGGCGCTGCAGTTGTCTACACCAACACTTCAGTCATCCTTTTTCAGAGTTACATAACACGAGCATGGGGCATGCCCGCCTTGTTTGTACACAGTTGTATATTGTTACGCACCTTATGGAAGGTTGGGTTCTACCAGTTCCTTTATTCTTCAAAGGATTGCTCTACACGGTACCACTCTTTCTCTCTCTTAAAACACCATTCTCAGTAAAAGAAACATTGATGGATTTCGGCTATACGCGTGCTCCTAACCTCATCCATCAGGGGGCAACTGTTATCACTGAAATTTCGCCCGCACATGGCGACAAGAACTCCGCATCGTCAAAACAGGAATGAAGTCATTCATGGCACAGGATTAATTCCACAGCATGGCAAAAGGGTCAAAAACTATACAAAGTAACCAAAAATTGAAGGGCGCTTTACAGAATCTGGGTGCGCGCGCATATGCGCGGAACAACAACGTACAATGCGAGCATACGTGCACTATGCGCAACTGTTGGGTGAAAAACCCGCGCACCTGCTAAACGGTGCATTTATTGAAATTGGTCGGCCTCCCAACCACTAATGGATCAGCTCCCAAGCCGATTTGACATCAAATCTGAGCTGAATCCGC
>JZKD02S1743041.1:421255-444128 GCA_000966675.3 Picea glauca
ATTTTCATTTTGAATCATCTTGTACTTGAACATTTAAGTGGGGTAAAAGGAGGTTGCCCCCGCGAAGAGGCTTATTATCTGAAATTATCTCTTTTTCAAGGCGTTGAGTACTTTTTCTGAGGATTTTCTATGCTATATTGATATTTGGTTCTTAACAGATACTTGTCACCCTTTACCCCTTTTACTTTGACTTTAACTTTGACATTTTTTACTTGAACTTTGACTGCTCATAACTTTTTCATATAAACTTTGTTTGAGGTGTCGTTTCATAGTTGGAATGCTGACAATGAGATCTATGCACTTATGGAATTTTTGGGATGATTTAAAGGGGTTTAAGTTTTATAATTTATGAACCATTATGGAACTCTATGGATGTTCCAGATCTTTCTTGACCTCTGTGTTCATTCCCAAATCCTCCTGGATCAGAAAATAAAGTGAGGGCTTGATTTGGTAAAAAAAGGGGAATTATATAGAAGACCTAGAGGAAGGATAAATAGAGGGGTAACCCTTCTCTTTGGCATTATGATGTTTTTGAAATCTTGATTGGTTCCCTTGGAGTGATTGTTTCATTGGGGTTTAGCAAAACCCTTCCACTATTGTATTCTAGTTTCAATGGTGCAATACCCACCCTAGATGGACAAGAGGGGAGTCCATTTGGGAGTTTTTCTTATAGTTGGATGGATACCAAAGTACATAGGGGTTTTACAGTGTATAAAATAGCTCATAAACTCAATATGAGATACAATGATTTCAACCTCATATTAAGCTTCAACAAAAAAAATTAAAACCAATACATAACTGTACTTGATGAGCATAAACAAAAATGTCATAGATCTTAAACTAAAAACCAATATCGAAATATAATTGAACAGTAGACAAATTCTTCCATTTGGCACATAAAAATCTAGACAACGCCTCTTGAAGAAAACATAGGAAAAATGAAAAATTCGAGGAGAATGTTTCTTTATTCAACTTTAGGGAAAATTATGAGTACAAAAATAGTAAATATTTAACATTAATGAACTACACTTTCACTCTATCTGAGAAAACATTTCACTTATTTCCTGAGTAACACAAACTGAAATCAAAACTAGACTTCCAGTACAAACTGTACAGACTGTATAGTCACAAAAAATATAAATAAACCTTGTTTTTAGTTCCCAGAATATGTATATAACAATACCTCATTGTACGGACTTGTTAACGACTAATTTAACACAGAGAAATTTATTCCTAAACTCAACATAAATTTATGTTCATGGTTGTAGTTGCAAAGCCAACAAAATTAATTTTATGGCCTCCACAAAACTATGTTGTACGACCTCCTTGTTGTACGGTACCGATACACTTTAATGTTGAATATTCCTCGAGGTATGTGTCAATCCCTCTCCTAGGGATGCATGCTAAATTCTATTGTTGAAGCTCTGTCCCTCCAAGCAAAGAAACTATTTTGGGATTCATTCCCCTTCACCTTCTCTCCAAATCTCCTCAACAAGTGCACCCCTCTCTCCCTCATGAGATTCCTTTATCTAATTTGAAAGTGTAACTTCCCTAGCCCTTTGTCTTCCAATGAGATTGATGGTCAAGATTAGATCTTTCCCTCATGATATCAACGGTCATGACTTAGTCATTCGTTGAGGTCACTTAAGTCACTAAAGTGTTTCGCAACCTCATAAATTCAATTTTAAACTTAAAAATTAAAATACCCAACTTTATAAAATAAATTTATAAAGTTATTTTATAAAAACAAATTATAAAGTCACTAGGGAGAAGGTGTTCTCAGTCATTTCCACATGCTGGGAATTGCCAATGCAGAAGTACCTCTAAGATACCAATTCTAACATATAGAACTTTTTGGACAATGCTGAGCACATGCATTTGTAGGTGTCAGGAGGGTTTCGGGGAAACCACGGTTGAACACATCCCCATGGGTCAAGTAAAGGGTTTCCCACAAGACCTCTCTAGAAGATTGGATGTGTCCCATGAGGACCTATGCGATAATGGGTTTGCAGTGGTTGATTGAATATGAATGATGAGGTTTACAAGAGTGGATACTCTAGAGTGGATTCATGAGGATAGTTACAACATTCCATGTTTTTTTTTCTTTGTGTGTGTGATTGTGCAGTTGTTATGGTATCCAATAGATATCTGTGAGGTTAGTTTTTGGTGCAGTTGTTGTTATAGCCAGTAGATATTTGTATTACTCTAATTTTTGAAGATTCCATCCATAATAAAATTCCATGATCATCTCTTCCGTCTTTGTATTTGCAATTTATGTTTTGATAAGATGTCTACTATAAGTTTACATGAAAATTGTTTTTCATATGTAACCAATGAAATCAAAGCCTTGTTTATAAAGTATTTGATTAAAATAATCAACTTGAAACACATTATCCTATTTGGGGACATTACAATGGTATCGGATTTGGTGATGTTTCCAGCCTGTGATTTCTTGAGGCATTGATTCCAAGGAAAAGTAGAGGATGAGGGAAACAACCCACCCGAGAATCATAATTATGAGAAGAAGTAGAAGTAGAGAAAGCTATGGGGGATCATCATGTAGATATAACCATATAGTTTTTGGAATCCATAGATAATGGGAAACAACAATTGACACAATTCCTGATACAATATTTTCCGGCAAACAAGAAAATCAAAATCAAGGAGGTACCAATGGGAACCATGCAGAGATCAGCCATAGATGTGGTAGGAATCATAAATGGATTAATACATATGTTCCAGTACATAGTGTCTTTTAAGAAGGTAGAATAAAGGTACTCAATCCATTATTGGCACCATTCCTTGAGGAGCAATGTTGGCACAGGGATAGATCCAGGTTTCAATGCTACAACAATGCACCAAAAAAAACCTAACTATTGGCCCTTTCAGTAACACTTACGAAGGAGATGAAGTCTCACCCGAGGTAGAGGCAGGGGTGGTTGTAAGAATCAAGTGTCTACAACCTTATCTAGGACACATATCTATGATTATAATACTTAACAGATCACTTTAACATCAACAGTTCATCAATATTCAACCAATAACTACTATGCAGATAGAATAGAGCATCGTATCATTCAATCAAATCTGATGTATTTAAGCACTTTATCATAAATAGGTAGGTTATATCTATCATATCAAGCACTAAGCACCTTCATAGAGGTCATATCTAACATTATTACACATCATTAGCACAAAGCATCAACATATTTATCTATCTCTATCAATGCACTTAGCAAGAGAAGTTATGAACATATCAAGACAAGCACAAAGAAAAACAACATAGTGTTTATGTGATTCACCCCCACCATGGGGCTATGTCCACCAATTCTTCTTTTTTGTTGTCTTCAGTCAATTGGTTACAACCACAGAGCCTCAAAACCCTACTTCGCCTAGTACAAGAGATCTATGCACCTTCCTATATCCTCCTTCCTTGCATTATAGCACAAAGAACTTCACAGCCTGTCACAATACCTTGAACCTAGCTCTATAAGTCTCTCCCAGTATTCATAGAGCATCTACAAACCATACTTTCACTAAGAACATAGTTTATCATCCTCAGATCACATAGATCCCTTTCCCTTTTCTCTTACATAGCCTAGACATCTATTTATACATTACAAAATAGGCCTAAACATGGGTAAACCCATGGGTCGACATCCCATGCCCGTTACATAATCCCAAAAAACCAAAAAGGACCCAAAAAAGGGGCCAATATCTATGATCTCCACTTTTTCTTGCGCTCCTCCTTCGATCGGTTGTCGAAGTCTGAAAATAGGTCAAACTTGACTAGATCCCTCAAAACTTGGTCAAGGTCCATGTTGTGCTACTTATATGATTAGTATAATGCACTCATTAATGATCAATCTGGGATTCATAATCAATAGAGTTACAAGACACCGGTAAGAAAGGTAATTCTAATGTCATGAGAATAGAACTATTCTAAATTATGCATGTTGGAAACAAAGCAAGCTAGCAAACTGAAACACACTTTGGTTGTCTTTCACAGAGAGGCTATCTACTCCATTATGGCACATGCAAGTATGAGATGGATTTCTTTTGACAGATCAACTCTGCTATCTGACCTAGAAAGTTAACTATGAAATCACACTTTTAAAAGGGAAATCACACATCAATCATCAAGACATAGCATGGGTAGTTCAATAGTCAATATACTAAGTATGTTGTGGTTCACAATGTGTTATTGTGAACTTCACTAGTTCTCCTTCATATATGTCTGACTGCTGCTGCCAACATTCACATCCATGAAACAAAATCAAATCCATAAAACAGAGAGAGCATATGCAAAACAGATTAAGTAAATATCTCTAAACAATCATATAATCGAAACTCTAAACTGAGCTATACTGCTATCATCTGAAAGGATCAAATCTTTAGCTAGTCTAACATCTATACTATTGAAATCAACTACTAACACTAATCTATAAGGATGATGACCTTTGTTGGGTGGTGGGCCCTTGATTCTTCAATAGGTCATTGACTAGAGTCTACAGTAAACATGGTTTCAATCCACACATTACTCTTATCGATACTTCAAAACATAGAATCAAACTATGCTAACAAATCAACTCACATTCATTCATAAATGATCAAGACATGGAGATAAATAATGTCCTTATACTAAACTTCAGCTTAGAATATGGTCTACAATATGTAACGCTGCTTCATATGCCATGTTATGCTAATTCTCTACTACCTCCACCATCCTTTCCATGACTATTTAAACAGTCTTAGTTGTGAAACACAAGGAGGTGAAATCTTTAGTAGATCATTCAATTGACAAATTTACATATTTTGTTACATATTTTAAGCTTCATCCTCATGACACGAAGTGTATGAGGATGAAACAAAAACAAACTAGCTTAACATAGCCTTGCTATAGCTTTGATGATTCAACAAACATCCAACAATTATCTTGGTCATGATCTGGAGCTAAACTTGGTATATTTTGCTTCTTGTATTGGTACCAGATCATGACAGGTGAGATTCAGTAAATGGTACTGGATCTGAAAAGTACGCAAGTGGTTTGTATCAGAATAGAACAGTCTGTGACCATTGGTACCGAATCATGACAGTGAATAGTTTGGTACCAGATCTGAATGGAAGGTGCACTTGGTACTGGATTCAGATAGTGACAATCTGGCGCATAAGTACTGGATGGCTGGGATGACACATAAATGTTGGACTCATTTAGAGGTCAAAGGTTACACGTGGCAATTTAAAACATTAGTACATGAAACATTTAGTCTCCTAGATCAATAAACCACAAAATGCATGAATTCAATTATGCGTTACCTTATAACCTCATCAATGGCTAATGGTAGTGTTGTTTGTCATTTATCCAAGCTTAGGTAGGCCAAAAAGGTATAAATGAGGAGTATGATAGGGTAGTGGGGATGTCAATTTAGAGGCTCAACATTCCCCCATGCCAAAATCATTGCATGTCCTCATGCAACTGAAATGAACTCAAAAATTTTCAAAGTTTGAGACTCCATTCTTTTTACTCATGTGGGTCAATGATGTTGATGGTTGAGGCTTCTGCTTTCATCTCCCTTTTTATGACCCTAACGTATTGTAATAGTCTTAGTACCTTTTTAAGCTTATTACAAGTCTCTTCATGGTCATCTTGAAGTTTCTAGCTAGTTTCCTTTAGTTGCTCATTTTCCTTTTTGATATACCTGTCCAGTAGTTGGTAGTCCTTCACTTCTTGTTTGAGTTCCTGGTTTTTCTTTTGCAGCTCCCCAATTTTTTTCTTCATCTGTTCTTTTGTTAAGGTCCTTGTTGGCCCCATTGTTTCTGGCTGGGTGTATTCTCTTTCCCCCACTTCCTCCCTCATCCCACATAAAGTAATAGTAACTTGTTCCTCAATCAAGCTATGGATGTCCTCCTGGACTGATAGGTCTTCAGAAGGGGAGGTAAGATCTATTGGGTCTTCATGTGTATGAGGATTGAAAACTACTTTTCCTCTCTTTGCCATGCTCCTTGTGGTTATTTTACAAGGGGAAAATGGATCAGAGGTGCTCACAAGCATCTTGTTCTTCTTTTTTGTTTGTGGAACGGTTACAGGGAATTGTTCTATGGACCGTTCATCTTTATTTTCTAAGCTATTCTTCTTTTTATTCACATTTTTTGTCTTATGACCCTTCTCCTCAAGTGATATTGTTGATGTCTCCTCCACTAATTTGGATTTACCTTTTAATTATTGACTTGTATCGACTGTGGAAGAGGGCCCTGCTTGTTTAATGGCTTTATCTTTTTGTCTCATTGTTCTGGAGGGTGATGGAGTTACCTTATCTTTCTTGCCCTTTTTCTCTTGAGGTTCCTTATCTTTCTCTGGAGCAGGATGGGATCCCTCTACAGGTTTGTTTTCTGTGGGAAGGTGCTAAGTGATGAGGATTTTCCATCTAATCCCTTGCTTCCTAATTTCATGTATAACTAACATCTTAATAAGACCTTGATGGTAAATGTTGGTCTTCTCAGTTTTGGATAGGGATTTGACACCTCTTACCATCTTGTTCAGACTCATCCATAAAAAATATGGGAAATCAATTTCAGGACCTCCTTCAAAGTGTAACAGATGCCTAAGATGATATATGAAGGTTACAACATACCTTCCCTCACAAGTGAGGAATCATTGAAGACTAGAAAGCATTGGATGATACTCTTCCTTGATATAGTTCCTAGGAATCCCCTTTTTCCAATCAAGGTGTTGATGGTCTTCCTTTAGAAATCGTTGTCACATTTCCTTGTTGATTCCTACTCCTTTGAAATACTTGGCTCCTCTGTTAGGTAATCCTATGGCTTCCCTTAAGGTTTCTTCATTGAATGTTAGCTGTAGATTTCCTATGTGCATAATATCTCCATCGTAACCCTGAATAAATGCTTGAGATACCTTCTCATGAAAGCCTGTGAATTTCTCCAAAAATGGCATCCATCCCGCTCTAGCATACTTATCTCTACATAGCTGGAACTCCTCGGTCTCCCTATAAATCTGGAAGACCGGTTCGTGTCTACTCACGAACATATTTATGAACTGTGCATGAGAATCGGGTTGTGGCGCAAGGGTTTGGTCAGCTATGAGGGTAAGGGTTTGGTACCAGATATCGTAGAGAGGAGTAGGCTCGGAACTGGATAAAGGTTGGTAATGACAAAAATATGGTGATGGAATCAATAATTCAGATGGTGAGTTTAAGTAAGATATCACAAAGGAAAATCAAGACAATATGAGGCTCATCTGGATGGCTTCGCCACCCAGATAAGCCATTTCATTTCTTTCCGTTAGTGAAATGATGGGAATGTTGGGTGTCAAAGCATCATTGTTTTTTGAGATAGGTGAATGGACTTCAGAGCAGTGAATTTGATGTTGAATTGTGACTCATGACATGAGATATGTTCGCAATTGCTTAAGGATGAAGCACGTTCGTGGCTCATCATTACTAAGCATGCTCCATATTCACACTTTTGATGTGATTTTGCCTTCAATCATTTTCAAGAACTTATGTGATGAGAGGATTGATTAAGGTTAAGCATATGGGTATGAGGGAAGTGAAAGTTTGGTGCATGGTTTTAACAGTAAGGTCATACGATCTAGTATACCTTTTCATACCTATTGTAGTTTTATAAGAAAAGGAAAATAAATAATACCATGTTACCTTTTCTTTTACCATTGTATAATCAATACCCATAGCACATGCAATTGCCTTTGTATTTGAAGCTTGCAGATTGTCAGAGTTCATATTTTTAGGCTAGAGTTTTATGGAAGCTTGGTACTGGAATTTCTTGTACTTCATGAAACTTCTTTAGTCTGTGCTTGTCTTCTTTTGTGTCTGGTTCTGTAGGGTTGGAGGGTGAACATGCTGGTTTCTGAAGATGAGATGTGAGTCTGAAAAAGAGTTCTAAAAGAGATCTTTGACCCTCCCCCATGCCAAGGATGTTGCATATCCTTATGCAAGAAGATTTAACACCCTGTATCATAATGGAAGAAAAATGATAAGAGAAAAGAAACCAAATCAAATTCCAAAAGTACATTTATCACCTAGCATATGATCACATGCCTAAATGTTTTGAAATTGCGTTTCTTTTGATGACTTATTGACAAGGGTAGCATTCAACAGTGAAAATAGGGAGGTTTTTATATTTTTCCAGCAGAGTAAATCTAACCTAACTTGCTTCAGAGATTTACTATCAATTGATGTTATGGATAAATTTCAAAATATAAGTAGATTAGACGCCCTAGTTAGGGTTCCACTCTTAAGAAGTTTCCTTCTTAGGTAATGTAGGCTTTAGATGTTAGACCGATAAAGTTGACTTAGGGTAATTCTCAAATGGACACTTGCTTGTAGTAATTATCTTGTTTGTTAATCTAGAGTTCGTATCTCATAAATGTCAATAGTGACCTTTGCTTGTAGTGTTCATTTTTTTTTAGATGAAAAAAGTGAATTTTTCAATCAGACAAGTATAGATGAGGCATTTCTCAACCAAAACCCACTACCAACAAGCCTGTTCAGTAATCTGGTGGGGTAGTTGTGATAATTAGTGAGAGACATCCTTTCCCCAGGCATAATTCCCCATTGCCAACAGGCATGTTCAGTACCCTGATGGGTTTGCCTAGTCATACCACAGACCGGTACCCGCTACCAGTAGACCTGTTCAGTATCCCAATGGGTTAGTCTCTTAAACCCATTTTCCATCAGAGGCTTCTTCTCCATAGTCACCTATTTCGGTTTTTATTAAAGAGTGTTTTTGCACGGTGATAGGGGAGGCTCATATGAAAACCTTTTTATAGGCTGGGATGGTATTGGGTTGGAAGGTGTATTCTCTTATTTAAATGTCTTTAAAGATTTGTCTGAAGGAAAAATAAACTTATGTATGCATATTAATTCTTTATAGCGATCCAGATGTATAATTTTTTCTGAGTTTGTCCATAAGAGAATGACCTAAATTTACCTTAGGGTATTGATACATCCTCTTCCATAAAAAAATTCCTGGTGTGCCCATGATAGAGAGTGTTCATATACTCATATGTTACTCTTTAGTAAAGATAATCCAATGAATACTATTGAAGTCTAGTTAGGGTGAGATAGTTACTTGTAGGCTAATATATTTTTTATCCCTTTAATCATGCTGAAATACTGGATAAAGGAAACCTCTAGACTTTGAAGCAGATTATGCATGGTTCTTTTAGGAATGATAGGTAAGGATTATGTCTTATTTGTCAAGCAACATAACCAAAATAAATTAAAGATTCTTCCTTTTAGCTAGCAATAGAACCAAAAGAAATTAAATATTCTTCCTTTTAGCTAGCAACAGAACCAAAAGAAATTAAAGATACTTCCCTTTAGTCAGCAACAAAACCAAAATAAATTATTACTTCATATGGGATGCCATCTGATGCTTCATTTATCTCTTAGTTCCAGCTTAAGTGGTTACTGCATGGCTTCATACTTCATATTAATTGTCATAATATTTTGAAATATGTGTAGCATTCCTTTGTCAATTAGGTGATGTGTCCTAATAGTATCGTATAAGTACCGGACTTCTTGTATTGGACTTCAGGTACCGGACCAACACAGGACTGCTAGTATCGGACTAGAACAAAATATTCTTGATGCCTACAAACGGATGTTTAGCAAGTTCATGAAGGATCAAATAAATTATAGAAATATAATTACAAAGATAAAATGAGAAAGTAAAACAAAAGGAGGTAAGAATCCATTGTTACCTTTAGCTTATTAGCAAAACACAATCCACACCCATATACAAAAGTTTTAAGTAAATCAATCAATCAATGTAGATCAGTAGAAAGGTCTCCTTCCTTACTGATTACCTGCATATCTGAATTCTATAGTATAGGAGTCAAAAATTCCTCTTTTCACAGGGGTTTGTTATAAATTCTCAACCGGTGACCATTCACAAGTAGTGGAGTCTGATGTTCGTCAATTCTCTTTATCCTGATTGAACTATTATCACAGACAATGTCAATTTCATAAGGTTCCATCCAATGAGTAGTTAACTTACCTTTGAAGATATTGAATCTACTATCATACAACAGGGCCCAATCTCCTTGTTGAAATTTTTTCTTTTTGAGATAATTGTCATGCCATTTTGTTCTTTGTGTTAGTGATAAAAAATTCACTAGCATTTTTTAAAGAATGATTCCTAATATTCCAGGGAATTTTTTATTTTTCCCGAGCTCCAAATGCAGATTTGAAAGCACCATTGGAAAGCTTAGGATTTCTAGATGTCGATCGACTATTCAAGCATGTAAAATAGACTCTCCACAACTGAGAAATTTGATTTTAAAAAAATCTGTGCTTTCAATAGCTAACTCGTCTTGAACTTTGCTAGTTAGCTGGTGAAAGTTCTACTTTTCACCATTTAAGGAGCAGATTTTTAGGTAAATAAGCTGGTGAAAGCCTGTCACGACCAGAATGACCGAATTTTTGCCCAGATCGAGATTTTTTGAGTTTGAATGGTTTGAAACCACTTCAAATAGAAAGTTGTTGAATTATCAAGTCTGATTCAATGGATAATTTTGATGGATAAGGGAAAGAAGAGGTGTTTCAATCGATTTTGGTATCTTTTTCAAAGGCAGAAAATCAGGTTTTTTGCACACTTCACCAAATGCGAATTTTAGCTTTGGAGGACCAAATCAAACAACCTTGGGAGGATAAAACTGGACTTCATCAGCAATCTACTACTCTTAGATATCATTAGATATGGATTCACCTCATCTTGAGGGTTTTTCCTATTTTATTGTAAATATTGTTTTACTTTCTGTTTTTAGAATAATTGATCCATCTTTTTAGGATCTAAAACTACTTTGTAAAGGCTATAAAGCCTGGGGGGTTTAGTCATAGGAGGGGGTTCAATCCTAGATACCTTGGATATGTACTTTGAATCTGTTATGTTATATGAATCACAGTCTTCTTTGGTTATTATATATCAATCTTTTCATATGCTCCACTACTCTATTATTTAATTTTGTTCAGCTTAGTTATTCAAAACTGTTATCTTCTGGTATAGCTCATGAATATGAATTAGATGTTTTTTTAATGTCTTGTATGACCCTACATCTCTTATACTTGGTTATATTGAATGGTATTCTTCACACCTTTTTATCTACTGTAACTGATATCTGGTCTCTCAAAGCACTGATTTATTTAGATGCATAACAAGCTGTCCTTTTCTTAGCCTTCTCAGTTATCCCATTGTTCCACACATACTTTGATTATTAAATTTCTTAAGTTACCAAGCATTCTTAGTCTACAACCCTAAGGAGTTTCTTGGAGTGATAAAAAATTGGCATCGTTGTCAGGGAGAGGAGATCAAAGCTCATCTTCCTTGGGACATGACATGGATCCAACTTTGATGATAGACAAAGCCTAGACATTATTTGGTTGTAATCATCTATCTGGTGACTCCATGAAGGACGAATTCAGTGGTGACTCTGTTCAGAAATCTGTTGGTGACTCCACTGGTATGACATGAACAAGATCTTTGCTAAGAGGTATGCGTTTTGTGATTTTTCAAAAATTGTTGGTTTCCCTAATCCAGTGCCTAGCAGAGATGAATGGGAATGAAACCTTCCCAGATTTCGAGGAGAAGAATGGGAAGTGCCAGCTGAACACTTGTTGGATTTTCATGATTTTATTCATCGAATTGAAATTGTACATGAGGATGTTTAGATCCGGCTCTTCTTTTTCTCATTAGAGGGAATTGCTCGTGAATGGTGCCGGTCTCTTCCAAATGCAAGTGTTAGTTCTTTGACATATTTCCATTCAGCCTTCAATTCCTTTTGTAAAGATTATTTTCCAGTTGAATATCTTTTTGAAGGATGTTGTGAAGAGTTTTCTTCATTTCATAAAGCTTTATTTATTGAAGAAGACATTTACCATGTAGGACAAAAGGTGTTGAAGGATAGTAGTGACATATCTGACATCATATCAAATGTTTCTATTGTTTTGAATATTGATCAAAATCAACATGTCTCGTTTGGATGTATTGATGTCGAAGAACCAATACATATATCAGCAGGAGAAAGTAATAGATCAACATATTTCAGATCTGTGGCAAATACTATGAGCAACCCTCAGCTTTCAGATTTTCCGACATAGGAAAATTGTAGCAGACATGAAGACTTGAAAGGTGATGAGCAGATTAACCAATCAGTAAGTGAAAGTATTGCATCTGTAGTATATGTTTAAGACAACCCACATTTTACAGATTTGCAGACAAAGGTGGTTTGCAGCAGACATGAAGAGGAAGATGATAAGAAGAAGGGTATAGATCTCAAGCAGCCTGCATTCAACAATGAGATTAGTAAAAGAAACTTTCAACATCTTTTCAATTTACAATTGAATCAGCAGTCCAAAGAGGTATTTCTTTGTGAATTTGATGACGCTTTTGCTGACTATTTGGAGTCTATGAGCAACATAAATCCAAAAATATTTATGTCAGATGAAGGTTGGTCTTGTCATGTTTTCAAATTGCATTACCACAATCTATGGTTTCTTTTATCTTTTGGGAAAAGATCAAACATGATATTAGCAAGTCAATTACTTTCTTGTCTTCTTTGGAAATTTAGTTTTACTTGATCAATCTGCCTCTACTGGTTAGTGTAGGGATTAATAGAAGAATAAGCTCTTTCTTTGAGCAGGTAGATTACTTTTAGTTTTCTTAATTAGGCAAAGAGACTCCCATTTCATGCTTAATGGCTGGATCTGGATCATCCCTAAATGCTGCAGCTACTCAGTCAGCCTCGAGTCATCCATCAATAACTTAGGTGTTTATTGCAGATTCAGAGAAATTTGAACACCCATTGGCTGAACCTTGGGAAAAGTTAATCTGATTAGTTCGACAGAATGACTCTTATTCACATATAATCACTGCCTCAACTCCTTTTGGAAAAAATGTAATGCCACGAGCTGCAGCTCTATTGAACGTTTCCCCTGTTTAAGATATCATACAGATTATTGGAAATCAAACATTTGTCAGGCCAATCTATGCTGGAAATTCTCTCTGTACAGTTCGTTATATTGGGACAGGTCTCTTCATAATGAGTATTAGGCCAACTTTCTTTTTCACCAGACAAGTCAAATGTGGATGCAGCTCCAAATTCCACTATTGATGTCTCAAACTTAGATGCAGAGCCCGTTGGGAAGTCAACTTGGTTGAAGAAAACATCTTAACAGGGACTGAGATGAAGTAGAGGCAGTGAGGAGAATTGAATTGTGGAGGGTAGCTTCTTCTCTTGGAGCCTTCGTTGATTGTGGAAAATATTGTGAATTACATGCAGAAGAATTCAAACCGTCGATGGTGCAATGTGTAGATATCTAAGCAATAATGCCAAGTGTATTATTAAGTGTCACGGGGAAAATATAGGGCAATATTCCACTTGTGACAACGCAAGAGTGCAAGATTAATAATCTGGGTCAGATTCTTGCATTAAGGGAATGATGACACTAATAATACGACATATTTTATTGTCTAATCTATGGATGTTTTGCTGCAAAAATCAAGGGGGTCATGTCATTTGTCAAATACATGAAGATCAATGACTCCTAACCTTGGTTACCAGATTTTTGAGAGCTATGAGTCAAACTGTAACAAATTCTTTGTTCATAAAATCTTTGCCTACGTTGTCACAAATATGAATGTCGACTCAATGTTTTTCCTTTAGGCGACGTAGTCAAAATAAGAAGATACAATCGTTTCTTTCCTCTTCTTATTGGCGATACCTGGTAAGTATGCTCGATGTTTAATTTATCTAATATTTGGTTTCTATAGAGTCTCACAGCTTGCAAAATCGACACCTGGGCACTTGTATTTTGCATTTGAAGGTTTTGTTGGGTGGTGAAAAATGCAAATCTTGGGCGGTTATATCATCGAAAATTGGACAGCCTGTGGGATTTTGACAGCTGCATCAACCTAAAGATTAAAATCAAATATTTGAAACAACAAGTGTTGTATCAATTCAACACATGTATTTCTTTTCATAAACCAAGATAATTGATGATACAGATGCCTGATTTGTAGGCAGAAAATGTTCGTGCAACAATGAGGACTTGATCTTGATTTACAATGCTTTTGAGTATGAGGAGTGTCGCTCATCTATTGCAATTCCGTGTATGGAATTTTTCAGAACATTTCATCTATGGATGAACTGGCAACAAGGCCAAGTTGGACTGAGAATAGGCCTCTACGAATTTTAACAGGATATACCTATCTAAGTCCAAAATGTGAGAAGGAGAAAGGACCAAAGCATGTCAAATTCTCAATAGTTGATGGAACATTGAAAGAGGCTCCTACTATGAGTATAGTCAATGCCTTTTTGAACCTTCTGAGTGATGGAACAATGGTGCGTGAAAACAATCAACATGTATAGAAGTTGGGGGTGATCCTTCCAATGGGAAAGATTTTGTTGATCGCTTGAAGCGCTTTGTGGAAGATCCTCAGACTAAAGAGGTCACAAAGGAGGCATCTAATATGGTCTTAGCAGATGACATTTTCAGTTCAATAGTTGCAGCTGTTACTGAAGGTCATTCTATTTTACAACAACATGAAGGTTTTAATTTGGTACATAATAGCCTCAAATATTGGTGAAGTTGCTTCAATATTTCTAATGGCAGCTCTAGTAGGAGATGGTCATACACTTGTAAGATTTCCCCAACTCAGGACATGAGACAAATGTTCCTCTTGGGAAGGGTTTTAGGTGTCTCTCTTCAAAGAAAGATCACATTTTTTCTCCTTCGAAGTCGATCCATGTGATTACTTCTCAACTGGAAAAGCTAAAACTATAACCCTTAATCATTCATTAACAAGGTTTTGATCCATGGGCTTATAGGAGGAAGAAGATATTTGATATCTATATTCATCATGGCTAGGTAGCCAAGATCCAAATTTGTGGCAATATATATTGGGTTTTGGTACATTTTATTTCAGAGGACCTAGGTGGCTGGCTCGGTCTTCTAATTCAATATGGATAAGTTATCTTCTGAAAATCTTCTTCCAGAGTCCTTTCAGGGCCATGACATGACTGAACAACTTGCATTGATATGGAGGTGATAATAGAAGCCGAGGTGGTCACGATGGAGATCGAAACAGAGATGGACATTGGTTCACAAGGTGCAATGATGCTCTTCGAAGAAACCAAGCAGGGTGAAGTGTTTGATTCAACACACCAGGGCATCTCAAGACAAATGCTTTGTATCTGAAGCTGCTGGAAAACGAAAATTCAAAGACCTCAAGCTACCTGCAATACTCTCATTTCAAGGTTGAAGGTATCCTAGAATTTTCAAAACCATGGTTACATATCTCACCATCCTGCCTATGTTCAACACTTTTCTTCTTAATGAAGATATTGCCACAACAGATGCCATGTCAATGTGCAAACAACATTTCTAGGGGAGTTTGAAGAAGACATGCTACAGATAAAGAAGATTGGGAAAGATAACAACAAACTTTGGAAAATAGCTAGATGATAAATTGTAAAGGTTGAATGACTCCATGCCCAATACTAAAGGCACAGGGTCTGCCAGGTTCTTGGAGACCTCGCAGGGAGGTATCCATCCCAGTTGGAGCCAGTTGTTAGTGATAAAAAATGCACTGGCATGTTTTAAAGAATGATGCCTAATCTTGCAGGGAACTTTTGATTACCTTCCTGAGCTCCAAATACAGATTTGAAAGCACCATTGGAAATCTTGGGATTTCTAGATGTCGATCGACTATTCAAGCATGTAAAACAGACTCTCCACGAAGGAGAAATTTGATTTAAAAAAAATCTGCGCTTTCACTAGCTAAATCGTCTTGAACTTTGCTAGTTAGGTAGTGAAAGCTCTGTTTTTCACTAGCTAAGGAGCAGATTTTTAGGTGAATAAGCTGGTGAAAGCCTGTCACAGCCAGAATGACCGAATTTTTTTCCAGATCGGGATTTTTTGAGTTTGAATGGTTTGAAACCGCTTCAAATGGACAATTGTTGAATTATCAAGTCTAATTCAATGGTTATTTTTGATGGATAAGGGAAAGAAGAGGTGTTTCAATTGATTTTGGTATCTTTTTCAGAGGCAGAAAATCAGGGTTTTTGCACACTTCACCAAATTCGAATTTTAGCTTTGGAGGACCAAATCAAACAACCTTGGGAGACTAAAACTGCACTTCATAAACAATCTACTACTCTTAGAGATCATTAGATATGGTTTGACCTCATCTTGATGGTTTTTCCTATTTTATTGTAAATATTGTTTTACTTTCTGTTTTTAGAATAATTGATCCATATTTTTAGGATCTGAAACTGCTTTATAAAGGCTATAAAGCCTTGGGGGGTCATTCATAGGAGGGGGTTCAATCCTGGATACTTTGGTTATGTACTTTGACTTTGTTATGTTATATGAATCACAATCTTCTTTTGTTATTATATATCAGTCTTTTCATATACTCCACTACTCTGTTATTTAATTATGTTTAGCTTAGTTATTCAGAATTGTTATCTTTTGGTATAGCTCATGAATATGAATTAGATGTTTCTTTACTGTCTTGTATGACCCTACATCTCTTGTACTTGGTTATATTGAATGGTATTCTTCACACCTTTTTATCTACTGTAATTGATATCTGGTCTCTTAAAGCACTGGTTTATTTAGATGCATAACAAGTTGTCCTTTTCTTAGCCTTCTCAGTTATCCCATTGTTCCACACATACTTTGATTATTAAATTTCTTAAGTTACCAATAATTTTTAGTCTACAACCCTAAGGAGTTTCTTGGAGTGATAACACTCTGCTCTTGAATGAGGGTGGTTCTTTGAAGTGCTTCCTGCCTAATTTCGTCCAGCTCATTAAGCTGTAAGAGTCGATTTTGTTGGGCTTCATCCAAGTTCATGCCAACTTGTACTGCAATCTTGAAGGTTTTGATATAGAATTCTATGGGGAGAAGCACCTGCTTCCCATATACCAACTCGTAAGGGGTATGTCCTGTTGTATTCCTCTAGGTGATTCTATAAGCCCATAAGGCTTCTAGTAATCATTTAACCCAATCCTTGTGGTGTAGTTGTATTGTTTTGGTAAGAATGGACTCAATAACTTTGTTGGTAGATTCTACTCGTCCATTTGCCTGTGGATGGTAGGGTGTAGATTTCCTGTGTTTGATTTGGTACTGTTCTGTAATAGCTTTGACTAGATTAGAGGTAAATTGAGTCCCCTGATTAGTCACAATTTCTTGAGGTACACCAAATCTAGTAAAGATGTCATTAAAAAGGAAATCTACCACTGATTGTTCACTTGTAGTTGGTAAATATTTTGCTTCATCCCACTTAGTCACATAATCAATACATACAAGTATATACTTTTTCTTTTTAGATGCAGGGTTAATGAGCCCTACAAAATCTAATGCCCATTTCTCGAAAGGCTCAATGACTACTTGGGCTTGAAGTGGCATATGGTCTCATGTAGTAGGCTAACCCATTCATTGGCATTCATCACAATTGGATACATAGGTTTTAGCATATTTGAAAATATGAGGCCAATAATAACCAGATTGAAAAACTTTACAAGCGGTCCTTTTGTCTATGAAGTGTCCTTTAGAAGGACCATCATGGAAAGCTTGCAAAATATCATGAATTTCATCTTCCCTTACACATCTCCTGATTACCAAATCTGGTTCTGTTTTGTAGAGACAATCACCGTGCCACATGTAGTTTGCACTTAGCTGAATTACTTTCTATTTTTCTCTAGGAGACAATTTTTGAGGCATCTTCCCTGTCACAAGATAGTTAGCTACATCTTCATACCAAGGAGTGAATGTAGAAATAGAAAACAAATTTTCATCAGGGAAGTTATCATCTACTGGTGCATTATCTCCCAGATGAATCATTCTAGATAAGAAATCAGCCACAAGATTATCCTTACCCAATCTATCAATAATATTGATATTAAACTCTTGTAATAATAACAACCATCTTGTAACTCTAGGGTTTGTTATAGGTTTTTTCATTAAGAATTCGATGGATGAATGATCAGTGTGTACAAAATCTTGATATCCTATAATATAGTGTCTAAATTTATTGATAGCATGGACTACAACTAACGATTATTTTTATGTGACTGTATAATTAACTTCAACTGGGGATAGATTTTTACCAACAAAGTAAATAGCGTAAGGAATTTGATTTTCCCTTTTTCCAAGAACTTCTCCAAGGGTTGTGTCTGAGGCATCAGTACAGATATGAAAAGGAAGGGACCAATTTGGTCCTCGTAATACAGGGGTAGTTGACAATTTCTGTTTTAGAATCTCAAAAGATACTTGCCATTCATCATCCCAATTAAATTCAGCTTCTTTAGATAATAACTTGAATAAAGGGGTAGCTAAGCTTGTGAAATTGGGATAGAATCTTATATAGTAGCCAACATGCCCTAAAAAGTTGCGAACTTCCTTTTGTGAGGAAGGTATTCTGATTTGTGTGATAATGTGAATTTTCGCAGGATCAACTCTCATTCCAAAGACAGAGATGTGGTGTCCCAAAACAATACCTTTAGTGAGAATCATTTTTTATTTTTCATTAATTAGGGAAAGATTAGTTTCCTTACACCTAATCAATACTTTTTCCAGACTGGTCAAAGCTTCTTGGAAGTCATTTCCATGGACTGTAAAGCCGTCCATGTAGACTTCTACACAGTCATTGGTCAAGTCAGAGAAAATGGCTAGCACAACCCTTTGAAAAGTAGCTAGGGCATTGAAAAGTCCAAAAGGAAGGACCCTATAAGCATAGGTTCCCCAAGGGTAGGTAAAAGTGGTATTTTCTTGGTCTTCGGGTGCTATTTGTATTTGGTTATAACCACTAAATCCATCTAGGAATGAAAAATACTTCTTTCCGGACAAGGTATCGAACACCTGATCAATAAATGGTAGGGGGAAATAATCCCTATTGGTGGCTTTGTTCAATTCCATGAAGTCTACATATATTCTCCACTTACCATTTTTCTTGGGAACTATGACAAGTGGAGATACCCATTGACTATCTGAAATGGGGTATATGAGATTGGCTTGAAGGAGTTTTTGCAATTCTTCTTTTACAATATCTTTGAGGGTTGGATTCATCCTTCACTGAGGCTATCTAACTGGTCTTATTTGGTCATTAGTGTAAATATTATGTGTGCATGTGTCAGGGTGAATTCCTTTCATGTCTGCATAATCCCATGCAAAGGCATCAAATTGTTTTTGGATCATTTCAATTACTTGTGTCTTTTGTTCTGGTTCCAAACTAGAGTTGATATACAAAGGTTTTCCTAGGCTAATCGCAACAAGTTTAGTACTTTATTCCTTCTCTAAGGAAGCTAGTGATAAAGTATATAATTGAGTGATATCAGGGTGCCAAGTTTGTTGAAATTCAGAATTGAAAATGTGTGACAATTATGCAAAGGACCTAGGATATTCAATGTAGTTTGTATCAACCAAAAATAAACTTAAGACTTGTTCATCTGATTGTTCTTGCATTCCTCTTACTTGTTCAAGTGTTAACAAGGGTATGATACAATCTTCCTCTCCATAAGGGTTTTCTAGCTAAACAGGTATTTCTTGTGTCGGTTGGGCAGGAGGGAAGAGAACACGTTTTTGGCTATGTGTGCCATTGGATATAGTCATCTCGCCAAACCGATAGTTGATAAAGGCATCTGCTATGGCCAGCCAAGGGTGGACGAGAACCACAGGGTGTCCTAGTTTAGAGGATGATTTAGAGTAGATGACTAGAAAGTCTACTGGATATTCCCAAGAAGCTAGAGTAACTGTGATACCATACAAACTTCCTGCAGGGCTAATGACTGACTTATTTGCCAATTCTATCATGGTTTGGGTTGGTCTCAACTAGTTGATTTGGAGTTTTTGCATAGTGTCAAAAGGCATTGCATTAATTGCTACACCCAAATAAATGAGTGTGTTTGGTAAGGAAATACCATTAATTTCAACAGTTACTACTAGATTTCTAGGGTCATTATATTTATATGGCATTTCAAAAATAAATTCAGATAATTGTCCTACTACCTGAACAAGGGGAGGTTCCTTCTTCTTCCTTCCTGGTTTCTTAATACAAAGATCCATTATGATTTTGGCATATATGGGGATAGCTTTGATGGCTTGCACTAGAGGTATTTTTATACATACATTTTCGTAATTCATCCTCTATATCTTTGTGCAAGGGTGGGTCAGGTTTCTTCACTAATAGTCTTTAGGGGTAGGGTGGAAGATCAACTTGTTGAGGTACTCCTACAGACTGATAAGTGATTGGATTAGGAGGGGAAGTATCTTCTTCTACAGGGGTGGTTTGAGTGTTTTCTTCCTTAGAATGTTTATCATTTTCTTCCTGAATTACTACTCCAGGATTTGATTGATTTATAGCCTTCCCTGATCGTAGTTGAATTTCATAGGTGGGAAAGGTTTGAACTTCTACATTCTGCACAGGGTGGGTGGGTCGATTATTGGGGTTAGGGATTGGCTGTGCAAGGATTTGTGTTGGTCTAGGAGGGTTGTGGGCAGCTTGGTTTTGTGGTCGTTGATTGGCATTTATAGGTGCTTGTTGCTATTGGTTAGGGTTCAAGGGGACTATAAATTGTTGTTGTATAAGAGGTGGAAGTAAAGCTTGTATCTGTGGTGGGTTAAATCTAGGTAGTAATTGGGAAATGTTTGCAGGATATTGTGGATATGTAGGCTAAGAGGGATTCCCATACACAGGTCCCCTCCAACCTTGTTGCCAAGGCTGAGTTTGAGCATGTTGAGGTGTCCATTGTGGATGGGACATTAGGGAAGGACCCCATTGTTGTTGTTGATACTATGCATTAGGGTCATAAAATGCATTGGGGTTTTGTGCTCTCCAAGGTCTTCTGAAAGGGTATAATTGTTCTTGTGAGATTCCTCCTCCCCTATACATGCCTTCTAGCTCAAGCAAAGTTGGACACTCAGATGTGGGGTTCCCTAGAGTACACAGGCCATAGATTTCTATGACATTTAATGGGCATTATTTATCACCGTGCTTCTTTCGACATATAGGAAAAAAAAATCCTAAAACAAACTCTTCTTCTTGTTTCTTTTTCAGTTTTAGGGTATCTAATTGGTTGCTGATTGTGCTCAAGATGTCTATTTTAAAGTTCTCCAGTAAGTTTCCTAACTCAATTATGGTGACAGTCCCTGAGCTTTGTCTTGTATTTCTGCTAAAAGAATCTCTTGGTTCTTTGCATGTTTTAGCTAATCCTCTTGAGTATCTTCTACAATAATCTGTGATCTCTGAAAAAGGATTTTGGTGCACATCTCCTGAACTTAACAAGTTTAAAAATTCTATGCAGTCATCTCTAATGCCTTTCAAAAATATAGTTCTTACTATAGCTGGGTCTATGGTGAATAATTTTGATTTCTGGTAGTTGTATAAGAACCTTTCTAAGTAGTCTTTAGGGCTTTCATCTTCTATTTGCTATATTATAAAAATGTCATTTTTAGAATTATCCTCACAATAGTCTTGGTATTTTCGTAAGAATGTATCTTTCTGTTGGCGACGGAAGTCACTCCGGGATTGCTTGCAGGAGCAGAGCCTGACGCCCATCAATTTAATGTCACGATTTGTTTTAAAGGGGTGACCGAATGGAAGGGAACTCAAGGAGATATCACTCTAACTCAGGGACTGAGTCTGGTACGTATGGTAACAAAGGAGGTCTTGATCCAACTTCAGCCAGTGGGTTGATAAAAGGGTGAGCAGGTGGAAGACTTGGTGAGGAAAGTGGACAAGCAGCTTTGGGCAATAGGCTTACGACTACTTGCAGAAGAAAGACACTGCGCAAGATTCTCTTGGATTCAGGGTCTCAAGAATCTGAGGAGGACTCGACTAGATCCTCCAATTCCAAGTCACTCAGCGATGGGAAAACTACAAGAACTAGTTAGAAATATCATAATTGTTACAGTGATCCTACCAACATCATCCTATAACAATTATGGCTCGACTGGATCCTCCAATTCTGAGCGATTCAAACACAGTGGAACAAAGATGTAAAGAAACTGGCATTCATCAGGAAAGAAGTCTCAAGAGTGGATACATAACTAGAGTATCAGCGCTTCATTAAAGATTTACAACCGGGAGCTGAGCTCAACCATCAATGGATACAAAAATGGCGAAAACGCCTTCATATACTCAAAACAACAACAGTAGCGAAATCAAGATACTGCATTGAAAGCTTTGCGTCTGCATGGCTTATGACAGTCAACCTCTGAAAAATCGTGCAACTTATGTCAGACGCAATCTTAATTCTTTGACAGTTCCAATGGTGAATTGGCGTGCCTTAAATTCATGGCCGTGCTTTCCCATTAAGACGGAGGCGATGCCTAACCACCACCAACCACTTCAATAACTTCTTCTTGGGATTGAGGGAGACCTGGCCAACTCAGCACCTCAGGATATGGAAGACTTCTCGTGCCGCCACGTGGAATGGCTTGACCGGCTCAAAGGATATGCGTGGAGAGCCATCGTGGAAGATGGGGGGATATGAAAATGGAGTGATGAGGCCATGACACAGGGAGAGAGAGATTGCAAGGGGGGGAACACCTGGGAAAATGCGATAAGCGAGGGAGGTGGAGGAATATATGTGATAGGTGGTGAGCAGCGGTTGGACGATGAAAGGAAGGGACGACCACATGGACCAGACATAGGAGATGGGTCGATGACACATGCCAGCAGGGGAACCATGGAGAGGAAGATGACATGACGAGAGAAAAGGGGGCCACGCTGGTTAAAGGCAGGGTGACTGAGAAGGACGGGGCTGTCTTGGCGTCGTTGATATGAGCACTGAAATCTCAGCCATAGGAAACTGCTTGTTCGATTCCGG
>JZKD02S1743041.1:451942-476667 GCA_000966675.3 Picea glauca
CCCCCCCCCCCCCTGCTTAAGGGTCGGAAGGCAAGGGGGGTCCGGAATCCAATATGCGTCGTCGATCTGGGTGCGCAAATCTGGACCACCCGGTCTTGCTTGCTGCTTACCATGGGCGTATTGTCGCCCGAAACTTTGGACAAGTGGGTTTTTAACCCTTATTTTGCGTTCTACCCCCCTGTACAAGAAATATCGCTAACATTTGGCTCCATGGGGGATAGAGTCATCCCTGTGATGCTCTAAGAACTCTTTTGTAGACTTAGTGCCTTTGATGTTGGGCTATGGAGTCTTTTATTAGTCTGAAAAATAGAACATAGAAACAATATGTACAAAAACAAAACAAAACAAAAAGAGCTGACTGCGGCTCACCGAAAACATTTTTTCAAGAAATGCCCATTGACTGGGCTGCTAAAAACTTCATTGCCTTCCAGATCCTGCAACCTGTAAGTGTTGTTTGAAAATACTTCAAGGATCTTGAAAGGCCTGATCCAGAGGGCATCAAATTTGTTGTCTTTGCCCTTTTCCTGCCTGGGTGAATACCATTTGAGCACTAGATCACCCCGCTCAAATTCCTTCTTCTTGTTCTTCCTGTCAAAAGCCTGCTTGATCTTCTGCTGACGATGGTAGGCTCTTTCCATGACCTGTTCTCTGATCTGCTGCACTTCCACCATCTGATGAATCCTTCTAAGTACATGATTAGGCTCTCCTTCAAGGACTTGGAGGAAACTTGCCACAGGTAAGGCAAGCTGATTGGGGAAAACGACTTCTATCCCATAAACCAACTGGAAAGGTGAGAGACCCAGGGACTTCTTAGTTGTCACCCGATCGGCCCAGAGAGCAAATTTAAGCTTTGAGTCCCAGGCCTTCTGATTGTCTTCCAGAAGCTTTTTGATAAGCTTTATCAGGCTCTTATTGGAGGACTCTTCCAGTTCGTTTCCCTGAGGATAGTATGGAGTTGAGAGGGCCAGCGAAATCCCGAATTGTTCACAAAATTTGATCAGAGGCTCAGACCTGAAGGGGGAGGCATTGTCAGTGACAATTCTACTTGGACAACCAAATCTGGCTATGATGTCCTCCAGGAAGCTATGTAAATCTGGCTATGTACAAGAAATATCGCTAACACTTTCATATGATCCCAAGAGATAATTGTATTTTCTCCTAAGCTCATGAACCATCTTAAGGATGAATCTTTCATTGTGGTAGGGAAGAGCTTAAGTTTCTGGGCATCGTCTGAGTAGTTATAGATTCTACATAATATGTCAAACTCGAGTAAAAATAAGTTTGTATCTTCAGTTGACATACCTCTGAAAGTGGGTAATGATGATAATGGGATGTTTTTCATGCTGATGTTTCTGGAAATATCCAATATTGGAAACCCAAAGGTCTTAGTTTCAGTGGCTGCACTTCCTTCTTCTTCTGCCATTTCGCTAGGTGTTCCTCCTCCACTGATGGATGGTTCAGAAACTAGGTTTTCTGTGTCTCCTTCAGTAGACTCATGTTCTGTCTTCCTCAATACTGATTATTCCATTTTAGGTTCTTCTTCTGGAGCCTCACTGGCTCCCCTTGAACTTTATCCTATTGGAATTTTTCTTGCACTAGTGTTAGTTGGATTAGTGGGGCAGGGGGAGGGGGGGGTTGAATATTTAGAGGTTACAAATCCATGTTTATTATGTCTATATCTATGCATAAAATGAAAATTTGATTCTTAACTGAATTGAAAGTCCTAATTCTATCTAGAAGGTAAGAAGGTGACCTGGCTTCAGAGAACCCCACTCTAATGGCCACGTGGCTCTTCGCTCACATCTTAAATGTTTTATCCTCCTCCCTCAAGAATCCTTTAAAATCATTGAAAAATATGCAAACAATCTAAGCTAAAAATCACTTTGTACCGTTTGCAAATCCCCGGCAACGGTGCCAAAATGTTGTTCTACTTATATGATTAGTATAATTCACTCATTAATTATCAATCCAGGATTCGTAATCAATAGAGTTACAAGACACTAGTAAGAAAGGTAATTCTAATGTCATGAGCATAGAACTATTCTAAATTATGCATGCTGGAAACAAAGCAAGCTAGCAAATCGAAACACACTTTGGTTGTCTTTCACAAAGAGGCTATCTACTACATTATGGCACATGCAAGTATGAGATGGTGTTCGTTTGATAGATCAACTATGCTATCTGACCCAAAAAGTTAACTATGAAATCACACATCAATCATCAAGACATAGCATGGGTAGTTCAATAGTCAATATACTGAGTATGTTGTGGTTCACAATATGTTGTTTGTGAACTTCACTAGCTCTCCTTCAAATATGTCTGACTACTTCTACCAACATTCATATCCATGAAACAAAATCAAATCCATAAAACATAGAGAGCATATGAAAAATAGAGTAATTAAAGATCTCTAAACAATCATATAATCGAAACTCTAAACTGAACTATATTGCTATCATCCAAAAGGATGAAAGCTTTAGCTAGTCTAACATATATACTATTGAAATCAATTACTAACACTAATCTATAAGGATGCTGACCTTTTTTGGGCGGTGGGCCCTTGCCCCTTCAACAGGTAAGCGACTAGAGTCTACAATAAACTTGCTTTCAATCCACACATTACTCTTACTCAAACTTCAAAACATAGAATCAAACTATGCTAACAACTCAACTCACATTCATTCATAAACGATCAAGACATGGAAATAAATAACGTCCTTCTACTAAACTTCAACTCAGAATATGGTCTACAATATGTAATGTTGCTTCATATGATGTGTTATGCTAATTCTCTACTACCTCCACCATCCTTTCCATGACTATTTAAACACTCTAAGCCGTGAAACAAAAGGAGGTGAAATCTTTAGCAGATCAGTCAATTTCCAAATTTACATATTTAGTTATATATTTTAAGCTTCATCCTCATGACATGAAGTGTATGAGGATGAAGAAAAAAAAAACTAGCTTAACATAGCCTTGCTATATCTTTGATGATTCAACAAACATCCAACAATTATCTTGGTCACGATCTAGAGCTAAACTTGGTATATTTTGCTTTCTGTATTGGTACCAGATCATGACAGGTGAGATTCGGTAAATGGTACTGGATCCAAATAGTGTGCAAGTGATTGGTACCGGAGTAGAATAGTCTGCGAACATTGGTACCGGATCACAATAGTGGATAGTTCGGTACCAGATCTGAATGGAAGGTGTGCTTGGTACCGGATTCAGACAGTGACAATCTGGTGCATAAGTACTGGATGGTTGAGCTGACACAAAAATGTTGGACTCATCTAGAGGTCAAAGGTTGCACGTGGCAATTTAAAACATTAGTACATGAAACATTTAGTCTCCTATCTCAATAAACCACAAAATGCACGAATTCAATTATACTTTACCTTATGACCTCATCAATGGCTAATGGTAGTGTTCTTTGTCATTTATCCAAGCTTAGGTAGGACAAAAAGGTATAAATGAGAAGTATGATAGGGTAGTGGGGATGTCAATTTAGAGGCTCAACATGCCAGTAGGCCCCCAACACTCACTTGTGACTTGTCCCGAGTCACTCTGATGTAGGAAGTTATGCTTCGAATGCTTCAATCTTGGCTCGAACTGCTTCTACTTGCTATTGTGCTACAAGCGCTTGTTCAACAAACTCTTGAATGACTACATAATTCATAGGTCCTTCCAGGCATTGTTCTCCTACGGTGCTAGCCTTCTCTAGTTCTGCTCCTTGAATATCGACCTTTAAGAACAATTGGTAAGCCTTGTATTTTAGAGGTTGGAGTCTCTGCGTTACTTACATAACTTTTCTTTGGATATAGTAGATCTTCTCTTGTGCAGTTCATGGCTCTTGAGATATCTTCATTCTCTCCACAACTATCAGGGATTTCAGCTATGCCTGTAGTGTTTCTGTGTGCTGCTTTTCTTCCTGGGGATGTGACTCCAGTGCTTGCAACTCTGGGTTCTTGATAAGTGTCTCATATGTCTGGGCACTATGATCAAGGAATTTATTGCATTCTAAGGTAAGGGCCTTTATCCTTTCAACTTTTCTCCTGGAAGTTGCTTCTCTTTGGTTCGTTACTTCCTGTGGGGTCTCGGGCACAGTGCATAGTTCTAGGTCTATGATGCATTGATGCAACTACTAGATCACTTCTTCAAGTTGTGCTACTTTCTTTGTGACTTGATCCTATGCCTTTACTTCTACAACTATCACAAAGCACAATGCTCTATTGACCGCTTCCTTCACTTCGAGTTGTTTGGCCTCTTTGCCTTGCTACAGTTGTGTCTTTTCTTCATCGAACTTCACTTGGAGAGCACTCGTTTCCTGTTCGACAGATCAACATTGTTCTACAAGTACTCCTTGTACTTTTACCAATGCCTGGGTGGCTTGCATTGTTTCCTCTTGTGCTCGTCGAAGGCGAGCTTCAACTGTATCAACGAGTTGGTGGAGTTGGGCTGGCTCATCTCCTAGTTCCATTGTTTCAACTGGCAGAGGCACAGTGGAGACTGCGTGGCTGGATTGTAGTGCCTACTTCACCCCTCAGAGCTCAACCTCAATTCTATTGTACATATCCTCCTGCTTAGCTTCTTTCTTCTCTTCTATCTCCAGCGAAGCATCGTTTAGGGCTACTATGATGAAATTGAAATCATCAGACGTGAGGAAGGTATGAATCTTAGTTATAGGGTCTTTTGATCTCTTCCGAGAGGATGGTATCGAGGGGGAAACCTTCCTTTTCTTCGAGGGGTCCTCCTCATCTCTGGGTGGTGTTACTTTGCCTTTCCTCTATTCAGCTTTTGTGCCATATATATCTTTGCCATAACCTCCCTATTGTGGTGACATGGAAGTTGTATTCATCGAGGCACTGATTAAATCTTGTGCTTCGTCAATCTTCTTTGTTTTTCTAGGTCCAGGTGTATCCTGTGCAACTTCTGGGCTGTCGATGTCGGATATCTCTGTAGGGTCGGCTAGAATAAGTAGGTCAATGGATCATTCCTTAGTAATATCCTCTAAGTCCTCCTCTGTCATCTTATAGTAGGATTGAAGTTGTTTCTTGTTCTCATTGGTGTGCGTTGTGATATAAATGAAATGTCGATCAACGATGAATTTCATCAAAGGCCTGAATCGATGTATAGTGTTCAACGTCATGCGAGGCTAAGAATGTATGGATATCTTCAGCTGATTATAGTATGTATGGAACATGGCATTTGACTTCCATTCTTATTCATGTCACTTGAGTACCACAATGTACTGAACTTCATGGCCAATGGTTTGAAAGGCTCGATGTTCTGGAAGGTTGCATCTTTCGACATCTCCCAAGCAATGAAAGTGATCAGGATCAAGAGCCAGATGAAATGGAATTCATATCCTTGATCTTGCACTTATCTACAGTCAAGTTCCAACTGGTTCACCACGTACTTTTCCCAATTCATTTGTAGGCCCTTCACGCACTTCCCTGCAAGGTCAACTACAAAACCAGTTATTTGGGTGGGTCGGTTCTTGTGTACTAACTTACCTGTAATCAAATGAAAGGCAAGGCACATTGTGCCATTATGATTAGAGGATACCTTGTAGCCTTGCATGCCCTTCTTGACATCTCCATAAGTGTCCTTGATTCTTTGTGCGAGAGCACAGTCCATGGATTTTCCAGGATAGAAATCTTGTGGGTTGGGTCCTTGCCTACTCAAACCCATGATTCAATTGATCAAAGTCAGATCAACTATGATACAATGGTTTAGCCAAAAATATCCACCATGGTAACAAGACAACAACAACTTGACAAATGCATTCACCATTTGGTGTGTTCCAAAGTGGGGAATTTTCATGACGTTGAGTAGGGTGGACTGTGCGAGGTTATGGGTCCATGCTTGGGGAATTACCTTTGAGTTTTTCCCTTTTGTTCTAGTCAGATACTTATGTGGGGATAACAGGTTGTAGAATTTGTGATCTCTAAGGTTGAAGTTTCTAAACTTCAACGTTGCGATCTTATATTGGTCTTCTCGCACTGCGTGTATCCCCTTCAGGAGGTACGCAATGACCAAGGCATACTCGAAATATCTAGGTATGTTGTTGCGGTTTACAACACTTCTTAAAGGTGGTATATAGGTGGGTAAGATAGTCGAGATCAGTTTAGCATTCGCTAAGTCATCCCTGTGCTTAGTTCTCTTCTCATCGGACGACCAGGATGGTCCTGCTCCACAAGCAGTGGATGGAGAGGCTGACAATCCTCTTGTGGATTATGCTTGTATACCTGTAGACATAGACATGACTCTTTCAGTCATGAGGTCGATAAAACATTCCTCAGCAAATTTTTTTGCAGCTCTCAACTCATACGACATACATGCTCGAGGTTAACAATCTTAGGTTCAGGGGGTAGCTTAGACATAGTAACAAGATAGAGAGCAGAAGCATGATGATCACTGTATAAACTCAACTTAGTATGCGGGCTCAAATTATCAATTGGAAAAAGTGTTATTGGTGCATGGCACAGTGGGATAAATAGGTAACTCAACAACGGGTATGAAGCCTTCATTAACTCATTTCTATCCATTATGGCATGGTTCCAATGGTCGGATGGCAAGATGGCTGGACATAAATGGATTTCTATCCATTTGGAGCATTTATCTAATGGTTATAATGTCCCCAATGACTATATTGATTCATCATGGCGAAGTGCCAAGTGTCATTGTTCTGATATCCCGACAAAGCTCCAATTTTGCAATTTTTCCATTTGTGCGGTTCCCTCTGGAACCTTCTGCAATTTATCGATCTTGTCTCTCTTCTTAATTAAATTTATATCCTTCTTTCCATTGAGCTTCATATCGTTATTCCTTTTTCCATTCTGATTTTTTCCTTCTTTTGACCTAGTCACTTCGCGTTGTTGAGATTCTTTCCTAGGGTTCTAGGATAATAGTTCTCCTTTGTCTGGGATAGGTACTTCAATATTCTATGGATCCTCTAGTGTTCTTTCAACTTCGACATCTGGGTCTCTAGTGTTAAATAGCTTCGATCTTTTTTGTTGTTCTTCGATCAAGTGTGTGATCCTTCTAATCATGAAATATTTTAATTCTTGCTTCTCCTGCTCCAAAACGTCTTCTTCTTCCATTCATCTGGATCGATCTTTGTCAATCCAATGTTTTGCTAATAACATGGTAAATGGGGCATTGTCCTTGATAAATTTAATAATCTCAAAATCTTCTTCTGTCAAAGTTCCATTGGTAGTCATAGGTATCTGAGCGAGCCTTCCACATAGGTTTATCAACTTTCCTCCGAATAACCCTATTCCTCCTAATGAAGGAATCATAGAAAGACTTCCTAAAAGTTCCTAAGTTCTTTCTGTCATAATATTCACCTATGCTTCCTCATCCATAACACATTCAATGTCGAAGTCTCCTATTCTTTCTTCAAGGCATTCTTTTTCTTTGAAGATCTCTGATAAGTTGACATGTCGGTGATCATTTAGGGTTTCTCTTATCTGTAACAATATTTTCTCTGATTCTTCCTTGGATTCTGTCATAATCTTGGATTCTAGATATACCTTAGGGTTTTCTTGGTTCATATTCATTCTTTCATCCTTAGCAATCATTCTAGGGAAATCCAAAACTTCATGGTCCATAGTTTTACAACAAAGACAACTAGGTCTTCTTCAAGGGAATTCCTTAGCAATATGTCCTGGTTTTCTGCAATTGTAACAAAGAGTTAATCCTCTCTTTCTCTTAAATGATCCACAACCTTTCCTGTATTGCGTACTGGGATCATAAGAGCTAACCTGCAAACAATTATTTCTAGGATCCTACATCCATTTTTTATTCCAAACATTCTTTCTATGCATAGGTATAACATATCTTTCACTATTCATATCAGATCTATTCATATCAAATCTTCTTTCATCTATTAGTGCCCTAGTTTTCAAGATAGGACAGAATCTATCAAACATACCTAGATCCATACTTTAGAAAAAATAAATTCCACTTATCTTACTTCTACAGAGCACAAAGATTTCAAATCTTACCTCTTTTCTTCAGATTGGACTTCTTTTCTTTAGCACAGAGCTTCACAAATTAGGTAGAGTACTGCGCACTAGAGCGACAGATCTACGCATAGATATTTCACATTTTTAGGTTGGATCTTTGCAAAAAAGATTATTCTTTCTTAGTTCCCAACAATCATAGTTTCAGGTCCAATACTACGCACTTTAGTAGTAGATCTATGCACATAAATTCTCTTTAGTTCCCAACAATCACGGTTTCAGGTCCTGGCAATGAAACAATTTTTTGGCATAGGGGCAGACCCAGGGTTCAACTCTACAACATTGCACCAAAAAAACCCTAACTACCGGCCCTTTCAACAACACCTGCGAAGAAGATGAAGTCTCACCTGAGGTATAGGCAGGGGTGGTTTCATGACTCAAGTGTCTGCAACCTTAGTTGGGACACATATATTTGATTATAATACTTAACAGATCACTTTAGCATCAACAGTTCATCCATATTCAACCAATAACTACTACGGAAATAGAAAATAGCATTGCATCATTCACTCAGATCTGATGTATTTAAGCACTTTATAATAAACATTTAGGTTATATCTAGTTGATCAAGCAATAAGAACCTTCATATAGGTTAGATCTAACATTATTATACATCATTAGCACAAAGCATCAACAGATTTATCTATCTCTATCAAAGCACTTAGCAGGAGAGGTTATGAACACATTAATACAAGTACAAAGTAGAACAACACAATGTTTATGTGGTTCACCCCCACCCTAGGGCTACGTCCAACAATTCTTCTTCGTTATTGTCTTCAGTCAATCGGTTACAACCATAGAGCCTCGAAACCCTACTTCTCCTAGGACAGGAGATCTGTGCACCTCGCTAGATCCTCCTTCCTTGCATTATAGCACAAATCACTTCATAGCCTATTACAATACCTTGCACCTAGCTTTGCAAGTCTCTCCTAGTATGCATAGAGCATCTACAAACCATACTTACACTTATCACTTAGCTGATCAACTTCACATCACATAGATCCCTTTCCCTTTTCTCTTACATAGCCTAGACATCTATTTATACATTACAAAATAGGCCTAAACATGGGTAAACCCATGGGCCGACATCCCATGCCCGTTACATAATCCCAAAAACCCAAAAAGGATCCAAAAAAGGGCCCGAGATCCGTGATCTCCGCTTCATCTTGCGCTCCTCCTTCGACAGGCTGTCGAAGTCCGAAAATAGATCAAACTTGACCAGATCCCTCAAAACTTGGTCAAGGGATAACAAGCAACCTATAGGGACACAGGAGAAACAAGGGTAGGAAGATGAGATCAACCTCTACTTTAGGGAGTATCAATTTCTAGAAGCAGGAGCCTAGGAATCCCTATCATACAATGAATATTGCAACCTCAAGATGAGGAACATGCCTAGGTCAAGCCAAAACCAACATATTTCAACCTTCTACACAAATTAGGAAACATGACCATCTCAAACAAACTATGTGGATGAGCCAGAAAGAACCCAAGACAAGTCTAAGGAATTCTGAGGGAAGATACTATTCAAGAGATCTGAGGAAAGATATTTCCTAAATGAGGAAGGGAACCCAAGAACAGTCCAAGGAATTCCTAGGGTAGCTATTGTCCAAGAGATCTCAACAATGTAGTTGAAGAAGTGTTATAGGAAGGGCTACCAAATATTTGCGGCTCATATGGAGGAAGCACCTAAGGATAAGGTGCCAAATCTTGAGGATCATGCAGTCCTGAAAGATTTTGAGGATGTGTTAAATGAAATATTTGGATTACCTCCTAAAATATATGTTGATTTCTGTATAAACGTAATTCCTAGATAAGCTCCAATATCGAAGGAACTGCAAATGCCTCCTGAAGAACTTCTAAGGAAGGGGTATGTATTCCCATGTGTGTCACCTTGGGGTGCCCTAGTTGTATTCCTGAAGAATAAGGATGGGACATTGAGGCTGTGTATTGATTTCAGAAAGTTAAGTAAAGTAATTGTAAAGAAAAAATATCCATTGCCAAGGATAGATGACCTCTTCAATCAATTGTGGGAGGATTTTTTTTCTTCCGAAGATTGATCTCATATATGGTTACCATCAAGTAATGATAAAAGATGAATACATCAACAAGAATGCCTCTAGGACAAGGTATGGTCATTACGAATTCAAAGTGGTTCCATTTGGGCTATAAAATACGCTAGCTATTTTCATGTGCTTGATGAATGGTGTTTTCCAGGAATACTTAGAAAAGGTTGTCATTGTTTGTTTGGATGACATCCTTGTATATTCCAAGTTAGAAGAATAACATGAGCATCACTTGAGGATGGTGTTACAAGTGTTAAGAGAGAACCATTTGTATGCCAAATGGAGCAAGTGATCATTATATCAGAACCGAATTCACTATTTGAGGCATATCATATCCGAAGAAGGGATAGAGGTGGACCCCTAAAATATTGAATCTATAAAAGGGTGGATAGAACCTAGGAATGTGACAGAAGTCATATCCTTCATGGGTCTAGATGGATACTACATAAGATTCATTGCAAGTTTTTCAAGGATTGCTCACTCGATTACTTCCTTGCAAAGGAAGGGGGTGAAGTTTCAGTGGACAACAAAGTGTGAAAAGAGATTCCAACAATTGAATCAGTATTTAACCAGTGCTCCAATTATAAGAATTGTTGATCTGAATGAAGATTTTTTGGTTTGCACCGATGCATGTAAAGAAAGACTCAACAGAGTCCTTAGTTATAATGGATTTTTTGTATGTTTTAAATCCATAAAATTGAAATATAATGAAAGGCTCTATGCCACTCATGATTTGGAGTTGGCAGCCATAGTGCACACCTTGAAGAAGTGGAGGCACTACTTCATGGGAAAAATATTTGAGCTAAGGATAGACCATAAGGGTCTGGAATATTTGTTTGACCAGATAACTTTAAATTCCAGGCATAGCATATGGTTCCAATTCCTCTGTGAGTATGACTTTGATATCAAGCACATCAAAGGAAAAGAGAACAAATTGGTTGATGCACTCAATAGGAGAGTGCATGGAATACATGCTACAAGCATTATCATGTACCAAACAGATCTTAAAGATATAATTTCAGATGGTGAAAAGACATATTTCAGTACATGGAGATAGTAACGAAATTACAAGGAGGTAAAATGCGGTAGAAGGTTGAAGATTATGAATTGGGAAATGACAAAATTATCTTGTACAGGAACAAAATTTATGTACCCAATTATCCTAAATTCAGGAGTATGATCTTGAAGGAGATGCATAATGTACCTTATTTTAGATACCCAGGATATCATAAAACCATTTTCGTTTCCAAGATCCAATACTATTGGCGAGGCATGAAGAAGAAAATTGTTGAGTACATTGATAAATTTCTAAAGTGCCAAACTATCAAGGATGAGCATAAACACCCAGTTGGGTTTCTAAAGACATTGCCCATTCCTGAGTGGAAGTGGGAAGTGGTGTCAATGGACTTCATCACCAAATTTCCCAGAACAAGCAAGCAACATGATTCTATCATGGTGGTGGTGGAAAAGCTTAGTAAAGCTACCCATTTCATTCCAATGTAGATTACTCACAAGGAAACCAATGTTGTTGATATTTGTATGAGGGAAGTAGCACACTTGCATGGCATACCAAGGAAAACACCCAAATTTTACCTCAAAGTTCTAGAGAGGATTATTAAAAGGGTTCAGAAAAAATCTAAACTTCAATACAACTTATCATCCTGATTATGATGGGAAACCAGAAAGGGTGAACCAAGTGATAGAGGATATGATAAGAATGTATGTGATGGAAAAACCATCAAAGTGGGAGGAATATCTACACTTGGTAGAATTTGATTACAATAATGGGCACCAAGAATCTCTAAAGATGAGCCCATTTGAGGCACTTTGTGGTAGAAAGTGAAACACGCCAATAAGTTGGGACAACCCAGCTGATAGAGCAACAATTGGTCTTGCGTTTCTCAAGGAAATGGAAGAGAAGATGTCGAAGACTAAGCATAATTTAAAGGATGCTCAAGACATGTAGAAACGATATGCTAATAAGGGCATAATTCACAGAGAATTATGTATTGGAGATCATGTGTTTCTAAAAGTGAAGGCCAATAAAAGTTCCTTGAAGTTGGGAAACTGTTCCAAATTGGAAACTTGTTACTATGGGCCATTTGAAATCCTAGAAAGGATTGGGCTTGTATCTTATATGATTGAATTAATTGCATATATGACCATTCATAATGTATTCCATGTATCATTGCTTAATAAATATATACCTCATGCTAATTATTTCATTGATTGGAATGTGATTCAGGTGGAGCTATAAGTAATTTTTCAAGTGAATTTGGTACACATTCTGGACCAGAAAATCAAGAAGCTCCATAATTGATCCATCGAGCTTGTAAAGGTCCAATGGACCTGGTAAAGTCTTGAGGATGCCACCTGGGAGTGTGAAGAGGCCATGCAAGAAGAATACCTGCATCTTTTTGAATTTTTTTGAAAAACTTGTAATATGTAAATATGATGCACTGAGGATAGTGCATAAATAAGGGAAGGGGATTATAATTCCCCAAGGATGAGCCCCTGTTGAATTTTGATTATGTTTATAGGCTGGTAAGCCAATTTTTTATAAGTTGGGAGGATTATGTGTTTATTAGGCCGAAGTGCCTAGATGCTAAGGCCAATGAGCCTATTTTTGTATATATCAATACTCAAATCATTAATACAAATACATCATTGCATGTAGACTGACCACAAAGAAAGAGTTATGGGGAAATAAGCTCCACTAGGAAGGGAAAGGGAAGGAGTTAATAGGCTGGGAAAAAGGGATAAGCTTGAAGATATTAACCCCAAGGGAATATTATAATATATTTTCACAAAGACTAAGGTTTGGGAAATAACCTTGTTATCCTAAGTTCCTTTGGAGAAGAGGAACGAATTCCAAGTGGAGAGGAATGAGCTCCCTAGAGAGCCATGTGTCCATCTAGGCACATGTAGTTTTATGTGGGAAACCATTCGTTTTGGGGGGTACGCTCAGCCATTCTTGACAAGCTCTCAATTCATGCACTCGTGCATGGAGACTGAGCATTCACCTAAAATCCACTTCCTCCATCAGTTTACCTCTACGAGCTCTGTAACCTACAACCCAGTGAAGCAAACCCATACTTTTCCTGTGAAGCATAACACGTCTGTATTTTTCCTGAGCCACATCACACCTTAGCCATTTTTTGTTACTACCCACATATTTATATGGACTGGTATGGTTTACTGTCCTTACCAGAGCCATACCCGATTTGATATTGTGATTACCTAGACTGGATTGGTCTGGGATTTGGACTGAAGAAGCAGGTTGTAATGGTTGTGAGAAACTCTCTCTAGGTGAGAGAGGTTGTTGGGGAAGTGATTTTCCTAGAGGGAGCCTCATGAAATTCGTAGTTCTCTAAGAATTCATGTCTGGCCTATTGCTAAAGCCATAGAAGGGGGGTGGGGAAGCCGAAGGACTATCGAGCAGAGAAGGGGCACACTCCCTGGGGTTGGACATCCATGTGGGGAATGAGGGACTATAAGTTATGGGTGTGAGTGGACTCCTAGAGAAAGAATCCTTCCTAGATATTTTGTAACCTCAGCCTATCCTAGGATTTCCCTTACCCTAGGTGGTGTTTAGTCCCAACTCAAGGTGATCCACTGCTAATATCTTGGAGTAGTGTGGTATTAGGATGGGAGGTTCATGGAAGGTCTGCATGCAATTGGTGGCCTTCTTAAACAGATAAGTACTTTTTATACATGTTTAATTACATGTTGTATGTTACACTTGTGTTTATATAATGTATGATTCCACATAATTCTATGCATGTTAACAAAAAGTAGATGTTATTTTTAATGTAAATAAGTAGGATAGTTTTTTCATATGAAAGCTCATCGATGGAATGCCTCGGCTTTGGAGGATGGGGTATATTACAAATTCCCTACATGCTATCTCTACGTGGATCCTTATCTTCTGCATAATATTGACCTGCAAACTTTGTAGAACTTTTGTAGGCATCTGAGAAACATGTAAGTCTAGGTGAATTACTTCTTTCATCTTCTCTTGAATTTAATATAGCATTGAGAAATCAATGACCTCTAACTTGATCTATAACACTTTGTTCCCGACTGCTAACTTGGAAAATAATGGATTCATAGTCCCTTCTTCCTTAATCAGGCTCGTTGACATTCCTTCACTCGAGCCTTTCTCTTGTGTTATCCTCACGGTCTCCAATAGTATTTTTATTGTCATCAACTAGTCCTGCACCTTCTAGTGTTGTTCATCGTATTTTCGTGTTTCTTATTCAATGGCCTCCTCTGTGGAATTCCATACATGGTATCCAATTATATCCATGTCATTGTCTCTCTGATTATAGACAGGTGGTATTTTGTGGGCTTTCATCTTTTTGCATGCAGTTACAGCCAGACCCTTCCCCTTATCGTTTTTCTTTACCCCTGATATTGAGACTGTTTGCTTCACTTCTTCTTTTGATGGTCCTATTTTCGGCATATTCCCTATGCCATTGTGTTTCTCATTTCCCTATCCCTCGTCTAGTTCTTCCTTTTCATTGTGTTTTTATTATTCTTCTTCTGGGTGCTCCATTTGCTTCCTTGGAATTTTCTATTCATCCTCCCAGTCATTTGAGATCAAGCATACATCGCATTTTGTCATCTTATAGATTGTTGGTAGCCACTAGCACGAAAGTTATTTTTTGTCTTGGATGTACATATGGTGCATCCATGCTTTAAATCACGTAATATAGTTGTAAGTCTTTACCATATGGGTGGTGATGCACGGAATGTGCATTAATATGTGCATGATCATGTCAAAGTAGACATAAAATGTGACATTGTTATCTATTTTTATTCTCCTATTTGTGGTATTCCTTAGGTTTTGATACAACACAATTGTATTACCTCCGCTAGTTTTTCTCAAAACATTGGTAATCTATAGGCTCCTTCCATATGACTAGTGCAATCAGGATGAGAAGCTAGGAATAATGAAGATCGATGCCTTTATCCTGGGCTTCTATGTAGTCTATCAAAAACAGATTCACCATAAATGTGTCCCAATTCATTTGGACCCCCTCTGTGCATTTTTCCGCAACTGCAATTACTGTAGCCGAAACCTCGTCCTTGCGACATTTTCTAAACAATTTGTAGGCCAATTCCTTCATTGAAAATCACAAAATATTATCACTTATGTTTTCGAAGTCCAACCTCCAGTTCCCTTTGAAAGTGTGGAACTTATCCTTCATGGTTTTCAATAGATATTTCTCCCCCGCCTTGTTTGTGAAAAGTGTGGATGGATCCACTCTTGCTTTCAACAAGCCTGCTATCTATGCAATTAACTATGTATCAATGGATATTGGTGGGTCTAGCCACAAATTTCCTATTTGGATGCAACTTAGTATCATTTTGGCACATGCATTTATTTCAATACTTTGACCAAAATGTGGAATCTCCAGCAAATTCAATATTATAGATTTCTCTAGACCTTCTGCCCAACTCTGAGGTTCCAGCAAGATTTCCCCTGTCCCTAGTGAACTTTTGGTGGATAAATATTTCTCCCATTCTATCTCAAGAAATTGTTAATCATCTGTTATGTCATGGTATGCAAACTTCAAGGAAACAATCTTTCCTAGCATGTCCCCTTCGACAATTACACCAGGTGGTATTTTTGGCATGACCAATGGGTATTTTCCATTTGTGGGTATTCTAACATGTGGTGCGATGTATTTTCTTGCTGGTATATAGTCCATGTTGTTAGAAAAACTAGGATCACTGAGCAATAAAATAAAACAAATGCAGAAATAAAACATAGAAGATACACAATACAATAGAGACTTAGATATATGTGGTTAACCCAGTTTGGGCTATGTCCACCATAGAAATTTCCAGGTCCTTCCTTTTTATTATCCAACAAAATAAAGGGATACAACTTACAACACACCCAATGTAACTTTCTCTTCTTTCTCTCACATTCTCCTCTCTCAGAATACATATTCACAATGATACACAACTACAATACAATTCCCTCATAAAAGAGGGTTTCCTTATAGGGAATAAAACCCTAACATAACTTCTACCGTCATATCTATGACCTTATAATGAACAGTCCAGATTTACTATGAAATTACAATATACATTTACAAGGAAATTTTCCTTTAGGGGTGTTATCACTGAAATTTCATACGCAACATTGCACGCAAATGGTTACATAAATACAACAATGCCAAACAACCATTAGTTCACCTGTAGCACCAAAAATTCATTTCAAAGAGGAAAAACCTATACAACTAGGCAAAAATTGGCATGCACTAACTCACTAAAGGAAGCACACTGGAAAACGAAGCTCATAGAGCACAGAATGCGCCGTATGTGTGATTGTGTACGAGAAAATCCACGCACTGCTATGAACGACGCATTTATGATTCTTGTCGGCCCCTCAACCACTTATGGACTAGCTCCCAACTTGATTTGACCCTCATATCTGAGTTGAATCCGAATGGGGGGATGGTCTAGAACCAAAGGGTGCCCTAAAGGGCCCCTTTCTCACACCAAGCACTAGTTGAATATTTCCTTGAAGACATGCTATAAATGTATGCCATGGGTGCACTAAGAATTTAATATTTTCATAGTACTATTATGCTACCTCAATCCTCCCTTGAGAATCCTCTTTTCTCCTTGGAGCATTCTAGCAACATTCCAACAGGCCATTCTACTCACCTCTTGAGGGAATAGGCATTGATTTCTTTATCATTTGCTTTTTTTCCTACCATTGTAAGAATATCTCTCCATTAGGGAACTCAATATCCCTCCAAAGGAGGAAGAGGGGACTCATAAGTCCTACTTTCTCTATGGTTTTTTCCCAACTAATATAGTTATCCATTGGTGGCATAATCTTGGTCATTGGTTGATTGTTTTTCTTTCAAATTTTCTTATGCATTCTAGTTTTATTTCCTTATTTGTTTTTAGTTTGTTTACTTGTTTAATTCATGTTCTTGGATTGTCTAACTCATGCACTAACCTCTGTCTTGTCTAGTAGGCCCAACTAGACATGCAAGTGCCCTTGTTTTTCTCACCCAAGTGACGAAACAAACACAACATATTGGAGACCATACTCACTAAGTCACTCCTCACTCACATAATTTCATCTTGAATTATGGAGGTTGAAGTAGGTCTTCTCCAAAGGAATTCCAAAACATCCCACTATTTATTAAAGAAATTATCCACACCCACTTAATTCCAACAAGATTGGTTCACACCCCCAATCTCTCAACCCTCCACATTTAAATTTTTTCTAAAAACCTCACTAAGTTTTCCTCCACAAGAGGTGCCAAAAGAAATTTTTTAGTCTAGGTAGGATCTCGAGGGTAGGAATCCAAATAAACCCCTGTTATCTAGTTCTCACATTTTAAAATATTAGAAGTTCAGAAATAGGGAACTTTAAAATCCTCCAATTCAAGTGTTCCTACACCATAAGGCAAGGAGATATGCATGAAAGGTCGAAGGTCGAGGTCTAGTTGTTATTTGCGTCCCCCCTTGAGTCACCCAACTCTTGGAAGGGATCCATCTCGTGACCCATTTCTGAGGATGAAAATCTAAATTCCACACTTTGACCGAGGTACCTAGTAACCAAATTTAGGACATCTACTCAGGTGGCAATTGTGGGCTGCAATAGCACCTTGATTGGATTTTGTGTGGCTATTGGGAAATATCGCCAGCTCTTTTAGGATATGCACCCTCTACCCCTCAGTATAACTAATTACTTCATCCTTCACTAGTTCCTCTTTCGAAAACTTCAGACCCCACTGTTGAGTGCTCTTGGAAGGTCTAATGATTTTTGAGAGGAAGGATGATACGTCTTTTTAGGACACGAGCATTTTTTTTCTTTGTGCTCCCATGCAGACAAAATACAGCTACCCACATGTATGCTTATTTACATTTGATTTATGTATGATGCGCATTTGATTACATGAAATTGTGAGATATATTGTGAAGGTCCAACTTATACAAGTCGCTTGTTTATTTATTTCTCTCACCACCATTTGCACACATTCACTTTGCTAGTCAAACATCATAGGGGACCCATAGAATCCCCATTGTTTCATAAGCTTGCAAAATATCCCTCCTATTCTCGGGGGAGTTCCTAGTCTTTCAACTCACTGGCTCAACCATATCACACCCTTGTGAGTGCCACTATTTTGGGATAAAATTTTCCTAGTTCCACCTTACTTGGGTCCAATTCCCAAGGCCATCCATCCACTTGCTCTCCTTCACAAGGAGGTGGGGGTAAAATGTCTTCTCAAGGGAGAAGTACAACCCCACCAAATCCCCCTCAAGGGTCAGTTCCACTACCTGCTCACACCATGAATGGAACTAATCCTCCACCACCACCCCCCATGCCAGATTTGGCATCTCTCAACATTCATGATTTGAGTAAACTCACGAATGATCCTATATTGCATGACCCCACATGGCCCAATATGCATACCAAACTACCTTCAGACATTCCAAAATTTGAAGGAAAATCGGGGGAATATCCCGCCAACCATGTCATGACCTTCCACTTATGGTGCTCTTCAAACAACATCATGGATGAATCCATCCACTTAAGGTTATTTCCACGCACACTCATGGGTCCATCTTCCAAATGGTATGTGGACGAAGAATTAGGGTCCCACTTGACTTTTGAATCATTGGCCAAAGCCTTCTTGGCCTTTTTTCAACTACCAGTTCATCATGACATGGGTCTCTAACTTCTCTCTGAGTGCAAACAAACCTCAATTACTCATATTGTCAATCACATTCATGAATGGCATTGGTGACATATTTTATGTAAAGTAGAAACCACCAAAGAACAATGTCTCTATTGATTTCTAAAATCACTCATCTCAATTGTAACGACCCTTGATTATAAATTATAATTAATTTAATAATGCAATCCTAAAAGATTAGCTAAACTATAATTATTTATTAAAATAACCTTAACTAATTATTTGTTATTAATTAGTTATTCTTGATTATGATTAATTTAAGTATTATTAACTCATTAATCAATATGGTAAATAAATAAAGGTGGATAATAAAATATATTATTAATTTAAGTTACGTTCCCGAAAATGGAATCATTTAATAAATGGGATAAGATATTTAATAATGGGATAAGATATTTAATAAATGGGATAAGATATTTAATAAGGGGATAAGATATTTAATAAGGGGATAAGATATTAGGTAAGGGAGTCAATGAAGGGAAGTCGGTGAAGGAGGGATAAGGGGGGAAAGGAGTTTGGGGGGAGGGGTATGTTACGGGAGTTGGGAATGAATTTGGGGAGAGCAGGGGAATTGGTAGAGTGAAACTTGGAGTGGAATTTACACAGTGCACCGGGGGTTGTTGGGGGTTTTGGGCTCGGAGGGCTAGGATATCTGTTGATATCCTGGGGCTAGGAGCTAACTAGTCAGCAGGGATGACGGTTTTGGGTAGTGTTCTAAAGAAGCAGGAAGAAAGCAAGCGGCGAGCAAATAGTAGCATCAGGTTCAGGTAAGAATTATGCATTGTTTTGAATTAATTTGTTATTAAATCTTATTATATTGACGAAATTGCATACGAATGAGTTAAATTAGTAAAATTTCTTGAATGTTATGGAAGTTACTATTATTTCATTATTGTGTTATGAAATTAGTTAGTTTATCAAAATAAATTGATGTAAAATGTAAATCCAACCATTCCAATTGGTATCAGAGCTGTAGCTGAAACACTGGAGCCTTAAGGGCCACGTTGCCAGCCCAAATTCCCCTCCGCTTAACCTACAAATCAAAAAAACAACGCCTTAGCTGAAAATCACACCGCCTATCAAAGATAAAGACCGAAAGAGACAAGTGCCATGTAGATTAAGCAGATAACCTAGAGGCTTCACGACATAATTACTGGTAACCTAGATTTATAAATAATAGTTTTACAAGCTTAGCTGGTTTCTCTGCTTTTGAAATGAAAATGACAATATGTGCATTACCTGGCCCATAATGAGGTGAAATCCTATAAGAACTGCACATACACCAACTCCAGAAGAATATAAGAATTGCAGGTCCACCAACTCCACAAGAAGTAATGAAGTAATGGATTCCATTTTTCATATTCATCACTCTTCATATTCATCATCTCATCTCTGTAACTAAACTGGAAATCAGCCAAACACAGCAGCAGACAATTTTGTTAGGAGGAAAAAATATATTCCATTAGCTTTTATAGGGGGAAAATTGGTTTTCTTAGTATTTACTATCCCGCAGCATCCATACAAGTCCCGCAAAAACCCTCAAAAATTTCAATTTTCTAGGATTGTGAATAATTTGACCGAACCATGTAACGGCACCACAAAGACTGCAAGCTTTTGGTTCAATTTATATAAAAAAAAAACAATCCATCAATTTATGTAACGGGCTTTTGGCAGTTTGATTTGAGTTAAAACCAAAGACAATGGATATTGTATATTCTACTGATTTGTGCGATTTGATCTTCCGGTCTTGAAATTTTGGTTACCGGTAATCCAGTGAAAATAGTAGATAGCCAAATAATAATAATAATAATAATTTTATGATTTAATATCGCATTCAGTGTTATAGATTATCTACCTACCTGGCCTGAAGAACTGCAAGTTCTCAGTCATCTCACGGAGAAACACCACCTCAGATTAATCATATAACCTGCATGCTTCTAGTGGGTGGAAGATAGAACAATAATCTGAAGGACCACGCTTATTTAAAAAACCCTCAAAATTCAGATCCATATTACTTTTGTGAGAAAATATGGCCACAGAGAATACCTTAGCCCGTTGGACCTTTGACTGTCCAGTTCTAGTTTCCTTTCACTGACTTGTCTTGAATCCTCTGGTTGGGCCGTGACCCATCAAACCTGTATATGAGAGAAAATTCATTAAAAACACCAATTTACTAATAAGTGGAAAATGACCTTATTTTGATGGTTGGAGTTTATATTCTTAACGCAAGTTGCCTTATTACAGATGATTCAAATTTATTTTCGGGTCAATGTCACATAATCAATTTACCAATCCCATGAGGTTTTGTTTCCATCTAATCCCATATTGTGTTGCTTTGCAATGAATCCATGAAGTTCCTTCTTCAAATAGACATCCGAAGTTCAAGTTCGAAACTGAACAGCATAATGGGGTAAAAATCACTAACAAGCAGTAAACACTGCAGTCTACGTTAAAGCCTGAAACCCAGAACCAAACACCAGTCAACATGTAGAATAAAATACCTCTTGGTGTCACAAACTTAAGATATGATGCCAAGATTTTCCACTCATTGGTATCATAGAAATCTAGAAATAGTTTAATAAGACTTGCTATGAACTTACCAACTAGCATCAATGTTACAGCTTGCAACTTCAGATATAACTGTCGCGAATGTAAGGATACTTTCAAAAGGTATCACCGTGGTTTTGATTCAATATCCTTATTTAGAATTTTGAGTTTTTGAGAGGTTCATTCAGAGTGCAATAGGATTTCTGTTTCCGAAAAATCTTGTATCTCAAAAGGTTCATCTCACAATAGTTTTTGTAGTCTATAGTCAGTACAGAGTTTGATGTACGCACCTACAAATGTAATGTTATTTTTATGCTCTATATTGAATCACATGTCAACGCCCTTCTTATCTGAAACCTCCCCTGCCAACTCGCCCAGTAAAAAACATCGAAATGCCATACACCGTGCCCTTGGCCTATCCTTCTCAACTGAGACATATATTCTGATACTTCTTGATAGCTTGAACCTGATCGGTGAGAAAGTTGCCCCCGAAAGAAAGTCTTTATTGAAATCTCAGATCGAGAGAAGATTTGTAATTGAATCAGCCCTAGAAGGATTTTGGCACCCATGCAGAAGCGAGACCCTTGATTGAGAACTGTGAAAGGGTTGCTTTGAGAGAAAAAGCAAATAGTTGCCTTGTCTCTGTTGTTCACCCAAGCAAGCCATGAATCAAAGAAGCGGAAGCAGCATTCGTTCTTCCTCGGTCAGAAGATAGACAGGAAAGAAGAGAAGCCTGAAAAGCTTATCAAAGGATTTTTTTAATGGGGCTAGTCCCACAGCGTAGTTAAAAGGAAAAGTGATTCCCCGGGGTTTACCACTGCGAGACCGAACCAGAAAGAGAAGGTAAAGACAGATCTTTGAGAAAAATAGCTATAAGCGGTACCTGGAACAATGTCTCAATACAACATGATGAATTCCGTCATCCGACCATCGTTCGCCTCAAGTCTGTCCTTCACCACTCGGACATGTCGACGCGTTCATAAGCTTTGATTTGTAAGTTTCTTCAAAGACAAGGCCAGCTTCATGGCATAAACGGATTTACACAAGTCATGCATGCGAACACAATGCATGCCACATGCCAACGCCCAAACGCCTCACGAGAAATAAAATGCGGATTTACTTATGGGCAGTAGCACTTTTTTTTATATATATATTTTATTTATTTTATTTAAATTTTATATTTAATTTTTTTTTGTAAATTGATTAAATTTAATTTCATGGTTTAAATCGTAAATTTTTTTTTTTTTTTTTTTATTTATTATTTTTTTTTAAAACAAAAAAAGGGATAAGGATAATTTTTTTTTTTTTTAAATATAACATTCAAATCAAATATTCGATTGAAGTATGATTATGAAGCTAATAAATTTATTTAGCTTAATAAAATATTAGTTAAGTTTAAATAATATAAGACTAAGTATAAATTTTTATGGAGTCCGTGGGATTCGAACCCTGGACCTCCCCACCGCGCAAAGCTTTGACAATGGCCGCCCTACCAACGCACCATGCGTTGTTTCTGTTACAAATAATTTCACAAATAAATACTTTAACTGTCATACACAAGACCACATGCCAAGATATCAAGCGCCAAAGACATAAATGGAGGAGCCCACAAAGGGACGTATGTGCTCAACGCGGTGTCTTAAGAAGAACACTAATGCCGAAAGGTACATAGTGCGGGTGTACGCATATCGGCGTAAATTAATAAACATAAGGATGAGAGTCAATTTTAATCAAGTTGTAAGCGTAAATTAAAAGGGATCAGACTAGGACAAGCAGGAAGGAGGCGGCATATTCATTAGGAGCGTAAGCCTAGGAAGTGGCGAGTAAGGCGCAAAGCTAGCATAACTACAGGGCAAAGGAACCAATAATTATTTTCGTAGGGGAAAAGAAACAAAGCTTAGATGCTTAAACCGAACCCTAACCTAGCCAATCCCCTAATGGAGTAATGTCTGTTTACAGACACGTAAAGAAAACTTACGCCTAACCCTATTTCTAGTTTGAGTAGCACCAATTTAAAACATCCTGGAACTCACCCTGACAACTTTGGTTGATGTAGGTCAAACCACACAGGATGGTCAGGACTCGAGGGAGTCGAGGCAGAGGAGCGTCATCGCAAGCACCTCCAACACCACCAGCGCCACCACCACCATCGCCTGAACTAGCCCTCATACTGCGCTCATTGGAAGCCATCAACGAGACTTTAAAGGGGCGACAACTGGCAGGGACAGAAGTGGAACCCCCACCATCTGGAACGAGTAATCCAGAAGTGTCAAGGGATTCAGGGGGAGGACCTCCACCTAAAGACATCACGTGAGAGTTGCAGAAGATCAAACTTCCGGATTTTGCCGGAGGTCGCGCCAGTGAACGCGTGGAAGCATGGTTGGAAGGCATGGCCAGGTGTTTTTCCCTAAGGGACTATGCATCCAACTCAAAGGCAAAGATCACCATTTTTGAGTTAAGGGACAACGCCCTGAACTGGTGGGGTAACCTGGAAAGACAATTGCACCTTACCCCAGACACAGTATCTTGGGAACTTTTCGAGGAAAGGTTCAAGAGTAAATATCTACCAACGTACTATGAGGAACAATAGGTTGGGGCATTTCATGCCTTAGTACAGGGAAACAAAATGGTAGAAGAATATGAGATAAGGTTTATGGAACTGGTCAAATATGTGTCGTATATGGATAGTGACCAACGAAAAGCAGAGCGCTTCATCTATGGATTGAACCCTAGGATAAGGGCTATGGTGAGGATGTGGAAGCTGTCTTCAGTAGCAGAGGTGGTGGAAAATGCGTGTTACATGGAAGAACATATGAACTTGGCTGGGGGTGCAAGATCGACATTTCCGCATCGCCCTATATTCGTAGGAAAGGCCCCGAGGACATTTCCTAGGGGAGGGGGCTCAAGGCCACTGCCGTATGGTAACAGATTCACACCAAGGACACTAGTTGCAGGGATTTCAATGGAATCGAGTGCAGCATATCATTCATTGCCAACGGTGCAGACAGGACCACGACCATCTCAGGGAACAGTGAGCAGGGGCAGGGGTTCCAGGGGAAGGAACTCGTTTAGGAATCAGTCACATAACAGTGCACCAGTTCAATCTCATATTGCTTGTTGGAGATGCGAAGGACCCCATTACGAACGGGACTATCCAGAGTTACAATCAGGGTTCATGCATAGAGAAGGAAAGGTGTCGATGGGGAGAGCAAGTAGCAACCACCATATTTACGCAGCAGTTAATAACCGCCAGGACGAACATCAATCCACGGTGGTGGAGTCGTCAGGTACGCTAAATCATATCAATGTTAAGATTTTGTTTGATTCTGGTGTGACAGATAGTTTCATTT